>OZ024837.1:8461436-9001436 GCA_964016985.1 Anodontia alba
TGCTAAAATGGTCACGGTCCGTTGACCAAGATGGCCGCCACGCCCATATATGGTAAAAACCTTTAAAAATCTTCTTCTTCAGAACCGAGAATGCCTTGGGGCTGAACCTTTGCAGGAATCATTGGGGACGGGAGGTCTGCCAACATTGCTAAAAGAATTGTCGTACGTTGACATTTGACTTTTTTACAGCAAGGTCAAGTTTGCTTCCCTGTGCCTTTGTATGGGAAAAGCCTTTAAAAATCTTATTTTCCAAAACCGAGCAGCCTTATGGCTGAATCTTTGCATATATCTTCGGGAACAGGAGGGCTACCAAAATTGCTAAAATAATGGTCATACATTGACATTTGACCTTTTTACGTTAAGGTCAATTTTGCTTCCTTATGCATTTGTATGGAAAAATGTTCAGAATTTCAAACAACTTCTCCTCTGGAGCCTCTGGGCCAATTTTGCTAAAATTTCATATGGAGCCTCCTTAGGTAGGGGGAACAAAAGATAGCTAAAATGGTCACGGTTCGTTGACCAAGATGGGCACCATGCCCATATATGGTAAAAACCTTTATAAATCTTCTACTCTAGAACCGAGGATGCTTTGGGGCTGAATGTTTGCATAAATCATCGGGGACAGGGGGTCTACCAAAGTTGCTAAAATAATGGTCATACATTGACATTTAACCTTTTTACTGCAAGGTCAAGTTGCTTCCTTATGCATTTGCATGGGAAAAAACATTTAAAATCCTTAATCTCCAAAACCGAGGATGGCTTGTGGCTGAATCTTTGCATATATCATCTGGAACAGGCAATCTACCGAAGTTGCTAAAATAATTGTCATACATTGACATTTAACCTTTTTAGGGCGAGGTCAAGTTTGCTTCTGTATGCATTTGTATGGGCCCCATACATTTATATGGAAAAAATGTTGATAATTTCAAATGGCTTTTCCTCAGACGCCTCCGGGCCAGTGTTGCTCAAATTTCATGCGGAGCCTCCGTGGGCAGGAGAATGAAAGATTGCTAAAATGGGTATGGTCCATTGATCAAAATGGCTGCCATACCCATATATGGTAAAAACCTTTAAAAATCGTCTTCTCCATAACCAAATATGCCCTGGGTCCTAATCTTTGCACAAATTACGGGAGACAGGAGACCTACCAAAATTGCTCAAATGATGGTTCTATGTTGACATTTGACCTTTTTGCCTCCAAGGTCAAATTTGCTTCCCTATTTGTGTGGGCCCTATACATTTATATTGAAAGATCGAAGTGACTTGTAGATCAACAGTAGTTAAAATTGTTCTGATTGGAAATCTGAGATGGCCATCATCTGGTTTATATTTATAATATTTCCCTGCCACTGTGCTGTTTACATGTATAAAATCACGATTCTTCAGAAACCACTTAGCCAATTTCCACCAAATTTCACATTGATCCTTCTGTTAAAATTCAGAAACCACTTAGCCGAATTCCACCAAATTTCACATTGATCCTTCTGTTGAAATGTGTTTGATAGTTTATTCAAATGATCATGCTCCATTGACTGTCAGGCTCATATATTCTTCTTCAAAACTAAGAACTGTTCAAATGATGATTTTTTCATTAGTTGCGATGATAGGACTGGCAAAATGTTGCATAACATCTGCATGTCTGCAGTGGCTATGTCACTCAGGTGAGCGAATTGTGGCCCGTGGGCCTCTTGTTTAGGGACATTGGGACACTTTCACTCTGTCATAATTGTTTTGCATATCTTCTGAAAAGGAAAGAATTCGCTCCCCAATTCAGAAGGGGCTTGGTGTGCAGGAAGGCAAACAAAAGTCACAAAAACTGCCTCCCTTGTAAAAATGGTAATAAGAGTATACATCACTAAAGCATACCAATATAATTTTGACTCCTTAAATCCCACTTTTATATTGTAAAACTGGAGTTTACAAGGGTATACATTATTTTTCTTATTTCTTCTCAAAAACATAGATTGTGGGTACTCGTTAGAACCGCCTACCCACAATCTATGTTCAAATGAGTACCCACAATCTATGTTTTGAGCAAAATATGAACAATATCAGAATTTTTCATCTGAATATTTTCATTTTTTGGTGGTAGAATTTTCAGTATACTTGAATAGACATGTTTTTGTAATTCATTCAAATTAAGAAGGGCTACCGACAAATTATTTTTCATGTTATTTTCGTGGCTATTTTCTGCATGAAACCGTCACCATGATCACAGACTCTGTTCCCTGCCAAAATGTAGAAACCCAGCGTGGTTTTGCTTTCATTTTAATTTGTCTAGATTTCTGTTTCTTGTATAATTCGTGTGTTTGATTTCATAAGAAATGGACAAATAATAGCACATTCTACAGATATTTCACATCAAGAGAAATAGTCAATATAATATCGATCACCAAAGGAATTATGCTTTATTGTTACTGCAATCTTAGACGGTAACATGAAATTTTGAGACAAGCTGTCTCTCAGTATCTGAGAGATGCTGTAATTATAAAATAAACTAAATAGCTATCGTTATTAGTTACCATGTGAGCTAGCGCACTACAAAAACTTATACAATAAGACCTGTGCGACCAGCAAAGACTCAGATCAGCCTCCGCATCCGCGCAGTCTGATCAGAATCTTCGTTGATCGCATGTGCCTTGTACAGCCTCCGGACTATCCAAGGAGGGATAAACGAGAGCCCTTGCTATGCTGGGTGGATGTACTGGCTGATCTGAGTCGTCGCTGGTAGCACGTCTTATTGTAGGTTTTGTCGTGCGCTGGCTCATATGTGAATCGGAATCTGAGCAGTGTTATCAATCTCCCAACCATCCCATCTTCATCCAGAGGAGTCTGTAAATCTGAGAGAAAAAATAAATGTTATGTCCCAGCTCCACTCGCCGTAAAGAACATGACAGAAAGTGGAGTTATACCCAAAGGGCAAACAGATATTCCAGCGAAGGACGATGTATGTTCCTGGTATCATGTGGTGAAAGCCACAAGGATGATGTATGTTTCTGGTATCATGTGGTGAAAGCCACAAGGACGATGTGTGTTTCTGGTATCATGTGGTGAAAGCCACAAAGACGATGTATGTTTCTGATATCATGTGGTGAAAGCCACAAGGACGATGTAGGTATGTTTCTGGTATCATGTGGTGAAAGCCACAAGGACGATGTGTGTTTCTGGTATCATGTGGTGAAAGCCACAAGGGCGATGTGTGTTTCTGGTATCATGTGGTGAAAGCCACAAGGACGATGAGTGTTTCTGGTATCATGTGTGAAAGCCACAAGGACGGCGCGTGTTTCTGGTATCATGTGGTGAAAGCCACAAGGGCGATGTGTGTTTCTGGTATCATGTGGTGAAAGCCACAAGGACGATGTATGTTTCTGGTATCATGTGGTGAAAGCCACAAGGACGATGTGTGTTCTGGTATCATGTGGTGAAAGCCACAAACAAAACTGCAACGTTTCAAACTGATCAATTAAATCAGTTCCCAAGGTTATAAAACTTTTTTTCATGCTCAACTCAACTGAGCATGAAATTTTTCATGCTGATAAATCTCTAATTACTAAAAATTTCATTTTTTTTTCTTGCTAAACATAACTGAGAATGAAAATGTCCCTGCTAATAAATATGAAAATGCCAATTGTAGTTGGCATTTTCATATTTATTAGCAGAGAAATTTTCATGCTCAACTGAGTTGAGCACGAAAAAAGCTTTATAACCTCTGGGTCAGGTCTGTTTGTCCGAATACACTGGTAAACACGGTACGATCTGAGATTAAGTTTGCGTGGCCCGGTTATATCATGGGATCATGTATTGGTTTACAATTTCGATCAGACTTGAACAAATATTAAATGCAGAAGTCAATGCTTGGATAAAAGTGTGCTGTTTTGCTTCGAATTAGGCCATGTTTGGACAAACGATAACGTTTGCAATGGCAGCTGTGTGATTTGATGGCCTACATAAGCGACAAATAGCAACTTAGTCTAGATTGCCGCTACCACTATAGTTCTTTCTAAATCTAATTAAGGTTAAATTTATTTCGAATCCCATTTGTATGTGCTTGCTTGTTGAATAAAAACTACAAATATGCAACACACACACACACACACACGCGCGCACGCACGCGCGCGCGCACTATGCGGGAACAAAAACAAATAAGCTGATACAAAAGAACTGCATAAAACAAGATGCCTTCTCGACAGGGTGGAATCACGGAACCCTGGAACCCCAAAAGAACGGAATTCCGAAAACCATGTACACCCGCCCCGCCGCCACCCAACGCATACATATTTATTCCAAAATGCAGAGAATAAAACACAACGATAACAAACAAACACAGAAAACTGTACAAATCTACCAAGCTCGACGAGTTATAGGATATAGACAGATTCAATGTTGCAGCAAAATTAACTCTTAACACAAAACCTAGTAAAGTGAGACGATTCGAATGAGTACCACCAGGGCGTTTTAAAGAGCATGAATCGATAGAAATGATCCTGTAGAGATAAGAAAGTATCCCAGCTGGCATTCTTTATAAATCTTTAGTGGGTTGTTATCGGCCGATGACGATGACGATGACGGCCCGCTATAGATTTATAATGAATGCTTGCTGGGATATATGTAGGAGTTCCTTGTATCGGAGCAACGGTGATGATCATCTGTTAGTAAGTTCCTGTCACTGTATTGCAGAAAAAAAGCTTTATTACAGGTATAATCTCGTCTTTCCTACAAATTCTATCTCGGGAGACGTCATTGAGTGACGTACTCTTTTTGTTACTCAGATCGGACAAGAACCAAAAAACGCACAATATGGCCAAAACAGCAGGGACAATAAACTGAAACACGTTCTAGTCCAATATCACACCTAATGAATTTAAAAAGCTAACGGATCAGTCACGAAAATATACGAATTTGCAATACATACCGTAATGAAATTACTGGGTGCTTTAAATAGAAAGAATTATGTTATTAAAATGATAGTTATTGCCTTTTGTTTCCTTTTACGAGCAGTCTGGACAGCTTCGATATTAAAGGGCGATTAAGCAGATACCAACAGCTCACTTGTACACCGTTCTTGCTTAAGACACATTCTGTGGGACGCAGACGTATTTAGATAACAGTTTACATATCGGTACGCCTAATAATTATTTCTATATAAAAAGGCATTCCTTTTGATATACTCGGCTTTTTTATTGTTCCCGAAAGAGCGGTGTATTTAACTGCTCAGTCTCACAGCTTATTTTGGTAAAGACCAAATATGTTATTGATCTCCAACAGAAAGATATCTCCTCTAGAGTTGTTAGATATTATTAAATTTGGCGATATTGTGTTAGATAATTCTCCCTGTTATACTACATCAGTCGCAGAATAAAAACACAAAGAAATTACGTGTTCAGTCCCACAAACATTTTAACTTTCAGTACTGTTTAGGAATCGTTATGGGTTAAGAAAGAGTATTTGGTGATAATTCTGGGATATTGTTCTTATTTTTTTGATAAAACATGTAGTGTGTACTTATTAGAAGCGCCTCGCTTTTTTATGAAGAAAAGAGAAAAGGATCCCAGAATTATCACCAATTACTCTTTAACACCGAGTCGCTTACACTGAGTACCCACAACATATCGGTTTTATGGATAACTGGAGACAACTATTCAAGAATTGTCACCAAATATTCCTCCCTAACAAGTCCGTTGGGCTAATGATAGTTTTCTTATTTTCACCCTATTTGCTGTTATTCATAGACAGCAGGCTAAAGGTTAACAGTAGGATGGATCCGATATTCTATAACTGGCTAGCGTTAAATTTAGCGGCTCCACCCCTTTTCACTGGGTGGTTCATTAGATGTTTGACAGTATTATATATTTCAGACATTTTTAACCCCTTTATTAAGAGAAACGTTTCATTTAATCATAACTGACGATACATAATCTGCGTTCACACTTTGTATAGTAAACGAAGGAATCAGAGAGCTCGAAACGAAGGGAAAAGAAACACTGAAGTAACGACAGTTACAAATATTTGATCCGGGCATCCGTTTACTAATCCGGTACTATAAGGTTTACCATACCTTTGATTAAAACAGTATGAAGAAAGATGGACCTCCTATTATCTGGTGTTGTGACTATGTGCTCGAAATATAAGCTTCACCTGCTTAACCCTAAACCTGCTGAATAAATTAAGATGCCACGCCCACTTCTAATTTTCAGCCAATCAGATTACTTGATTCTGGATTTTGATACAAATTCACATATTTAATGACAGACAGTGCAGATCCAGAGCAGTTGGCTTCTTCAGAAGCCAACTGATCTGGATCTACACTGTTTGCAAAGACACATATCCGGGTTCAGCAGGACAAGGGTTAATAGTGTTTTACCCACAGCGAGTCTCGTTTAGATAGTCTGTCTAAGCTCAATATTTTCTGGTAACAATGCTATGTATTACATCTGACAGACTGTCCAGAACACAATACCAGGGTCTCTGTAATCCAGACAGACTAGTATTAGCCATGCCAGGTATAAAAGCATCTATGTCCATGTATAGGAACAAAGAAGACGAGATCAGACAATGCATTCTCAGGTTCTGATAAGACCTTAGTCGTCTAGACCCGGGTCTTGTCTATAAACCCTGCCAGTGGAGAGCGGAAATTCTGATCAGACTTCATTGATGCCCAGTCTGATACAAGGCAGTCTTTCCTGTTGACCAATCTGGCAAAGTCCATTTTAGCGTGACGCTGTTCAATTGTCCTCTGGTTTTATTCCAGTAATGTCTATTCCATCCACTGAGACAAACTACTCACATATTCATATATCAACCGGTAGGAGAAAAAGGTGGCTTCGGGACAGATGTGAATAGCGAAGGTCCAGTTCAGCCTGCACACCCGTCCGGTCTCATTAGGTAATTTGGTACTTGTCAATATAATCTTTGAATTTAATGATTCTGTTTAAGTGGACAACGAAGGCCCTGATTAGACTGCACGCATGCGCAGGCTGATATGGGCCTTCGCTCTCCGCATATCATTCGAAGACACATTTACTAATAGCGTGACTCGTATGTATACATCACATGAAAATCTGCCTTCTATGTACGCCAACTGCGAACGCCAAGAACAGCCTGCTTTATCGTGCAGTCTCGCTGTCTGCACAGGACTGTCAGTATTGGCGTACATACTGAAGCATACAAAAATGAAACATGGAAGAACCAGACCAGACACTGCGCATGCGCAATCAGGTCAGCTATTCTCTTGGCATTACTCCAGTATCCATATACCGGTCTTTCTCCTATGGAATTTCCTGATATGTATCAAATGATATTTTTCTAACTAATTTGGCTTGGGAAATGTGTGTCTGTTTATAGCATACATTTTGGTAAGCATTAAACCAGAAAATAATGTTCTGCATTGCGTATAGTGCGACCCGGAAGTACATTTTACGCGAATATCGCATGTTCAACAACAAATGAGCCGCCACATGGCAAAATCAACAAAATTGAATACATGCATCCACCTCAGATTCAGATCAGCCTAGGCATCTGTCCAGTGATCACTTTTCACTGTCCACACTTAGAAAACTTGGTTTCTCAGCAATCCATTGAGTGCACAGCGACGACTGATCAGACTTGGCGGCTATCCATGCTGATTTGACTCTTCCCTGGGCGCACAGTCATTTTGTTGGTTTTGTCATGCGCTGGCTCAAATTTAGACTTTACGCGGCTCAAGTTGTAAGCAGCTGCATAATAGAATACACACAATAGGTGTTTCCGCTCAACCAGGCAGTCATCCTTTACTGTTGGAAGGGAACCACTGGACTAAATCTCTACTACCAGCTCGCCAGACATTACGTCTTCCATAATGGGTGTGAGCACTCGTCGCAGTCAGTCATTGTTTCTCAGCCAGCGACGTCACAATTCTGCAAATACCTATGTTAGGAACTGGCACTGTTACATTCTGCGTTTTCAAAAATGAATACAGTTATATACTTGTGGTTTACTTTATACATGTATGTTCCTAGCAAACAAACAACGGCGTAAAAATTTCTTTTCGTCATGACATCGGGGCGACGTCGAAAGACATTTTTTCTTTTTTCTGACCAAACTTTGTATACTCATATGCAGTCGGTAGGCTTACAAATGTGGCATGTTGAAAATGTAACAATATTGAAAGGCACTATATTTGCATAAATGAAGAATTTGATGAAGCCAATCCCAAACACTATTTGCATAGATGTGGGTGGAATTTGAATTTAACTGCATCACAGAAATTTTCACAGTATCTAGAGCATTGTTATTTTGCATCTTGGTGGGAAAAACACCAGGGCCCAGTTGTTCAAAGCATCGTTAGCTTAACGAGCTCGTTAGAGGTCAAATTGTTAACTGTTCTAGTAAGTACAATGTCTAACTCACAGGTATTTTTGCTGAAAAAATGTGAATAGCTTTTGCAAAAGCAAATGCAAAAGCTACTCACATTTTTTCAGCAAACATATTAGCATATATGTCATATCAAATGATCAAAGTTTTAACGATATGTAAACTAACGACATCATTAGTTTTGAACAACTGGGCCCAGTATGAATATGGAAAATTGTAGCAAATAACTATAAAATCCCACATGCCTAAGGAGAATCTTCATAGCTAGGAAACAAAATCTATAAAGGTTGTCATTGGAAACAAAGAACAAAAATCGGAGCTACGGTTTCATTGAGATGCTTCATATGATAGCCTTGCAGTTTGCAGGGCTGCATACGGCCCTTAGCACTAGCTTAAGCGGAACTCTATTTTTCCAAGACATTACGAAAACACGCCTATTCAAATATACAGACACTTTCACCTCCTAAAACTGACAATTTTCAGATACAAAAATTCTGATATTTTTCATATGTCTGCTCAAAACATAGATTGTGGGTACTCGTTAGAACCGCCTCGGCGAGGCGGTTCTAACGAGTACCCACAATCTATGTTTTTGAGCATAAATAAGAAAATAATATATACCCCTGTAAACCCCAGTTTTACTATATGGAAGTGGGGTTTACGGGGGTCAACATTATATAGGCATGTTTTACGGGGGTCAACATTATATAGGCATGTTTTCGTGATGATACAGTGAACCCTCGTTTCAACGACAGCATTTGTTCCGAAAGATGTTGCCATTAAAATGAATATACTGTTGTACAGAATACTTAATGATATGTAAGAAAGGACTTGTTTTTTCTTCTTCATATTTCCTCATAGAACATATGTTTTGGATATTTGTTAGAATCGCCTCAATGAGGCGATTTTAACAAATATCCAAAACATATGTTTCTTTAAAGTATTAAATACAATATTCTTGCATAATTTGTCACTGATTGTTACCACCTAAGCGAAGGTTTCGTGACAGTTCTGCTCTCGCTGAGATAACGCCGATTTGAGACTTACCTGGACAGTTTGGCGCATGCGCACAACAATGTGAAAGTGGTCAGTTATTATCATTTGTCGTTGTATCGAGAGTCGGTATAAAGAGCTCAATGAAAAATGAAGTCAGTATTCGGTATAGAAAAATGAAAACGTTGCCATACAAGAGTTGGGTACCTTATCAAACTTATCAAAGAGCTTTTCATATTCTATTTATCCCAAATTTTCGGAAACCTTATTTCCTTACCATGCGTGTCCTTTAACCTTTGTCATGCTGAATGAATTAAGATGCCACGCCCATTTCTAATTGTCAACCAATCAGATTCCTTGATCCAGATTTTTTTTTTTAAATATAAATTCACATACTGAATGGCAAATAGTGCAGATCCAGATCAGTTGGCCGCAAAGGCAGAGTATATCCGGGTTCAGCAGGAGCAAGGTTAATTTGAATATGTCCATCTTATTACCTATTGATGTGTCTAAAATACTGGTGGAGGCGTTTCAAATAGCGAAGCCCCTGATCAGACGCCTCGGTTTCCCCTGTTTTCGCAGGCCTGTCAGTTCAACTACTTAGGATAAATACGGTAAAAGCTATAAAACATTTGAGTCAGCGCACGATAAAACCTACAATAAGACCTGTGTTACCATTAAAGACTCAGATCAGCCTGTACATCAATCCAGCATGGCAAGGGTTCTCCTCAGTAATCCCTCTTTGGATAGCCCGGAGGCTGTAGAAGGCATATGGGATCAACGAAGACTCTGATCAGACTGCGCGGATGCGCAGGCTGATCTGAGTATCTGCTGGTCGCACAAGTGTTACTTTTGGTTTTGTCGTGCACTGGCTCATATCTGTCTGCCTATGTCGGACCGCAGTTTTGAGCCCCCTGTAAATGTCTTATCAGCACAACCCCTAAAAAAGGGTCTAAAAAAACCTTGCTAAATGAGGTTATTACAATTTGAGAATCACCCAAAAGACAATCCTTTCAACTCGCACACACGCACGCAGGCAGGCATGCACGCAAACACACACACACATGCACATTTGGGCTCTTCAAATGACATTATGAATGAATAATAAAGCTATGGGATAAATAGTGCGTTCCGACACGCACGCACGCACGTACACACATGCACACATAAACATACACACAAACACACACATGCATACACACACTACACGCGCACATACACAAATACATAGAGAGAGAGAGCATATTCGCTAAATTTGCTCTTTTTCCTTTTCCTATAATTATAGACATTATTATATTTATATTTGGCTGTCTAATTTGTCGTCACCTAAGTTTTGCCTCAGACAAAAATTATGCTCTATCAGCCTAGGCTTATTATTTGCTGGCACTGCATTTAGTCTACCGTTCAAAGAACTAAAAGAATATCTATTGTGTTTAGTCTGTAAGTTTGAATGGCTTCTATATTCCAGCAGACAACAATGTCCTAAGAATCCTAAATGACGGCAACGCAAGAAAATGGCCCGTATGCAATTTGCGGACAACGCAGGCCCTGATCAGCCTGCGCATTTGCGCAGGCTGATCAGGGCCTTCGTTTCCCGCCGTCTAGATCAGACTGCACGGATGCGCACGCTGATCTGGGCCTTCGCTGTTGGCATATGGCATAAGGCCCTAACTTCCACGTTGCGCATCAAATCGAATAATGTTTCCGAAATATTTGCAAATTATCTCCAAATATGTTCTTGCACTGGCGACTCGTGAATTCAGTCAGAATTCTACAGAATCAACAAAATAAATCAAATAAAACAAAATTACCATAGTTCATTATATATCAAATAAATATCTTGTTCGTTTAGTTTCAACCACAAATGTATAGTCATGATAGTTCTTAGGTACTAAAAGAACTGTTTCACACAGTATATACAGTCGCATTACGAAAACATGCCTATATAATTTTGACCCCCTTAAACCCCATTTTTATATAGTAAAACTGGGGTTTACAGGGGTATACATTATTTTTCTTATTCCTGCTAAAAACATTGATTGTGAGTACTCGTTAGAACCGCCTCGCCGAGGCGGTTCTAACGAGTACCCACAATCTATGTTTTGAGCAGAAATATGAAAAATATCAGAGTTTTTCATCTGAAAATTTTCAGTTTTTGGAGATGAAATTTTCTATATATTTGAATAGGCGAGTTTTCGTAATGGACTCTCGATTTCTCGAAGTCCAAGGGACTCTCTGAAATACTTCGGATATCTCTAACTCGACATATCATATTTGCAGAATTGAGGAAAAATAAATCGAGCAATCACATTTCACAAATGAATATGTAATTTGACTCCTGAAGTTAGACATACATTGAAAATATTATGGAAAAAGCAATTTCCCCTCTTTTCCACAATATTTTGTTACCTGTTGTTAGATTTCCTTGTAAAAACAGGGACCAGGTTTTAACTTCAAGATAAGCGGTTATACGAGATAAGCGAAGTAGTGATAACGACAGTCGACTGTATACACTTAATAGCAAATGTTACAGAATAGCCTGAAAAAATCATCTTAACAGCCTTGACTTAGTATCAATGAAATAAGGACATGAAGAAAATATCAAATTTGACTAAAACCATTGATTTTCCATTTGGAGCATGTTACTTTATGTTATTCCCAAGAAAATCAAATATGTAACATGAAATCAGATTTTTCATTGAAATTTGATGGTGCTTTTTGGAGTTACGGAGAATTTGATGTTTATCAGACACTGAGAAATTTATTTCCTGCATATTTAGTGCAGTCCGTCATGTCTGTTGTAGCTCTGTGCTTGACGACGTGCTGACCAATTTGAGGAACTGAGAAGACAGTTCAGGCCAATTTGTGGAACTCGACCGGTTTTGTCGATATCAGCGATTTGGTGAGCCCTTAAACATAGTTGTAATTCCTAATAATACAGGTTACAATCATGATAAAACTCGTAGCAATTAAACTAACAAATAAAATCACGACTGAATAAAAATCTTATGAACAAAAGCGGGTTTATTGCTTTGCAAACGGTGTAGACACACATCAGTCACCCAATCGGAAATCAGGGACTATATATACACTTTTTGACACCCAACAACTTAAAGAGTTTTATTGTTGTTTTTGAAGATGCCAACCATGGTATACCCTGATCAGACGCTGTACTGGAGAAACAGCAGCTGATCTAGGTCTACAATGTTTGTTGTACAGTAAGCCCTTTTTCCTGGAGTGTGTCTCGTTTGTATTATGTCATTCAATTTCTATCAAAAAGTGCAACATAAATGATAAGCTTTATATTTCCTACCGTTTTCTTTTAATACGTTTAAGTCGAAAAATATTAGGCTCGGGATGAAAATAATTGATTTTCAATAAAAACCATTTTCTTTCTTTTTTTCTTTTTTTTTTTTGGCCGGAAGCAGAAGTTTGCATACAGTCTCTGCTGAAGCCATGTGACTTTTAGTCCCAACGGGAAATAAGAAAGGCGAATCCTGGTTATTCAAAAACGTCACTTTTTGCTTGCAAAGTCGATGGATACTGTTGAATTAAATGTCTTGATATTTGGGAAGGAAACAATAGAGTCAGAATTTCGCCATTTATTCTTCCCAAATACCAAGACACAGTTTCACAGGGTGTTTGCTTGGTCCCGATATAAAAAGTATTTTTCCTGGCTTTTCTATTTATAGACTATAGGTCCCGATAGGAAATTATTTTCTCCTATTCGATATAGGATCTTTACTATAATTTTCCCAGGAATTTGGTCAATTACTTTTTGCTACAACATTTATGACGCCATAAGAGGAATTTCATTTTGAAAAACAAAACAAGCCGGGATTATTTGCATTTGCATGAAATTTTGTGTCAGATATTTAGAAATAAACATTTTAATAACAGTAATACCTGTTAGACCATGGTTGAAACCATTTACAGTACTACCATACGTACCATGTTAGACCACGATTTTAGGAATTGCTAAAACAAGATAGTAGAAAAAAACCTTGTGCACTATAAGCAGAAAAAATCGCTTAAAATCGAGACTAAACAATGATTTTGTTCTGAAAAAGGTTTTCAGCTTTGGATTTCTCCTGCTCCGATATAGAGACAAATATGCTTCCTTTAAGTTCCACTTGAGAAACATCAATTTTTAAACCATTGTTTGTTCTTAGCAGGAAGCGCCAGTTGGTTGCATACAGTCTCAACTGAAGCCATGTGACCGTTAGTCTCGACAGGAAATGAGAAAGGCATATCTGGTATAATCAGAAACGTTACTTTTCGCTTTCAGATTTTACTGATACTAATGAATACAATGGCTTGGTATTTGGGAAGATATTTGACATTATTCATCCCAAATACTGTGCGTCACCATTTCAGGGTCAGATACATCACGTGAGCATGCATAGTTGATGGAAATAGACCAATTGCCTTACATTGGACATGAAATAATACCTAAAGTCAGTTTTGACAAAAATATTTTCACATACCCATTCACATGAAAAAAAACTAGAGCATTGCTCTAGTTTTTTTTCATGTGAATGGGTATGTGAAAATATTTTTTGCTCTAGTTTTTTTTCATGTGAATGGGTATGTGAAAATATTTTTGTCAAAACCATGAAACATTTATACTAAGCTGACAAAAGAAGAGTGCGTTTGCATCTGAATTGGAACCAACTACGTGTATACCATTCGTTTATTACTGAGATAATGAAAATATAATCAACAGAACATGGTTACTGAGATTATCAAGAAGAACAAAAAAGCTGGAACAGTATTTCCTTTAGCTCTTTGAAAGCACAATACTACATAAACTAGTCAAGGGAAAATAACACTGAAACTAGGCGACCCGCTTTTGGCTCCAAACCACAACACAAAATATATACCGTTCCTGCTTTTAATTTCTCCTCTTTGGAGCACACTTATCTTTGACTAAACTTCGAACCGACAAAAAAAAAAATAAAAAATAAAAAAAAAAAAAAAAAAAATAGCACAGCCTCTCGTCTCCCAAGAGTAAACTGTGTGAACTCAAAGTTCATGCAGCCGCAACAGTATCTCAAAGATTAAATGGCCCGTATTAGCCGACGACCCAGAAATGGTGACTTGACCGTACCAACATGCTTTCTTTAAGATGGAAGCCACCAAAACTCAATATTGGGGTTAGAGACAAAAAAAAACTTTACATCAGTGAAAAATTCAGTCTTTCTGTGGAACGTTTCTGCTTTCAGTTTTTGTGTCATAAAGCCGTCATTTTTGTAACGTCGTGAAAAAGGTATGGTTTGGGCGATTTTGACGTCATTGAAAAGCCGCGTGAAACAGCATATTTTGGGCAATTAATTAAAACTGCGTAGACCGATTGAAGTGATCTTAGCAAAATGTTGGTCTAAATAAAGTGTAATGATTTCTGAAAGGATGATCATACTAATACACAGTTTTTGACCGACTTTAATTTTCTGTTGATTTGCACATTGCCTCAAATTCAAATTCTTTAATCCTCATTGGATAGCATACTGACAACAAGAGAAGTATATAAGACTCTTATCGCGGATAGCACATACAGACTTTCTAAAATACGTGAGGGTAACAAACTCAAAATTGAAATTTTAGGTGTGTATGGTTTTACTTCGAGTCCAAGTGGACACATAACGACGAAACAATGTTACCCTAAGGCTACGGAGAGCCAGAAAACAAAAATGACTCAGTGACATAACATATAATAGTCATATCAGTGGAAGGTTATAGGAATAATACATTTTGGCTATACATGAATTGGAATGATTTTTTTTTATCTATTTTAAAATATTTCAATTCGGACCGCCTTTAAGTTTGAATGAAATCGACACATTACGAAAACATGCCTATTCAAATATACTGAAAATTTTACCATCAAAAAATGAAAATTTTCAGATTAAAAAATTCTGATATTTTTCATATTTCTGCTCAAAACATAGATTGTGGCTACTCGTTAGAACCGCCTCGGCGAGGCGGTTCTAACGAGTACCCACAATCTATGTTTTTGAGCAGAAATAAGAAAAATAATGTCTACCCCTGTAAACCCCAGTTTTACTATATAAAAGTGGAGTTTAAGGGGGTCAAAGTTATATAGGCATATTTTCGTGATGCTGCAATTCCGCCATATAGCCTAGTTGGTACACGTACGACGGAAATAGAGTCTATTTCATGGCGATCGCCTTCATAACAATCATACCGAAACTGAAAAATGTTGGATGTTCTGATAAATGCCTGCAAAAACACACGTCCCGGACATGAGGATGCCTTTAAATGGGTAACTGACCGAACATTACGAAAACACGCCTATTCAAACATACTGAAAATTTTACCATCAAAAAATGAAAATTTTCAGATTAAAAAATTCTGATATTTTTCATATTTCTGCTCAAAAAATAGATTGTGGCTACGCGTTAGAACCGCCTCGGCGAGGCGGTTCTAACGAGTACCCACAATCTATGTTTTTGAGCAGAAATAAGAAAAATAATGTCTATCCCTGTAAAGCCCAGTTTTACTATATAAAAGTGGGGGTTAATGGGGTCAAAGTTATATAGGCGTGTTTTTGGTGATGCTGCAATTCCGCCATATAGCCTAGTTGGTGCACGTACGACGGAAATAGTCTATTTCATGGCGATCATCTTCATAATGATCATACCGAAACTGGAAAAATGTTGGATGTTCTGATCAATGTCTGCAAAAACACTCGTCTCGGACATGTGAGAATGGCTTCATACGGGTAGCTGACCGAACATGTAAGATGAAGAAAATGAAGCTACCCAATGGCTGGAAGACCGGCCTACGAAAACACATGTACATAAATATCGCTATCAATAAGACGTAACCAGCGTACATCCTGATGAGACGGCAATTTATCAGCTATATCTGGATCTACACTGTTAGCAAAGCTTTTTTCTGGTCTCTAGAGTTGAAATAGTTCACAGATTTGTTTGCAAAGCCTTTATCTGGTCTGTAGAGTCGAAAAAGATTTATCCCAACTTTAACCCAGACAAATATCCAATTTTCGAAGCTATATTTATTGTATTATAACTAAAATGCTAGCTAATTTGATATATTTACTTTAACCCATTTATGGCAAATGAACTCTCCTACCTCAACTGTTTGGACGGGTCCATTTCAAATAGAAGAGATGTTTAGTTAGTTTTTACTGATATCAAAAGCAAACAGGGTAGACCCTGAGCAGACGCCGCGTTCTGTGGCGTCTGGTCTGAGTCTACACTGTTTGCAAATGTCCCTTTTATGGACGCCATAAATGGGTTAATACGAAGCCTTTTTGTATATGGAGCTATCTTAACACTTAGCATGCGATGGGCAGATTCAGCAGCAGACGATAAATTATTGATATTTTTATTTTTTTTTCCAGAAAACAGGACTTGATATTTCATGCAAATGGAGACCATTTGCATGAAATGTCAAATCCTGTTTTCCTGGGAAAAATATTTCAAAATGTCGTCTGCCGAAAATTTTACCCAGCATGCTATGCGTTAAAGCTCATATGCGTATCACAATGAGTTTGTTAAAGTGATAAAACAATTTACGCACCTCCTACAAATCCAAGAGAGCAATATAATATCCTGTATTTAAGATGAAAATCGTCAAAACTAATGCCATATCCAGCAGATCTCACAGACAATATTTCCACTCAAACAAATCGTTACAATAAGTTAAACAGGCCTATTTAGGACATTATCTGAAAGGCGGATACAGTAACTAGGAGCATCAGCTTAACATCCATCTATACAAGAAGAATATATTCTGTCGAACTTTCAATGGCTCGAACATCGAACGAAAACATGCCCATATACTGACCCCCTTAAACCCCACTTTTATACAATGAAACTGGGGTTTACAGGGTTTCTGCTCAGAACATAGATTGTGGATACTCGTTAGAACCTCCTCGCCGAGGCGGTTCTAACGAGTACCCACAATCTATGTTTTGAGCAGAAATATGAAAATATCAGAGTTTTTATCTGAAAATATTCAGTTATTGGAGGTGAAATTTTCTATATATTTGAATAGACATGTTTTCGTGATGAATGGCTATTTGTTTTAGACATGGGTACTAGCCATTAAGGATTAATCATAGCGCAAATGGAGATAATTTAGGGTTGTATAAAATAATGTATGATGAGTGTACACATTAGAATCGCCTCGTTGATGCGATTCTAATAAGTACACGTTACATACCTTTTCATGATAAAAATAAGAAAAAAATGCCATAAAATATCCCTAAAGGTTTGTTTTCTTAAGCTATCGGAAGGATTTCTTAGGGACTCAGTCAAAACGGTATACTCGCCATCCGTGTTCGAGTCTTTGAAGTTTTACTATATCGAGTTGTAGCTTTGTACATATGGAAAGTCAGGAGGCTTACCTGACAGATGCCGTATTATCCCTAAATATTCGGACACCTTAACCCCTGATCTTACTTATAAAATTTGAACAAGTACACCTTTTATTTTCTTCCGATGTGTTTAAAAACCGCTGGATGAGTTACATCCGATCTAGGAGATCAGAAGCCATTACTCTAGCAGTTTTTATACACGTCAACAGGAAACACTATTTGCTCAGCCACTTGGTAGATTTGCACTAACCACTAGGCCGCCCAGCCCACCATATTTTGCACAATTGTTATTTTTTATCATTCATATTTTTTTTTTATCTTTATAGGGTAAAACATAGCACTGAAAATTTTCGACATTTTGAAATATTTTCTTATTTTTCTTATAAAACAGAATTTGACATTTCATTCAAATTGCATCCAATGGTGACAATTTGCATGTATTGCCAAATCCTGTTTTCTGGAGAAAATAAGAAAAATATCACCACTTTGTCACCTGCTGAATTAGCCAAGGGATTGGTAAAGGTTAATTATCGTATACGGGTTGTGGCGGATAGTTCGGTCGGTAGATCCTCGGAACGGATAATGAATACGGGCGTCCCAGGTACATTTTTATCACCCTGTGACATTTGGTGGCCAGTGAAGAGATCAACGTTTGGGGTCGCCGGATCAAAAGGGGATATCATCTTTGGTTCGGCAGGGTTCCGAGTAGGCCTTCCAGCCGTTGGATGGCTTCCTTTTCTTCATCTTACATCTTCAGTCAGCTATACCCCTACCGTAAGGTATGACGGCATCCTCACATGTCCGGGATTAGGTTCCAAACGTTTTTGGCCCAATGTGAGTCTGCAGCGAAAATCAAAACGTGCATCATGCGTACGTTCGGTGTGGCTTAGAACAGGTTCGGAGACTAATTAAGACAATGACGGCAAGACATTACGAAAACACGCCTATTCAAATATATTGCAAATTTCACCACCAAAAATTGTAAGTTTTCAGATAAAAATTCTGATATTTTTCATATTTCTGCCCAAAACATAGACTTTGGGTACTCGTTAGAACCGCCAGAAAACATAGATTGTGGGTACTCGTTTGAACCGCCTCGCCAAGGCGTTTCTAACGAGTACCCACAATCTATGTTTTGAGTAGAAATAAAAAAAAATAATGTATACACCTGTAAACCCCAGTTTTACTACATAAAAGTGGGGTTTAAGGGGGTCAAAATTATATAGGCGTGTTTTCGTGATGATTGGCTTAATGCATGGTTAGTACGTCCGGTGTGGCTTTGAACAGGTTCGGAGACTAATTAAGCAGGGGAAATTGTGATAATGACGGCCAGATAGAGCTGTTGGCAGAGCATCGGAACGACAAAAATGAGGGTTACGGGCACGAATTCCGGTACAACTGTATATTTTTCTCATCCTGTGATATTTGGTGGTTGCTGGGAACGAATCTATTTACGCAGGAGAAACTGTGACGGTGACAGTCGGACAGCGGGTTAGGTAGATCGTCGGAATGGTTATGCGAAGGTTCCAGGTTTGAGTTCCCATTACGAAAACACGCCTATTCAAATATATAGATTTAATCTTCAAAAACTCAAAAAAAAATCAGATAAAACCCCCGAAACTTTTCATATTTCTGCTCAAAACATAGATTGTGGGTACTCGTTAGAACCGCCTCGGCAACTCGTTAGAACCGCCTCGCCGAGGCGGTTCTAACGAATACCCACAATCTATGTTTTGAGCAGAAATATGAAAAATAATGTATACCCCTTTAAACCCCAGTTTTACTATATAAAAGTGGGGTTTAAGGGGGTCAAAATGATATAGATATGTTTTCGTGATGCGTTACGGCTTTACATTTTTCGCACCCTGTGACAAAAATACATTTACATTTAGGTCTAAAAACAAATAAACAAGTATAACAATGAAAATAGTATAGGGGGCTATATACAAATAACGGACTCTGCACATGCAGAAATGAAAGTTTAGGGAGTAATTTGTACCATTCCCGTTGCGCACGAGATCCATTTATGTCGGAAAAAAGACACAAAACTTCCGAAATAGAGTGAGCTCTATGGGCAAATTTAGCAGACGACAAACTGATTATTATTATTATTATTGTTATTATTATTATTATTGTTTTATTTTTTTATATTATTTTATTTTTTTTTTGTCAGAAAATAGGATTTGCCATTTCATGCAAATTCTTTTGCTTGAAATGCCAATCCTCTTTTCTGGTAAAATAAGAAAAATGTTTTAAAAAATAGTTTAATGATTTTTTTTTACACAGCGTGCTAAGCATTTTTAGGGATATATGCCAATTAATCAATTCTGGACACTTTTGAAACAGTGATACTGTACGTGTTGATACTGTACGTGTACAGAGGGCACCTGTGTACATGTTTCACTGAATTTCAAAACAAACGTCTGAACAATACCTTACCTAAATTAATTAAAGCACGTCTTGTAGTTTCCAATTCTTGTTTATTCTATTTCCTCGCCTAAATTCATAAAATGCCATTCTTAATCTTTTCTTTTCTAACTCTCAGCTGCTTGCACTCAACTCAATTCTGCAGACGACAATTCTAAGCAAAGATTCCACGTGCGACATGAAAGCAAAATTGACACTGACACAGATGTTGGTTTCAAGTTCTATTTTTGATGTGATGTTAATTTCAATAGTAAATTTCCTTTCAGTTTATTTAGAGCGAAGAGAATAATGCAAACTTGATAAATGATCAAAACAATTGTGTGTGTGTGTGTGTGTGTGTGTGTGTGTGTGTGTTGTGGGCAGTGGGTGGGGGGCCGGGAGGTGCAGTTGGTGTGCTTTCGGTTTTCATTTCTTCCACAATTATAGGACAGAAATCATTTTCCTGCACTTTTTTTCGGACATTTTCTGAAACGACCGAAAAAGTGGGATAGATGTATGAGAGAGTTCTTTATAAGATTTATTCTTTATGAAGAGAGTTTAGCGGCATGTCGACTCATTGATCTTTTGTGTCGATGAAGGAAAAAGCGAATGACATTGCAGAAACAGAAGATGGATTGATGGATGGATGGATGGACGGATGGACGGGCGGGCGGGTGGATGGGTGGGTGGTGGATGGATCGATGGATGGATGAGAGAGTTCTTTATAAGAGATTTACTCTGTATTATGAGAGTAGAGCAGCACGTCAACCCTTCTGGGCCATTTTGTGTCGATGAAGGAAAAAGCGAATGGCATTTTAGAAACAGAAGAAAAGTGGAGGGATGGCCCGATGTTACAGAAATCTTGTTGAAAGGGTCGTAAATCCCAAACTAGCACCCCAGCTAGCATTCTACGTAAATCTACATCAGGCCGTCATCGGCCCGTCAGCTACCCTGACGGGCCGATGACGGCCCGATATAGATTTACGTAGAATGCTGACTGGAACCACTTCTACCACCACTATATGCTCGAAGACGCCATTCTTCTTGATGCGGCTCATTTTAATTCAAGCTCCTCTTAAATTTACTTTTTTTTGGTCTTTTTTCAGGATTTGCCAAGATAAATATTTGAAGATAATATTAAACTGCAACACCATTGATTAGAAACATTAGAATGTTGCAGCATTCTACAGCCAGACAGCATCAAACAAAGATAAGCCGGGTCACAGCATTTCCTACAAAATTGCAAGTGTGCCAAGCAGACTCTGATCAGCCTGCGCATGCGCTCAATCTGATCAGAGTCTTCGCAGTGCACGCTGTGGGCAGACAGCGAAGAATCTGATCAGACTGCGCGGATGCGCAGTCTGATCTGAGTCTTCGATGTTGTGTCCCGGCTCTAATGTTTCCTCAAGGCATAGCCGAACGCCGAAAGCTCAGACAAATTTGCATATCCGCACTGTCTGATCAGATCTTTATTCAATATTTTCTTCGTTGTCCAGTGATTCTGATGGCGGATTGCAAAGGCCCTAGTCAGATAGCGCGCTGGCGCAGACTTATCTGGCATGCGCTGTCCACAAATTCTTATGGTTTATAATTGGCATGCAGCATTGATTAATTGGCATTTAGCGCAACGTGAGAAAATATATATCCTCATATATGCGTGCAAGGCGAAGATTTAGGTCATCATGTGCATCCACGCAGTCAGATTGGAGCTCTTTGGACAGCCACTGAGCAGACTGTGCGGATGTGTATACTAATCTGTGTCTTCACTTAATTTCTGTGGCATTCTGCGGCGTCTGATCAGTGCCTACCCTGTTTGCGCATTGGTCTTTTTGAAAACTGGATAAATGGGCCTCGCCATGCGAAAACACGTCTTCGGGTAAATGCAGACAGCGAAGGCCCAGATCAGCCTGCGCATCCGCGCAGTCTGATCAGGGCCTTCGCTGTCCGCTACAAGAATAATTGGATTTTATAGATTGTATCAATGGAGAGCAACGGCCCGATCGAGACCTTGCGCATGCGCAGGATCATTTGAATCCGCACATTTTGCGCAATCTCGAAGACACTTTTTCGCTTGCGCGTGCGCGGTCCGTACGGTAGCAATATTCACTGAGTCTTGACATGAAAAAGGTCCTAGTTGCAGGATAAGGGTTCCTGTGCATCAGCGCATTCTGATCCGACCCTTCTCTGTTCTTACAAAATCGTTTCATAACACTAGATAAAGTATTTATTTCAACCCAAAACGTTCGATAGTATTTCTCCACGAATACATCAATGAATCTTATTCAGACTGTGCTGATAAGCATTCACTATTCCTATGTGTCTATAACGACCATTTTCAGATGTTCTGGTTCAATTGTACTTTGGTAACCATTCATCAAATTGCTTTCAAACAGCCAAGAGTCTTATACAGCCCTAGTTTTAAACTTTATTGATAGCCTCTCGCAGTTTGCGTTACAAAAATCGAAGCCTGAACTTCTATCCTTAAGTACAGTTCAAACCTTTTATGATAACGAATACTGATAAGTCTTTTTTTTTGCATCTCTGAAAATGGAAATTTTCAAATGTAGAAAACGCATTATCAGCAAATATCGAAAATGTCAGCTTTAAATTTACATTTTAACTCTTGTCTAGAAATTCAGATATCATTTAACTGCCGTATCGTGTTTTGAAGTAACCTGCTATTATAGCGCCATTATTATGTAATAAAATGATGTTGACATTAAAAGCAATAATCATATTGAGCCATTTAAGCAGACAGATATGGATAAGAGTGGACTATTGATGGAAATGGTAACTAGAGCGGATCTAACCGGAAAACGGCCGGTGAAAATATTGGGCTTTTCCGTACTTTAAGAGGCCACTGGGAATAGTGTGCCAGTCAACAAAAAATATTGTTCTTTTTCCGCAATGTCAGTTAGAGCTAGTGATCGATCTTTTACCTGTGCGAAAACTGGACTGCACCAAGAAGCGCAGAAACAAACATTCACGAACATTTGCCCTGGATTCATTCCCCTGTTGGCGGTCCTCACTAGGTACAGAGTTCCAGGGCAAAACGTTCGCGAGTATTTTGCACAGGCGTTACGAAAACAAGCCTATTCAAATATACTGAAAATTCTACCACCAAAAAATGAAAATTTTCGGATAAAAATTCTGATATGTTTCATATTTCTGCTCAAAACATAGATTGTGGGTACTCGTTAGAACCGCCTTGGCGAGGCGGTTCTAACGGGTGCCCACAATCTATGTTTTTGAGAAGAAATAAGAAAAATAATGTATACCCCTGTAAACCCCAGTTTTACTACATAAAAGTGGGGTTTAAATGGGTCAACATTATATAGGTATGTTTTCGTGATGTAAATTCTGTTTTCAGACATAAACCTATGCTTAGTGGCTACTGAATCGCTAAACGAATAATACACGTTGGAATCAGATAAGCACAGGAAGAGCAGGAACTTGTAGGGACCAGGCCCTATCAATAATTTGGAAATCTATATAGAAACTTAGGGTAGGCCCTTGCTGCATGTATAACTTGTCTATAACGGGTTTATTATGCCTTCAATTCTTCGAAGTTGGAGGGGTATATCGCTTTTGGGTTGTTCGTCCGTACGTTTGTCACGCTTTTCTTGTCTGCATGACATATCGATAACTATTTGAGCTAGGCATTGAAACTTATTTAGCTTATTGTGGCTGAGTAGCAGATCACCTGTTTAACTTTTGAAAAAAAATCGGATCAGTTTTGTCCTTTTTTGTCGAGATGAACATATAGTTGGAGGCATGGTATTTTACAAACCTCAATAGCTTGGACATCAATGGCTCGTTTACCATGACTGGTTCGAACTCGTTTTTGAGTCCCTATGAAATTCTTCCGATCTCTCAGAAAACAATTATTTAAGGGCATATTCTTATTTTATCAAGACATTGCATGCTGTGTGTACTCATTAGAATCGCCTCAATGATCATTTCTCTAATGAGTATACTCAACATACCATATTGTATAGAAGATCGAAAAGACTTCCCTAAATTATCGCCATTTGCTTCCTGACCTGTCACCATGATTAATCTTCAGTGGCTCGAACTACCCATGTCTCGAACAAGTTTCCATAGTCCTATAGATGTTCATTGAGCTTCATCTGTAGTTAGTTTGCAGATTTGCTTTGAACAAACACCTGGGCTCAGTTGTTCATAGCATCGTTAGCTTAACGAGCTCGTTAGTGGTCAAAATGTTAACTGTTCTTGTAAGTACAATATCTGATTCACAGTTATTTTTGCTGAAAAAAAATGTGAGTAGCTTTTCACATTTTTTCTCAGCAAAAATATTAGCGTATATGCCATATTTAATGATCAAAGTTTTAACGACACGTTAAATAACGACAACGGTTAGTTTCGAACAACTTAGCCCTGAAGTACATATAGAGGTGCTGTCGAACATGTTCGCTTGCGACAGTTTTATGGACGTCCATGCTCAGTTGGTGTCGTCATCTTTCAACAAATACCCCCTGTCCACTTTGTGAATCGACAGGACACTTCATGTATTTTTATTCAAAACGAAGAAAATAAATGATTTTTTGTGAACCTAGTTTCAAAATACTACATCTTCATTTCGAAAAACAAATGAATCTCATGGTCGCTAAAAAACAATTCTGCAGGTTACTATATTTACCCTAAGTATTCGGACGGACAGGCCTGTACAAACAGTGCAGACCCAGATCAAACTCCGCATGATGAATACGGCAGCAACTGTGTAGAAGACAGATTCATTGAACAATCATTGAAAGAAACATGACCCTAGCAATATGAAATCCGTGAGCTAACCCATTAATATAGTTTGGCAGAAAATGGCGAAGTATTGGAAAAATAACCGCAAATCTGATTTCTTGTGAGTTACAACTGGTCATTAGAAGCCAGAATAAATAAAATAAGGCAAATTTATGTCTAATTTGTCAATAACGTGTTCAAGTCTGGACAGCATCGAGTGACTTAGTTGAACAGATACGCTGTTACATGTACAAACAAACTGAGTATGATTATCGTATAGACCCTAAGTATTGGGAGTCTACCTTGAGCAGAACGCGGCGTATGATCAGGGTCTATACACTGTTTGCCACTCACCCAGCGGTTTTAGACACATCAACAGGTCGTTAAATGGGCTTGTTCAATTTTTAGGACAAGAATGGTGAACAGTTAAAGTGTCCAAATATTTGGTGTAAATATGGTAAACAGGGCAAATGCCAGGAAAATGGGTCGTTTCAAGTAAAAGTTGGCATATACAAAATGCGCAGATTCATATCACCCTGCGCATGCGCACTGTCTAAACAGGACTTGTAAGTCGATTCAGTCATGCTGTAAGTCCCTTCATGTATATAGCGAACAGACGGCGGCGATATGCAGGTCGATTTGGGTTTTCCATATCCGCACACGCCTCGAGTGACGCGGCTCAACTTCGCATTTGGCACAACATCCATATTGCATTTGGGGTCGGTGGTTCAACTGTGGCACCACGAATCAAATACCTCCAAATGGCAGCTCTTTCGCATGACTCTAATTGGGTTTAAAAACAGAGCTAGGAATTGATGTATAAATCAGTCCGGGGTTGGGCTATTCCGACTGAGTGAAATGTCATGTCCGGGGTAGTGGGGCTGTACTACGGAAGTTAATAAGGAGCTCCATACATAGTATAAAGTGACGATATCTTGAACGGTGACTGCCTCTCAGGTGCCATATGTGTTCTGGAAACAAGACATCACGAAAACATGCCTATATAATTTTGACCCCCTTAAACTCCACTTTTATGTACATTGTAGTAAAACTGGGGTTTACAGGGGTATACATTATTTTTCTTATTTCTGCTCAAAAACATAGATTGTGGGTACTCGTTAGAACCGCCTCGCCGAGGCGGTTCTAACGAGTACCCACAATCTATGTTTTGAGCAGAATCATGAAAAATATCTGAGTTTTTATCTGAAAATTTTCAGTTTTTGAAGATAAAATTTTCTATATATTTGAATAGGCATGTTTTCGTAATGGAGAATATACTGAGGGGTAGCATAAGTTTAAAAACCAACGAATGTTTTTTTTTTTTTTTTTTTTTTTTTTTTGTGGCACATAGGAACGAAACTGTTAAAGCAACAGCGTTTAGTGTTGAGACTACTGTTCTTTCGATATCCTTCGGAAAGACTTTTTTGAATAGGCGTTTTACTCTAAATGGCAACATAGATTTGTGATTGACAATATCTTATGGAACGCCAAAGCTACCATATGTTGTTATATTTCTTGTTGTCTTATCTAAGAATTGTGTGAACTTGTCCATGTATTATGTTATTATCTTAAAGACGCGTGTTGTTTTGTCAATATATAATGTTGACATGCCCACACACTGTCTTATTATGTTAAAGAACCATTTTATTTTGTCACAACGTGGAATTATCTTGTCTAAAAAGCATGTGAACTTGTCTATATAGTGTGTTATTATCTTACACAGGCACGTTATTTTGTCAACATATGGCGTTGACTTGTCTACACGGTGTTTATTATGTTAAACGTATATGTCATTATGTTAAAGTTTGGGTCATCTTGTCTAAGAGTAACTTGGCTAAACGACATGTTATTATGTCAAACTCACGTGTCGTTTTGTCCACACAATGTCGCATGCGTAGATTTTCGGGAACAACACCACGCAGTTGAACAAGACAACATATTGATTCAACAAGATAACACCGCGTTTTAACATAATGACGTAGACTTTTGCCATAATAATACACTGTATGGACAAATCAAGACGCGCGTTTAAATAATAAGACGTAGTATAGACAAGTTCACATACTTCATAGACAAGACAACCCAACTTTTTAACATAATAATTTAGTCTTTTGACATAATAAGATATTATGTACACAAAACAACACAACCATTTGCATAATAACAAGTTGTATAGACAAGTTCACATGCTTCGCAGACAAGATAAGTCAACGTTTTAACATAATTACTTTGCCTTTAACATAATAGGACACTATGTGGAGAAAACAACATACGTGTTCAACATAATAACATAGTCTTTTAACATAATAAGAAACTGGGTGAACAAAACAACACGAGCGTTAAACAAAATAACAGTTTGTATAGACAAGTTCACATGTTTCGTAGACAGGATAACCAAACTTTTTCACATAACAACATAGCCTTTTAACATAATAAGATACTGTGTGGACAAAACAGCCCACCCGTTAAACATAATAACACTTTGTATAAACAAGTTCAAATGCCTCATAGACAGGATAACCCAAATTTTAAAATAATAGCATAGCCTTTCAACAGAATAAGACGGTGTGTGGACATAACAAACCATGCGTTTACCATAATAACACATTTTCAGACAAGTTCACATGCTTCATAAACAAGATAACCGGATTTCTTAACATAATAACATAGCCTTTTAACATAATAAGACACTGTTTGGACAAAACAATGCAAATGTTTAACATAATAGCATGATGTATAGATCAAAGCTTTTTAACATAATAACACAGCCTTTTAACAGAATAAGACTATGCGTGAACAAAACAACACGCGTGTGTGGCATAATAACACGGTTTATAGACATATTCACATGCTTCGTAGACAAGATAACCCATTTTTAAACATAATAAGATAGTGTTTTAACATAACAGGGCACTCTGTGGACAAAACAGCACATGCATTTAACATAATAACATAACATCTTAACATAATAAGACACTGTTTGGACAAAACAACATATATATTTAACATAATAACATGTTGTATAGACAAGTTTACATGCTTCGTAGACAAGATAAACCAATTTTTAACATAATAACATAGCCATTAACATAATAAAACTCCGTGTGGACAAAACAGCACGCGAGTTTAACATAACACGGTAGCCTTTTAACATAATAAGACACTGTGTGGTCATAATAACACGAGCGTTTATCATGACAACATGACTTTTGACATAATAAGACATTGTGTGGACAAAACAACACACGCTTTTAACATAATAACACATCGTATAGACAAGTTTGCACACTTCTCAGACAAGATAACCCATCTTTTAACAAATTAAACTAGCCTTTTACAACATAAGAAAGCTATGGCGTTCCATAATATCTTATCAGAAACCATTTGTCGTTTCTGTTCCTGTACTTTGTTTTCAAATGTTTACTGCAAGATTAACAAAGAAAAAAATGGGTCTGACCTACATTATTTCTATAATAAACAGGATTTTTTTTTATTTTGTATCAAAATATATCATATAAATCATCGCAATATTTTGAAGTTGGATAATCTTTGCCAAGTTAAAAAGATTTATCCATTATACATAGAAAAAAAAAAGAAAACACACACACACACACACACACACACACACACACACACACACACACACACACACACACACACACATTTCTCTCAAAATTAGTTTTCAAATGGATTACACCAGCAAAACATTTATTGGAAGCACGGTGTCTCCAATAGTTTTACATAAAGTGATGTCTATTGACACTTAACATTTCTGACACAGCGTTTTGGGAAAAGCACAAACTGAAGGCACTGTTGATTTGTCGACTTTTTTTTTCTTTTACAAATAGTCATTTAAAAGAAAGTGCGTTTAACCATAACTTCGTCAAGACGGCAAGTTCGTAGCCTCTCCCGAAATAGGATTACATTATTATTATTGTACAAATGGGACTTTTTTTTAACAATCTTTCCAAATATGAATATGTAGAGGTCCCGCTATTGATTGGGATAGTCTTGAAAGAGTTGAGCCGTGTTTTGGGAAAACCTATCCATATTCAAGATGCGAAAATCAATTATACAAGTTAACCTATGCATCCGCACGGAATGGCGATTGCCTTAACTGTACGCTAGTGTAAATCTTAAAATTTAAATGTTCCTCTCTTGAAAAGCTTTTAGAAAGGCTACATATACATGTACAGGTTCTCTTTGAATTGTTCCGTATGTGTGAGTTTTCTACAGTCGGACTTATTTGTCGGCGCCGTGGCAAGATCATTCATACAAAATATTAATCTTCGGCTATCATATATGGTTCCACCAGACTATTGAAGACTCAAATTAAACTAAGCAAAAAGTCGGAAGTCAGCAAAATGTACGTTTAAGACATATCTAGACAGCAGAAATCCAGATCAGCCTGTGCAGTTTTTTTTCTATCCATCAAATAGAATATACAAGATACAATGCTGTTGTAGACTGTGCAGGGATCGCTCGCAATTGTCATGTAAAGACAAAATTCCACATTTCGCGTATGGGATTTATGTTTGCGCAACAATAATAATATATATGTATAAGAGAGAGAGAGAGAGAGAGAGAGAGAGAGAGAGAGAGATTTACATTCAGAGTGCACAAGTTTATTTACATATAAAATATGACATATGTCAAAATATTATAATAAAATACGTCTAGAGCGAAAACAATAAATTGTTAACCCTGACATACATGTGTGTATGCTAGCAGCGAAGCCCAGACCATGGCTGATCAATATCTACACCATCCCACGCACACTATTTGAACTTTGAAATATCTAAAAGTCAAATAAAGACGGACGTATACAAGTTGGCCGGACATTCCCTTTTCGTATTTGTCACAAAAAAGACATTTTTCCATAGTGTGAATACATTTGCCCCACGAAACAGACACATGCGACCAGCATGCTATAGATCAGTCTGTGCATCCGCGCAATATGACCAGGATTTAAACTGTTCGCTAATCAACAGAATGTCTAAAATGCACACATTTTGTTAGCGACTCGTGTAGACTCAGATCAGACTGCGCATCCACGCAGTCTGATCTGAGTATACACTGGTCGCACATGCCACTAGGGTGCTTTCTATTTGCAGAGATATTCATATCTTAGATCTGCTTGTAGGATATCCTAAAAAGCGGACTGTTGAAATGACGAATAGCTGCCTGAGACAGATGAATAGAATCGAAACCCAACATAAGACGTGGTATTGATCAAGGATCCCATAAAAGTAACATATCTTTTCTACTTTCATCACAAACTGTCAAAGTCAAGAGTGATGTGATGAAATATTATTACAATTACTTGAAAATGCACATGTAATATTCACTGGCATTTATATTTTGTGTTTGTTTGCGATGAGGTTTTAAGGCCCAGTCAATCCAATGGGGTCATGTCGAGCGCGGTCAGTTTATCTAACCACACTTTTACTGGGCAGGCTTAGTCTTCTAAGTACTGTGCACATACTTTTCTTTCTCCAGAAACTGCCCTTCTTGAATCAGCGGAAGGGCGAGAATGGCCGTAGAAAATATTTCATGATCAATCTCCACGAAAGAATATTGCCGACCCGGCGGGGGTAGAACCCGCAGCCTCCTGATCACTAGTCGGACGCGCATCTGACTGAGCCACCAAGGCCGGCGCATTTCTATTTTGAGACAAGTTTAAAATATAAGTGAAGATACCCAGGAAATGCCACAATCACGAAGCACAGCCCTCCTGAGGCACTAAAAATGACAGATGAGGAACAAATAATGACAAAACACACCACATACGAAACAATAGACGCACGCAGAAAGAAGAACTGCAACTGAGGAAAAAAACTTACTTCCTTTAAAAGAAGTGCAAGACACAAGTGTAGACTGACTCCAGTCTCCAGTGACTAAATATGTTTTCTTATAACCCTGTTTGATAATCCACTTAAATAAAACCAAGTTTGTTTGTGTTGAGGTTTTACGGCCCAGTCAACCCAATGGGGGCGTGTCGAGCGCAGTCAGTTTACCTAACCACACGTTTACTGGGCAGGCTTAGTCCTCTAAGCGGTTAATCAGTATTGTGCACATTCTTTCGCCAGAAACTGACAACTGCCCTTCTTGAATCAGCGGAAGGAAGAGAATGAGCCAGAAACTGACAACTGCCCTTCTTGAAGCAGTGGAAGGGAGAGAGTGACCGTAGAAATTATTTCATGATCAATGTCCACGAAAGAATGTTGCCTACCTTGGCGGGGGTCGAACCCGCGACCTTCTGATCACCAGTCGGACACGCATTCAACTGAGCCACTGAGGCCGGCCAAATAAAACCAAAAAAATGGCATGACTATAAAGGTTGGTCACTAGTGACCAGCCTTTATAGTCATGATATTATTTTTATTGTATTGTAGTGAATTAAAGACTACTGTTTGTGGAAAGATAAAACACAAATTCTCTCATAAAATAAAAGATACACAAAGATGAACTACAAAGATAAAACACAAAGATAGAATAAAAGATTAAACACAAAGATAAAACGATTATTTTGATTGTATTGTAGTAAATTAAAGACGACTTTTGTGTGGAAAGATAAAACACAAATTCTCCTTCTTAGTCTGTATTGCGTCCGCTAACCGGTTATTGTTGTTCTTGTTGATTCTTCAGACAACCCGTACCATTTCCTTCTCAATTACTTTTTGTGTGTCCGTAGATGATTACTGAATCCAATCTTTGCTCTGAACAGTTGAGTATAGGCTATATCTGAAGGCGATGGCTGAACTGATGATGATATTGTATTCTGGCTTTGTGTTTTTCTCTCGTTTCTACTGGGTAATTCGGTTTTCTGTTTTCGGAAGGCGAATGATACCTTTCTGACGAGACCACGCTATGATGAGCATTCTTGAGCAGTAATCTTCCAGTAGTCGGGCAGTATGTTAAAGACGGGCCTTCAGGGAAGTTTTCAGCGTGTCTCTGAAACTTTTTTTTTTTCTGTATACATTTGGTAGATTTTCCGCCATTATTTACAAGGAATAACTTTTGTTACTTCCGGTTTGATTTCTTACGAATCAAGCCACTTCTAAAAAGGAGTCTTTTCTAAAAGGATCAAATTCTTTCGTTTTAGACTAGACTCCTTTCCAGAAGGGAGACAAAGCACTGTTTACAAACCGGCCTCCCTTGAAACTTTATACATTCCCATTCAGTAGTACGGTGCTGGCATCAGTACTCTGGTGATGGTATCAGTACTTCCGTGCTGATGGCACTGTTTTGGTTCTGGTATGAAATTCGCCTCATACAATTTCCGTTATCCCAGCTAGCATTCTACGTAAATCTACATCGGGCCGTCATCGGCCCGTCAGCTACCCTGACGGGCCGATGACGGCCCGATATAGATTTACGTAGAATGCTGACTGGAATGGTATTTCTAAAATACACGTAGTATTATAAAATGAACCCTTTTAGCCCTGCAGGCCTAAACAAATACCTTTGCAAACAGTGTAGATCCAGATAAGACGCACGTAAAGAGCCGTACCATCTGGATCTACCTGCTTGCCATTCTGTTTTTGATTTTAGATTTAAAGCCCTATTTGCAGCAGTGGACACGTCCAACTTCAAGGACGGAAGAGTCCACTTTAGAAACTATGGGGTGAAAGGTTTAATACGATCCTCTTATCTGAGAAGTTATTCTTAGCAGGTTTTTTGCTTCATCTGATTTGGCCTGTTTTGATTTTGTATCAGAATGATATTCAAAAATAGAAACGCACGTGCGTCCAGTATATTAACGTATTTAAAGGGATTCGTCCAGGTGGATAGCCATTACTTCATCATTATGTGTCTTGAATAAACGTCCTGGAATGGCATAAGGTTCTGTGGTCTTGTGAGAGTTGATGGCTCGCTCGTAATAGCTTCAATACTCCTTTCCTTTTTACCACTACCTAGTGGGCACATGGCATAATGCGTCGCATTAACGTTGATTCAACGTCTTGTTGCATCGACGTTAATGCGATGTTGTATAAACTGGACGCTAGGATGATCTGTAGAATTCAGTTCAGGGACAATACTAAGGTCCACTTTCGAGAAAACAGACGTGAACTGGTCGTTCAGGATGTTAGCCTTGTTCACTCTGTCACTGTGGTTCATTCCATTTGATTTGTGTCAAACATCTTTGATTTGATGAATGAATAGGGCTTCTTCTTATTTCCATACTAGTCACTAGATACCAGGACTGCGTTCAATGACGCAAATCATCCACGCGAGTTTTTTCCCAAACCATTTTGTACCTTCTGAACGTTTATTGTAAAGCCATTTTATGTGAACTCAAATGAGAGAGTAACCGTTATTATCCTCGACGAGACTTGATATTAGATCGAATAAATTATATCAATAATTATTTATTTTATAAGGGATCAAATGTATATCAACCCAGTAAACATTTCCATATTTTTGTTACGTACAAGCATGCATACAAAACTTATATTCACATAGGGCACCATCTGGGTTGTACCAAAGGACAGCTTGAGAATGGTTTGGGCATATTCGCAACTGTCCACAGAAAACTGTCATAAATGTCCTTCCTCAGTTACTTGTAGGCTGTTCAGTATTCTTTCTTGTTTGTCATTCTAGCTCTATCATACGCCTTCTTCTTTCTTCTGGACAATCTTTTGTGATCTTGGTTATCTATAGTTGCAATAGAGTGAAGAAGTTTCCTTTTACGGTACATGGTCCATCATCAACACGGGGGACTTTTCGCTGATCCCAGTCAAGATGTTGACATTATGGCAGTTCTGCTTTTGCCCAAAGCCATTTCTTTCTCTTAACTGGGCGCTGGTACTTTGTACTCATGTGCAAGTTGATGTGGCCTGGACAATTTTGTCGTCACCCACCCCAGGTATCGCCTTGCAAGGCTGTATGAGTGAAGCTGCGTTTAAGGCAATGATATCAATGAGATGACTGTTCCTCGCTGGAAAATCTGCAGCTTGTTCCTAGCCTGAATTTGCAAGGACGTGAAGCAGAGTTTCACTAATGTCTTTCATGTAGCCAAAGTTGTGGACTTATCAAAATCCACTTGTCCAATCAAGATTTCCTTGCCCGAAAATTTCTTAGTTGTCCTCAGGGAAATGGGACAAGCTGGACAAGTCGGGCATGGCATTTCCACAGCGCTGAATTGTACATGTAGCTATTTTCCAGTGATGCTGTTGAATGTCCAGTCAATGTCAGGTAGGCTGGTGTCGACACCAGTCCATACTACATATTTCAGATGTTCTATCACAAGGCATTCTTTGGCATTGACAAGTTGTAATGCATAAATTCTATTATCATTATCTGTCGGTCTGTAAAACAAAGCAACACTCAAGGGAGTTGAAATGTCAGGAACTCGCATCCGTCGAACCTCTATCTAGAGCCACCAAGAAAACGATTCACACAGAAGTACCAAAATTTCTCTAATACTTATAGCTATCTCGAGCCCAAATACTAAGCATAACAACATAACAGCCCCGTAAAATACTTCGGACACGGTAATACTACTGCGGACATAGTAATGTTAACATTACTGCTCGGAAATAGTAATACTACTGTCACACACACACACACACACACACACACACACACACACACACACACACACAGACAAAAAAAAAAAAAAAAAAAAAAAAAAAAAAAAAAAAAAAAAAAAAAAAACAAGAGAAAACTTTGAGTCCCACTCCCTAACAAAGTGAAGTCAAGTCACATAATATTTATATCAAGTCGGATTATATAAATAATATTTCATATTTCAACACTTTCTCCCGGGAGCTTATTAGAATATCCTAAGTCTGTACAAAATTATACAAAGACATGCAACAGAAAATAACGAAAAGAGTACCAAGAAATATTTGACACCCCAAAATGTTGGGTTGGATTTGAAATTTGCAGTCATCAATCTGAATGCAGTTGAAATAAAAGGGCTGCAAGCACTGCACCATGCCCCGCCACTGCACTTACATGAAGCAAACATTACAAAAACAAGCCTATTCAAATATATTGAAAATTTTACCACCAAAAAACAGAAAGTTTTCAGATAAAAATTCTGATATTTTTCATATTTCTGCTCAAAACATAGATTGTGGGTACTCGTTAGAGCCGCCTCGCCGAGGCGGTTCTAACGAGTACTCACAATCCATGTTTTGAACGGAAATAATGTATACCCCTATAAACACCAGTTTTGCTATATAAAAGTGGGGTTTAAGGGGGTCAAAACTATATAGGCGTGTTTTCGTGATGAATGCCATAACTCTGTCAAAAATAAAATCAAAGGGAAGGTGCATTAGTATTTCCCTGAATATTATCAACATTGATGCATGAACATGAGTTAATTTTGATTAAAGTGCTCAACGTGGTTGTTTCCTTTTTTTCATTTATCACATTAACAAGTCCGTGAAATGAATACGCCTGTAAACACTACTTTATTGACCGTGATTCATAAATATTTGTGATAGTTTGTTCTGGTCCCAATCTACCAAAATCTTGTTCGTATATTTTGTTCTTAACAGGACCCCATTGGAAATAAGTTTTTTACAACTTTATGGGTTATTCTGTGTGTATACATGGTCTTAATGTCTGAAGTTCCAAAATTATGTCTGAAGTTCCAAAATTACTTTTAATTTCAAATAATGTATTTATTTGTCTTAATTCTGTGATACATATTGAATTATCTTAATGTGCTGTGGTACTAAAGATTTTTAAGTCCAGTTGGTACTGTCATTGTCTGTGATTTTATTTAAATGGTATCAAACTATTCAAATTGTATTGATATTTGATGTTTTAAATGATGTGACATGTATATGCACGAATAAATCTTACTTACTTAATTTACATAGAGAAATTACATAGTGAAAAGTGAAGTTTACAAGGGGTGTGCAATTTTGTTTCCTTTTCTTTTCTGCTCCAAAAGTAGGTTAACCACGGTTTTCGTGTTCTGCACGTTGTCTCATGGTGCTTAAATTTACGTTTGTGAGAAATGTCATAACAATACCTCCAATGGTTGTCAACTTACAGAGCGGACACGAGTACTTGGTAGAAATAACTCTAAAAATAGACAAACCAGAGTTATGGTTCATGTGTTCTGCACGTCGTCTCATAGTGCTTTACATTTATGTGAAGTTTCTCGGACGGTATTAGAGTTATGGAGCGGACACAAATGACATGGAAGCGCTGACGGAGGGATGGACACTCAAAATTTCGGCAGGTATAACATAATACCCTCGCCACTTTTTGTGGCGGGGCATAAAAATCACTAATGATATAACTGATTTACAATATAATAGCCCTTTTCGCACATTCATTTCTTACTGCCGGCCCCGGCTGTCAGCTTTGTTTTCACATGAGTTGAACTGACGACAACCATGGCAGCACGTTTATTGTGTCAATAGTAATACATTTAAGGGACAGAACTCCTACCATTTCGTAAATACAGTAACTTGTCAATTATTAAATTGGAGATTCACGAGTTGTAGAACGATTCATTGACCTTTCTACCGGCTTCAAAAGCCTCTCCAAATATATATTCCTTGCAGCAACATATATGTTACGGTAATGCGGCAGTAAACCTTCGTAAATCGTCCAAGTCTCTAAAGCGTATTAGTCTCCGCGATGTCCTGGTTTTCGGAAAGGCAGTGGCTGGATATACGGTCCCTTATCTTTAACCTCGGAGGCTAGAGATATTGTTCCGTACCTTTAGCCATTCCCATTGCATTTGGCTTGAGGTATGGTTGAGGATTATTTTTATCCTATTTCCATTAGTAGGTATAAACACCAAATAACATTAAAATATCAATTTTCATATTTACTTTAGCTTCGACCCCAATGTTGGGGGTCGTAGAAATACCGGAACACACCGAAACACCAGAACACACTGGTAATTGCCAGGACACACTTCATTTTTTTTTTTTTATTTTATATTATTAAAGTTTGTTTTTATAATTTAGCTGTTTGTGTGTAGGATGTTGTTCATAGTACATGTGATCTTAGCATGCAATAAATTAACCGCATTCTAGTGTTTTATAAAAACGTGTTCCGGTCCCTTTATATAATGTCTAATGTCAATACATTGTTCACTCTCAGCATTAATATTCCCTTAGGAGGTTTAATGCAAACTAACACCCAGTATTATAAAATTAATCACTATCGTAATACTTAATATGAAAATAGGCTTAGCCTAAATGTGAGCACAGCATAGACCTATCTGTATATAAAGTCTCTTCAAAAGTCCCTCACAGCATCATTAAAGAATGGATATCAGTATATAAAAAATATATGTAAATCAATAATAAATAATAAAAATAATCAGCAAAATATGTTCGTGACACTTGTTTCTTGTCATTTCCTGACGCTTATTAGTGAGACCCAAATTTTGTTATTAGCGGTATAATTGAGTCCGCCCCAGTCCTGCCAACTTCCGGTGACAACTTCTGGGAAGAAAATATTGGTCAGAGCGATTTCTGCTGAAAGTATATTTCGTTATATGTTACTTTTCTTTGATCATATTCTCTACCGTAGAGCTCATTTCATTTGCGATGCGCTTTTCGTGAGCTGTGCTCGCTAATATGAAAATAGGCTTAGCCTAAATGCGAGCACCGACCTATACCTGCACTCTTCAAAAGTCCTTCACAGCATCATTAAAGAATGAATATCAGTATCAGAATCATTAAAGAATGAATATCAGTATATAAAAATATTATGTAGATCAATAATAAATAATAAAAACAATCAGCAAAATATGTTCATGACACTTATTGACACTCGTTTGGTCACTTTGTGATGCTTATTAGTGAGACCCATAATCAAGTTCTCCAACTTCCGGTGGCAACTTCCTGGAAGAAACAAACGGAAGAAAATATTGGTCAGAGCGATTACTGCTGAAAGTATATATTGTTGTATGTTACTTTTCCTTGATCATATTCTCTACCGTAGAGTTCACTTCGTTCGCAACATGCTTTGCGCGTCGCGAGCTGTGCTCGCTATTTAGGATTTAAATAACATTTTTGCGATTGAAGTAAATATATGATTTATAACTTTCTAATACCAAACTCGTCATTTACTGGATCACACTGCCATATAATAATATTTGATGCATATATTAATATATATTAATATATGCATCAAATATTAATTATTTGATGCATAACTGAGCTAAGGTTTATAAAGTATGTTCACATGTTACAAATAGTCAAAATAAGACACAGAATATATAAACAGACCACATATTCCCCCAAAAAACTACATGTATTTACTAAGCAAAAAAAAAAAAAAAAAAAAAAACAGTTTTGAGTGTGTTCCGGTAATTACCAGTGTGTTTAGGTGTGTTGTTGTTGTTTATACCTGTAATGCTAATGCTTGGAAATGTAAAGAAAAATTATTGGGAGCAATATTATCGTTATTAAAATTATTATGATTATAAATGTTTATTTCTCTACAATTAACCAGAACAGTATCATTATTATTAAAATATTATTATGAATATTTATTTCACTATAAACTTTTTATCAAACTTGTTTTTATAATTCACTCAATTTTTGTGCGCTAATTGCATTAATTAGGGATTAGCTAATTAATCTGCATATTCTGAGAGGCCCAAAATGACATGGAAGCAGCTGACAGAGAGGGATTGCAGAGAGTGGAAGCTCTCGGCCATCAACCTTCATGATAGACGTACCTGGAGATCTGGTGTGAGATCTGCCATGCGTGCAGCAAGCCAGCTATCTGGAAGGGGGCCCACTGATGTGGATGTTGCCCCTGTACCTGCACGTTAATCAAAAATACGATTATGATGATACGATTCTGAGTGTTTTTTATTTTCAGATGCCTTTGCAATAACTTGACCACCAAATCAGGAAGAGGGGATGGTTGGGTGAGGCAAAGGTGTCGTGTATCTTGAGCCACCGGGGCGTCCAACTGATATCGGCTTACAGTTGGGCAAGGCCTGCTGTCCTTGCAGCAGGTAAGGGTAGATGGGGAATGTTTTTATTTCTTCAGTTCTTTCACTTTCATTCATTTTCCTGTCTCCCCTGTCCCTCTCTTTCATCTCTTTTCTATCTCTCTTCTCCCTTTCTCTGGGAGACAACACAAAATGACCCTCCCCTGTCCCTCTCTTTCATCTCCTCTACTATCTCTTCTATCTCTCTTCTCCCTTTCTCTGGGAGAAGACACAAAATGACGTGTCTTTAAACCCCAACTCAATCAATCAAATCAGGAAGATTGCTTTAGGAACATTGTTTGTCACGGCACTGCTTAGTTTCACACATCAGACAAACAAACACTGCAGCAACAAAGTGTGAAAAAAATAGGTCCTAAAAATAATCAATTTTAATTAACATAATTAATAATAATACAAAATGTATAAATGTCTTCTAAGAATGATACTAATAATAAATGGTTTTCTTCATCCTGTTATCGTATTTGTTACAGTTCAGTAGAACGTTCCAATCAACACCTGTCAAAATGATGTAGACGTTAAAGATTGAGCTTCTAATGAGTACCCACAACATATGTTTTCATGGAGAAATAAGAAAAATATTATCTGGATACCCTTCCTGTTGATCTGGAGCAATGAATAAGTACCTGGAAAATTCAAATATTTTCCATATTTCTGCTCAAAACATGGATTGCGGGTACTTGTTAGAACTGCCTTGGCGAGGCAGTTCTAACGAGTACCCACAATCTATGTTTTTGAGCAGGAATAAGAACAGTAATGTATACCCCTGTAAACCCAAGTTTTACTAAAAGTGGGGTTTAAGGGAGTTAGCATTATATAGGCATGTTTTCCTGATGATGAACTTATCTGGCCATTCTCTCCCTTCTGCTGATTCAAGAAGGGCAGTTGTCAGTTTCTGGCAAAAGAATGTGCACAATACTGGTTAACCACTTAGAGGACTAAGCATGCCCAGTAAATGTGTGGTAAGGTAAACTGACCGCGCTCCACATGACCCCATTGGGTTGACTGGGCCTTAAAACCTCAACACAAACAAACAAAAGCTTATCTGGCAGAGATAGCTTCAACATTTCAGCTATGTGTGTGTTCTAAGGTTGGCACAATTAATCAAATAATCAATTAATTGATCAATAAATTCCATAAAAAATGATATTCATTACAGATTTGCTAATAATCGACCATTTGATTTCTGTGTGCCTGTTACTTTACCGTATTTACATGTACCCTTGGTATTCAGATACCTCAACTACTTACAATACTTTATCTAAAATTTGAACAAGTACAATTTACTAACCAATGTATCTACATGTAAAAATAGCTGGATGAGAGGCAAACAGTGTAGACCCTGATGAGATGCCGCATTTTGCATCATCTCATCTGGGTCTACACTGACCAACATACAGTAAAGTATAACATATGGTAAGAGTCAAGCTCAGACAGAGTTAAAATTATTACCAAATCTTCAGTGATTATTAATCAATTATCGATTATAATGCCAGGACTGATAATCGATTATCTTTTTTGCTCTGATTAGCCAGCCTTAGTGTGTTCATTGTTTTCAAGGGTCCTTTCTTTTAGAATCTGCTTTACACATGATTATAATAACATGTTTGTGTAAAAAGACTTCACATAAATATTTTTTTTTTGTTTTTTTTAGAAAATGAATGAAAAGCTGTTTTTATTGCCATTTATTGTAATTAAACCCTTATCATGTGCTTTAGGAGGACTTTGTTCTGTCTTGAGCATCTTCATATATATTAACCCTTAAACTGCCAGTCACAACAAATGTCGTCTGCTTATGATTTTAAAAGTAATTTTTTGCAAACAGTGTAGACTCTGATCAGACTGCTCCTGGAGCAGTCTGATCAGGGTCCACATTGTTTGCCTGTATGCAAAAATAGGTTTGAAATGTTTGCAAGAATATTAAGAGATGACATAAACAGATGACATTTTCAGATGCAGGTTTTCTTGGCATTTCATTAAGAAAACACGCCTATTCAAATATATAGAAGATTTCACCTCCAAAAACTGAAAATTTTCAGATAAAAGTTTTGATATTTTTCATATTTCTGTTAAAAACATAAATTGTGGGTACTCGTTAGAACCGCCTCACCGAGGCGGTTCTAACGAGTCACCACAATCTACGTTTTTGAGCAAAAATAAGAAAAATAATGTATACCCTGTAAACCCCAATTTTACTATATAAAAGTGGGGTTTAAGGGGGTCAAAATTATATAGGCATGTTTTCATGATGTAAGGGTTAAAACTTTGTGTTTTTTCTTTCAGCTGGTTTAAAGAAACATCCTTCTCAGAAGAAAATGCTGAAGTGAGTTTACTCCTAAGAAAAACACCTGACAACATGGTGTTTTTTTTGAATGACATGTAGTAGAAAATAAGGACAAAGTAAATACGTACAACTAAACTAGTGATTCATGAATTTGTTGTACAATTGAGCCTTTGACAAAATGAAGTTGATTTGCAAAGACTGTCCAAAAACGTTTAAGTCACAACTGGCTTTGAAATATCATGTAAGAAAGCATGCAAAACCTCATATTTGTTCTATATGTAAATGCAGATTTGTATCTAAAGATGAGGTTGAGAGTCATAAAATAAAGCATGAAAAGAACGTCAAATTAGAAAATGACAACTCTGTGAATCTTGGTGTAGTTGACAAGAAGCCACATGAATCTCAGAAAAAAATAGATAAATCTCAATTGATTAACCAAATAGAGGAATTGTTGCTTCAAAGATATGGAAATCGTTCTTCTGACGCTGTGAAATCAGATACAGGCTGTCTGATTGGTGATAAGATAAAGAACAATTGCAATCTCTTGAAAGATGAAGGTAACAAATCAAAATTTAAACAAGAAACCGTGGGAAATCCTACATTGCATGAGCAACCTCACGCTAATAAGAATACCAAAACTGAGATGACAGATCATATAGAACAAACAACAGACACAGATGGTGACTTTAAAGTATTATTTCATCCAAATTCAGCAAAAGACAGATGTCCTATTTCTAACAAAATAAATAACAGTGAGGATCCTTTAACAAAACATTTTTGTAAGCTAGAGAAAAGTAAAGCAAAGAGAAATGATGACAGTGCCATTTTTTGTAATGTTTGCAAAAAGGTCTACAAAAATAAGACCAGTTTCACTCATCATTCTTGCAAACCAGAAGAAGTTATTATAAAAAAGAAAACATGTGAAATTTGTGAGAAAAGTTTTAAAACTAAAGAACATTTGAGACAGCACCAGAGATCTCATACTGGCGAGAAACCATTTTTATGTATTTCCTGTGGTAAGGCTTTCACGCAGCAAGGAAATTTAATCAAACATATGCGGATACATGCTGGTACAAAAATGTTTCTTTGTGAGGTCTGCTCGCGTCCCTTTATGACAAAAGGGGCTCTGACGGAGCATAGTCTCATACACTCTGATGAAAAGCAATACCAGTGTGAAGTTTGTAAGAAAACCTTCAGACACAAGCATGGATATGAAAACCACCTTCATAAAAGAAAGTATCCATGTAATGTAAGAAAATATGGTGAGAATAAATGGCCCAAAAAGAAGAAGAAAGTAAAGAATGCCAACGTTGAGACAGCAAACATGGGAGAGGCAGAATTAAAATGTAAGTTTAGTGAAATTTCTTCAGGAAGTATTATTACTTATACTTCAGATCACACAGGGAGTAAAGAATATCCGGTAGCAGGTACTAACAGTAACCTACATACCCAGGATACAGCACATATTGAACACAAGCCAGTGGCATCAGAGCACACCGCTTCATTCCAAAGTAATTCAGAGTTCAGGTCTTTACTTCTGAGTAATGATACACATGTATTTGGTCTAGAACATGGTATTCAGAGGGTACAAAGTTTCACAGACATGTTAAATTTGCCACCTGATGAAAATCAAGTAAATAGGTACAATGACCTTGCAATGAGTGACACGAAAATAGGGATCTCAGTAACAGACAAAACAGTATATTATTCTGATCCAAGAATTACAAATATTACAAGAAGAAGTTTTGAAGGTTCTGAATCTGTTGAGAACAGAAGTGAGATATATAACGTTAAAATGATAATACAAAACAATGATGAAGCAGTTAGTCCAATGTATGAAGTTAACCACTTAAATGATCCTGAGCCTGTATTGTATTGCCAGCCTCTAAATACACAACAGGTCCATGCAAGTCACATCTGTATTGAAGATGGAAGCCGGGACCTAATTGTTGAAAGATGCAATAATGAGTGTACTGAGAAAAGGAACACATTGCAGAATCAATGTATTGTAGATCCTCTGTCTAGTAAACAGCAGACTGGAAAAACAATGGTAAAGGTATATCCTGGGAAATGCCAAAAGAACCAACCAAATTATAGTCCAGTGGTTCTGACATCTCCAAATGAAAATGTTAATGTAGAGCTTGAAGATGCACAAATGAAAGAGAATGTGAAGAAATCATTGGATAGAAATCAAACTTTATCTGAAGGAGATGGAAGTGACGATACAATTAGGTTTGTCTCTCTAAGTGAACTAAATACTAAAGATATTGAGCATGATGAAACAAAGGAAGGTTATGTTGGTCCTCACAGTATGTCAGTGCATTCCACAGTGACAACATTTTCAAAGATCATTTCAGAAGTATCTGATACAGAATCTTCAATTGAATCACATGGAATGCCTGAAAGAAATGTTGAAATTGGACTTAAAGCTAAAGCAGACTCTTGTAAGACATCAAAAGAAATGAGTGAGGAAGAAATATTGAAAATCATTGAGAAAGCACAGAGTAAAAATTTCAGATGTGGTAATTGTAATAGAAATTTTGCAAATGAATATTGTCTTTCTGTTCATGTTTGTAAATGCAATGGGACAGCAGATAGACGTAAAACAAAGGAGAGAAAGAACTGCAAAGTATGTGGAAGAAATTACTCCAATAAATATTTATTAGCAACTCATTCTTGTAGACCATTTAAAAGATTAGAAAAGCGATTATCCAAAGCAAAAAATTGGCAAAAGAAAAACATTAATTCTGAAATTGATAATTGTGTACGTCTCATGAATGCAAATGAAAATATCAACAAAACAAGGAATTGTATGAGAGTGGTAAGTGCAAAAGAAGAGAAAAAGAAATCCTTAATAGAGAAGAGAACCAAAACTATTCAAACTGAACAGGTAAAAAATAAAGATAAGAACCCCAAAGTGATCCTTGAAGCTTCTGAGAAAAATATAAAAACTGAACTTGGTGTCCATAATGCCCCAGATAATGACACAACTAAAGATACTGGAAACTTGGTTTGCGAGGTTTGCAAAAAATCATACAAAAATAAAACAAATTTGAAGAAACATTCATGTAAACCTACAGCAGAAGAATCCAAAACATGCCAGGTCTGTGGGAAATTATTTAAACTAAGAAGTCATCTACAGGATCACATGCGCATTCATACAGGAGAACAACCATTTCTTTGCAAAGTCTGTGGTAAATTATTCAATCAAGAATCAAATCTTATGAAACATATGAGGATACACAATCCTCAAAAGCTTTTCAAGTGTGAAATCTGTGATCGAGAATTTACTCAGAAAGGGGCATTAACTGAGCATCGAAAAGTGCATCTTAGTATTAAGCCATTTGTATGTAAGAAATGTAACAAAGGATTTCGACACAAACATGGACTTCAGCATCATATGATGAAAAAGTTTCCTTGTGACGCTAAAAGAAACAAGAAAGTCACAGTAAAAAAGAAAAAGAGTAAAAAGAAAACAGTCAACAAAGATGTTGAACAAAAAGTGGAAACGGAAGCAGAAACTTTTGTGCAATGTGATGCATCAGAAACAGTAAGGGCAGTTAACAGTCAAATTGTGCCATGTGACATACCAGGAATAGTAAGGGCAGTTAATAGTCAAAATGTCTCAATAGCTGCTGATGCCATTGTCCCTAAAGAGCAGTTGGAACAAGAAAATATTACTGAAAGAATCACATTACTCTCACAGGAGCCTCAAGAAAGGTACATCACACTACCCGTATATGCAGTGCACTCGGATTGGATTGCCGAAACATGTAATATGTCTTATCAAAATTTATAGACTGCATGATGGAAATACAGTCAACTCTCGTTATCTCGAACTCCAAGGGACTCTATGAAACAGTTCGAGATATCCGTACTTCGACATATCAGATTTGCGGACTCAGGAAAACAATTAATCGAACAACCACCTTTAACAGAATGAATATGTAATCTGACTCCTAAGTTAGAGACATTTTGAAAATATTGTGGAAAAGAGCAGAAATTCTCCTCTTTTCCACAATATTTTATTGCCTGTTGGTAGATCTCTGTGTTAAAACAGGGACCAGATTTTCACTTCGAGATAAGCGGTTATTCGAGATAAGCGAGTTCGAGATAACGGGAGTCGACTGTACATGTATTACATCATGGTTATGAGAGACAATTTTTGTGACTTTCTGTTTGCCTTCCTGTATACATGAATCAGTGCTCTAGCTAGGATTTGAGGGCAGAGGGATGCGGGGTAGGGCACTTTTTGCACAGTCATACAAGAAAGAGGGCACCATGTGTCATGTGATGTGCTTCGTATCAAGACTCCTTCATGTGTCATGTAATGTGCTTCGTATGAAGATATTTACATGTACAAAATACAATCCCATTCCACAATAAATGCCTCAAACTAGAATACACATAAAACTGACCTGAATCCTTAGTACTCTGCGTAAAATTTTCAGCAGATGACACTGAAATATTTTTCTTACTTTCCCAGAAAACAGGTTTCGATATTTCAATTCATGCAAATTGTCTCCAGTGGAGGTAATTTGCGTGAAATGTCGAATCCTGCTTTCTGGGAAAAATAAGAAAAAATATCATTGATTTGTCTTTGGCTGAATTAGCCCAGAGAGTGGTAAAAGTTAAATATTAATAACTTTTTTTAGTTTTGGTCCAATGTTTTTTTTTTGAAATTTTCACCAGAATGTAGGGTTTGTTGTATGGAATTGAAATGTCAGAGGGCATCTTTAAAAGGACAGAGGGGTGGCAGGAAAGGGCAAGAGGGGTGGCTGCCCCTCTGTATAGGGCTAGCTGGAGCACTGTAGATCAAACCTCTTCTGAAAGGAGTCTACTCTAAAGGGGAAAAACATTGCTCCAAAGTCCAAAGGGTAAACGTTTAAACATTGTTTTGTCTATATATACATGTATATGGTGTTGCTAATGAAAAAGCTGAAACACACTTGTTGGTAATAGGGTTTCTTGTTGGGAGGGAGCTTCTCCCCACAAAGCCAAAGCATTTCCCAGATTTTAAGCAAGTAAAGACTGAAAACTGATCCAAAGGGGAGCAAATCCTTTCCTTTGAGAGTAGACCACTTTTTGGAAGGGAAGCAAAAACATTTTGACAGTTACCTCCCTTGTATCCAATTGCCCTTAATAGTGGAGGGATGGGATACTCTTACGTGGCATCTTGCAAAAGGCTGGGTTCTCAAGAATGGTCTTTGGGAGAAATGGATCTTGTTTTACTGGGAGTCAGGAGATTTGCCTGTGTGCAAGTTCCAATGCTGCTTGAGATGGAATTCTTCTAATGATAACCATGATTTTATCATCATCCTGTATTTACTTAAATGCAGTTTATGGTATGATAGAGCCATTTTTCTGATCTTCCAAAATACCATTTTACTATTGATATATAAAGTAATGCTCTACAACAGCCACTTACCATATACATGTATAGTTAATCAAAAAGGTGGCTAAATTCTTGGGCTTTCATTAAAAAATACCTGAAGATACTCAGGAAATGCCACAAGAACGAAGCACAGTCTCCCCAAGGCACCAAAAACAGAGGAGAGATGAAGAACAAATAATTCTAAAACAAACATCACATATGGAAACAAAGAAAAAATGCAACTGAGGAACTGCTTGGAACAGTCAGTAGGAAAATTACTACAAAATGTATAGGAAATGATCTGACAGTAATAAACCACACAAATTTGTTTAGTCACTTTATTTCACTTTTATCACATTAAACATAGCTCTAGATAAGTCATATTTTTCCACCCAAAATTACTGATATTCTCTTAGTTCTCCAAAAAAACGTATGTCTAGCTCCTGATAAGAGGGGGTATCAAGAAAACATTTTTCTTATTTCTTGACAAAAACATATGTTGTGGGTACTCATTAGAAGCGCCTCGGCGAGGCGCTTCTAATGAGTACCCACAACATATGTTTTTGTCCAGAAATAAGAAAAATATCAACACTTTTTGGCTGACTTTTTGGCCTTATCAGGAGCTTTGGTACATGTACATGTATATTGTGGGTACTCTACAGATAAAGTGCCTAATGTCCTTTCGACATCACTTGGAAATATGTTTTTTGCTTGGTGTTTTATTTTAAATGAAAATATTTTGATCTAATTGACCATACGTATGTACATGTATCTTATCAGAAACTATTTGTCTTTTCTGTTCCTGTGTTTTTTTGTTTTTTTTCCTCAGATACATGTATTTACTCTAAAATTAAATGTACGGCCAAAATCGGTTTGATCTTTGCAATTTCTGTAGTAAAGTGATTTTTTTTTAAAATTTTTATCTGAGAGAATATCATTCACTGTTCTTCGCTGAATTTATATTATTGATGTTTCACAGCAATATTGTGACAATTTCAGAAAAATTGAACAAGTGAAACTTGTTGAAAATCTGCCTCCAAGGTATCTACATTGTACATGTACCCTACCAATTTCTGTATAATTTGCATTCATTTTTACTACGGAAAAAAGTGAAAATATTTGATTTTTCAATAAACAATAACTGGAATAAAACTTTTTGTACATAGGTAGTTTACGACAAATGGTTTTGCATTAAATCATAACAAAAGTTTGCAAATTTACTTCTTTTCTGTAAAGCGCCAAGCAAAAAACGACTTTCTGCAAGATGTTAAAAGCACAGTAACTGGTTTTTCTAATGAGTACCTAAAGCAAACATTTTTGTGAAAGATTTAGGACAATATTTATCTGGACACCCCATCTTATCTAGTACTGACAGATAAATATGTACGGTAAATGTCCTAAAATTTCGTACACCAAAGTTTCTTTGACATAAGCAAACAGTGTAGACCCAGATCAGACTGCTCCTTTAGGAGCAGATCAGAAGGAGCAGTCTGATCATAGTCTATAGTGTTTGCCATTCCACTAGGTGTCTTCAGAAACAACTGCATAAAAGAGCAAAATTTAGGCAAAAAAGTATGGAATAAAGTGTTCAAAATTTTAGGATATTTACCATATACACAAAGCTCCCTGGAAGGAGTCTCCAGAAAATTATTTTTCTTACTTTAATATCCACAAAAATATGTTTTGTTAGTTCTCAGCAAGGTGCTTCAAATGAATACTCACAGCATGGTATCAGAGAGAAACAATACTTTTTGCTGAAAAAAAAAAAGGAGCCAGAATGCGTCTTATCTGGAGTTATGTAGAACACATAACAAATAACCATAAGCCTTAAAGCACCAAACAAGCAGATAACATTCTTATATATAGTTTTATCTCCCCACTCCCCCAAGAAAGTGGAGATGGAGAAGTGAATATAGTTTTACCCTTTGTATGTCTGTCTGTGTGCCCATCTGTCACATTTTATAGTACTGTTCTTGTCTCCACAACTCCTACGGTTCTTTAGTTAATGGTTTGAAACTTGCAACACAGTAAAGATATAGACTGAGCATGTGTATAAAGGTCAGAGAACTCTGATCGAATTATTACTAGTAGAGTTACATACTCTTGATGTACTTAGAAAATTTGTCTTATACAAAAATTTGTCTTATACACATGGCATAGTAGGGTTCTTGTCTCCGCAACTTCTACAGTGCTCAAGATAATGATTTGAAACTTGCAGCAAAGTAAGAATATAGGCTGGGCATTTGCACGAAGATCTCAGAGCTCTGATCAAATTTTTATTGCTGGAGTTACATACCCTTGATTTACTCAGAAATACTGCCTTATGCATTACATAGTAGGGTTTATGTCTCCCCAACTTTTACAGTTTTCAAGAAAGTGATTTGAAACTTGCAGCAAAGTATGAATAAAGGCTGGGCAAAAAGGTCACAGAGCCCTGATCTATTTTTTATTGCTAGAGTTACACACTCTGGATTTACTTAGAACTTATGCCATACACATGACATTTTCAGAATAACAAGTCTACAAAGCCAAATTCACATGAATTGTTAAGACTTATTTTCTCAGAAAAATAAACAACAAATATTTCAAAATGTCGTCTGCTGCAGTTGTGATTAGCACTTTAGGGTTAAGCATGCTAGACAGCCATAATCAAATTAAACTTTTGGATGACTTAACCCTTGTCTTGATGAATAAATTAAGAGGCCATGCCCACTTCCAATTTTCAGCAAGTCAGATTACTTGATCCAGATTGTTGATATACATGTAAATTCACATACTTCATGGCAAATAGTGCAGATCCAGATCAGTTGGCTTCTTCAGAAGCCAACTGATCTGGATCTACACTGTTTGCAAAGGAAGGGTATATCCGGGTTCAGCAGGACAAGGGTTAATTTATTACTATACAAATGCTAAAAGTTAAATAGACTTTATACACCAGGTAAATATTCCACCATTTTTACAAGGGAGACAACTATTATGACTTGTTGCGAATCAAGCCCTTTCTGAAAAGGAGTCTACCATAATAACCCTAAATCATTGAGACAAATGATACGCCTTTGCAAACAGTGTAGACCCAGATCAGACCCCACAGAATGTGGCATCTGATCTGGGTCTACACTGTTTGCCATACATACAGCAATATTTTAGACACATCAAGAGGTAGTAGATGGACTATTTCAAATTTAGGGCAAGTATGATAAGTAGGTAAGGTGTCCCAATACTTAGGGTAAATACTATCTAAAATGAAAACAATTGCTCCCAAGGGGATCAAATTATTTTCTTTTAGAGTAGACCCCTTTTCACAAGGGATGGAAAATAATTTTGGAAGTTACCTCCCTTGAGAGTGTATCATTTCCCTTTATTCAAGATACAAGACCATCTGACTACCTTGTGATCTATCTAAAAATGCTGGCTGAATCATAAACCACGCAGAACTTGTCCATATTTGTCAGGCTTTAACTCATCCTGGCCTCTTTATGAGAAGTTCGATTTGGGGTCTGAACTGTTCAGTTGCTGCATTCCTATTCTGAATATTTTTTTAAATAAAAAATATGGTAATATTTAGCAGATGAGTTTTTCTTACAATGGAATGACACAAAAATAATGAGAGCAGATATAAATTCAAGAATGGGGACAAGTTGTAAAACAGACTTGTTCAGATTTGAAGATAAACACATGGAGAATTCAAATTTGGGGACGAGTAGATTAAGAATTCAAATTTGAGGATGAGTACAGTAAGAATTAAAAAGTGCCCAAAACAGTTTAGGATAACTGCTAAGGCTGGCTAATCAGAGCTGAAAAGATAATCGAATATCAGTCCTGCCATTGTGATCGATAATCGATTAGTAATCACTTAAGATTTGGTCATAGTTTTACCTGTCTGAGCATGACTCTTTCCATATGTTATACTTTATTGTATGTATTTGGTCAGACAGGCTTGAGCAAACAGTGTATACCCAGATGAGACACCTCAAACATGGCATCTCATCAGGGTCTTCACTGTTTGCCACTCATCCAGCTACTTTTAGACACAGCAGTGGGTAGTAAATTGTTCTTGTTCAAATTTAAGATAAAGTATGTTAAGGAGTTCAGGTGTCTGAATACTAAGTGTAAGTATGATAAAGTAACAGACATATAAATCAAATGATCAATCATTAGCAAATCCGTAATGATAATCATTTTTTGTGGAATTTATCGATCAATTAATCGATTAACTGTGCCAGCCTTAATAACTGCCATACTTCAAGCAGCTGCTCTCACTATTTAATGTAATTCTACAAATAATTCTGACATATTAAAGTTGGTTATGTTTTGCAGTTATCATTAAAGTGTAAACTTAAATATAGTTCTGTATAGTGTTACTAATGAAAAAAGCTGGAATACACTAAGTTGATAATGGGGGTTCTTGTAGGGAGATAGCTCTCCCCAACCAAGCCAAACATTTTCCAATTTTTAAATATGTAAATGGAAACTGTAAAAAGGGGATATGAAGATTTTTTAGCATTTTAGGGACACTGGAAAGCTTGTAACTTGGCCCCTCAAAAACAGTTACAGTATTACACATATCTGCCAATGTTCAAATTCAGCATGTGAAAGTTTAATTCAACAAAAATCCTCAACAAACAATCAGGGTCCAGTTGTTCAAAACTAACAATGTCTTTAGTTAACGATTCGTTAAAATTTACATCGAGTGATATGCAAATATGCTGACATTTTTTCAGCAAAAAATATCAGAATATTGTTTATTGAATCTGCTAATACAGTTAACGAAATGACCCTTAACGAGCTCGTTAAGCTAACGACGCTTTGAACAACCGGGCCCAGGACTCCAGCTAAAATGGTAACATAGTTAGATATAGTGTTAGAGGCTATCCAGAAATATACGAGGGATGTTCAAAATGAATTGCTTATTTCTATCTGGAGACTTCAAATTTCAAGTTAGCCCAAAAGTACTCATTTCATGCCCTCGAAGTACTCCCCGTGGCTAGAAATGCAAAGTTTCAGCCGATGTATCCACTTCTTGAAGGCGTCACGGTACGCTGATTTGGGCACAGTAATAAGGTACTGATGAATGGCAGATCCAAGTGCCTGTCGGGACTGGTATTTCCGCCCAGCAAGGAATGCTTTCAATTTCGGAAACAAAAAGAAGTCACATGGGGCAAGGTTTGGGAAATACGGGGGGGGAGGGGGGGGGGTGAGGCAAAACAGTTATTTTTTCTTTCTTCAAAAACGCCGTAACTATTGCGGAGGTATGAGCTGGGGCATTGTCATGTAGAAGAGGGACATGTTTGAAACCAATGGCAGAGCATCGTTTCTGATAATACTTTTTTCAGTTTCTTCAGTACTACGTCTTTGTCGTACTTTCCGGTGATGCTTTTGCCCTTTTTCACTGGCACTTTTATTGCGACTCCTTCACCAGAGAAGAAGATTGCATACAAAACCTTCTTTGTACTCAAAGAACGTTTGGCAATTATTGGGCGTTTTGCTGTGTTTAGTGGCCCAGATCTTATTGCTAACCTTTCTGACGGGCTCAAAATAATGGACCCAGGTTTCATCACCTGTGACGACATTGGCAAACTGCTTTTTGTCATATTTTGGAAACATTTGAAGCAGCTTTTTGGCCAATTTAACCCGTTGCCTCTTTTGCTCGTCAGTCAACAGATGTGGCACCCATCTAGCAGACATCTTTCTGACTTTCAAATGCTACTTCAAAATAAGGTGAACCATTGATAGTGATATGCCTACCTTTCGTGCAATATCACGAACTGTAAATCTGGCATCTCCTTCAATGATTTCCTTTACTTTGGAAACGATTTCTTTACGAGATGCAAATTTTGGCCTACCTGATTTTGGTGCATTTTTGATGGACCAGACTCAAATTTCTTTTTCCACCGCCGAACTGTGTCATAAGACACACAAGAAGGTCCAAAAGCAGTAGAAATTTCAGTCATCAACTTCTTCAAAGAACAACCAAGTTTTGAGCGAGCTTTGATGTAAGCCCATATTTCATCTTTTTTGTCGACGTTTCTACCAACCATTTTTACTGCAGTGGTCAATGACTGCGTGTATTCAAATGGCAAATTTTATGTCTTACACTTAGTCTAAAATGTACATTTATACACCACTGTGTAGATATTGAATAGCCCTATACAGGTATGTGTTGGTTTTTATCGTGCCCCACATGGATATCGAGCTAGAGGACAATAAGCAATTCATTTCGAACATCCCTCGTATTTATCTTATTTCTCCATGAAAACAGGACCCAGTTGTTCAAAGCGTGGTTAGCTTAACGAGCTTGTTAAGGGTCATTTCGTTAACTGTTTTAGCAGATTCAATATACGATATTCTGATATTTTTTGCTGAGAAAATAAGAGTAGCTTTTGCAACATCGTTAGTTTTGAACAACAGGTCCAAGATATTTTGAGTACTCATTAGCAGCACCTCAGCAAGATAGAATGTTTTTATAGAGAAAAAAGAACATACTTTTATGTCTTGAGCTCTGCAAATTAAAAAAATAGGAACAATGTAAAGGTAACAAGCATAAATAGTACTTTAATACAATACAACAGACATACATGAAAAAGATAAAACTGGCTATAGAATAAAAATTTTGTGGAAAGCCGTACTAGAGCAACTATCTGTCTACATAACTCTGGCAGTCTGACAGGGCCTCACATTCCTAATGGAAATCCAGGTAGCAGAGATGGACCCTTTGTTCTGTTCATAGAGACAGTGGCTTTCGAAATGTGCGTGTTTTTCCAAAATCGTCTTCATTTGGGTTTGGTAAATTCTAGAAATCAATAGAATACTAAAGTGAATCTGATAGATGATAATGGTTTGGTGTTTTACAATCCATTTAAACATTATTTTAAGTCATATTGAGACAATGGAAGGATGATGATAAAATGATGATGTGAAATGAAGCCCCTCTAGCGAGATTACAACCCAGGACCTTGTTTTGTGATCAGCTAACCACTTGCCTGAATCTGATAGACTGTAGCTAAATATGCATCATAGCAATTTGTAAACAGTGATATGAATTATAAATCCACATGGCAATTGTAAACTGTGACTCTCCCAACCTCAGATGACGAGGTCATGGCTTCTAATCTCACTGGAGACAGAATTCAGCTCTGAATGCAAGGTGCTTTATGGTGCTAAGTCTTTCTTTGTCACCCTTCCATCACATTACGAAAACACGCCTATTCAAATATATTGAAAATTTTGCGACCGAAAAAAGGTAAATTTTCAGATAAAAAATTCAGATATTTTTCATATTCTTGCTCAAAACATAGATTGTGGGTACTTGTTAGAACTGCCTCGGTGAGGTAGTTCTAACAAGTACCCACAATCTGTTTTTTAGCAAAATAAGAAAAATAATGTATACCCCTGTAAACCCCAGTTTTACTATATAAATGGGGTTTAAGGGGTCAAAATTATATAGGCATGTTTTCGTGATGCAAGTTGATATAACAAATACTAATGAAAGAAATATTATCCCTTAAAGCACCAAACACAACTGCAGCAGACAACATTCTAAAAACTTTTTCTGATTTTTCAAAGAAAAGCTGACATTTCATGTGAATCTTCTGCCAAGGAGATGATTCACATGAGATGTCAAGCTTATTTTCTCTGAAAAATTAATGAAATAAGAATAGAAAGTCCTTGGCCACAAATTTTGCTGGCATTTTAATAGTTAGTGCTGACTAAAATTTTGGACCAAAAATCATGCCAAATAGAAAGTAAATCTATGCAAGGATTTAACCTTTACCACTCTCTGGGCATTTTCAGCAGACGACAAATTGATGATATTTTCCTTATTTTTCCCAGAAAACAGGATCTGACATTTCATGCAAATTGTCTCCTTAGGAGACAATTTGCATGAAATGTCAAATCCTGTTTTCTGGGAAAAATAAGAAAAATATTTGAAAATGTCGTCTGCTGAAAATTTACCCAGAATGCTAAGTGTTAAAAATCAAGAGATCATAAAATTTTTTATGCAGAACTTTAACATAAAATTTCTAAGTCTGTGACCTCGACTAACATCTATAATCATACCAAATATAAACAAACTGCATCTTGGGATTTAGAAAATATAAGGTCTTAAAAACCCAACGCCAAGGGTAGTGCAATAGCTCTTTCTGTACTTTCTTACAGGCGAGCCAAAAATGACGTATTTGCAAATCTTCAATGAAAAGCTAATTTTCACTTGAAAGCAATCCTAAAATAAGAAATACAGAAACGCTTCAACAATGATTTTCACACTGTCACATTATAAGCACAAAGACAAAACAGCTGGGGATAGCTATGGACTAGTGTGAAAAAATTTACATTAAATACCCACAAATAGGGATTAAGCTTGAACCCTGAAAGAAGTTTTTTCAGAACTTAAAAGCCATTTAAATTTTTTCTTTAAACATATTTGATCCTGTAGGGTCACAAATTCTCCCCCTTTCTCCTCTCTCCTTGATCTCTTTCAAACAATGATGAAGCTTTTAAACAAGCATACCATAAAATCACTGGCTTCATTTTCCTTCCCTATCACAATTGGTAACACACACAATTAAATATGTCATACATTCATTTATAAAATCTATATTATTATGAGGTATTCATTACATATAACAACATTTTCAATACCATGAAATTTATCTGAAATTCATTCAAATTAGCATTCATTTCAATTTTATTCCATTTGCAAAATATCCATTAAAGGCTCCATAGTCCTCAAAAATAGACATAGAAAGGTTTAACTAGATCGGGCAGTCGATGGCACGCCATCGCAAATCCCCACGCTTCTGGTAGAAATTGCCCTTGTACCACACAGCATAGTTTTAAGCAACCAGGCAAAATTCTACTTGTATGTTATTCTACTCACAGGGCTTCCATTAACTTCCAGACTCAGGAAGTCCCGGACTTCCTACCCCTCAAATTTGGAAGTCCCACAGGAAAATCTAGGAAGTCCCACTTTTTTTCCATGCTGCGGCGGTCTGCCCTTTCTTTAGTAGAACATAGGTTCTTATTTCAGTGTCACACAGAATCATCATGATATACTCTTCTCTTAGATGTGTTTTAAAAATGTCCTTAACGCTTATTAAAATTCGATCGCATCTTTTTGGAAAGCCTGTACTTGTATGTCGGACCTTAGAGAAAGCATCAAAATTGGTACAACTTCGCATTGGTTTCAAAGCCCAGAGAAAGAAAAAAGAAAAGAAAATACATGAGAGAAAACACCCAAAACATGTTTTCTTAAAAATAAACTATGCAGAAATTATTTTGCAGAAATGTATTTAATGAAATATTTGTTCGGATTGAAGCTGATCAACACGAGCGAACGAGTTGCTTACTTCACAAAAATTGCGGGGAAACGGCGCCGACTCGTGCAACAACAAACAAATTAATGGCAGCTCTCGATGAAATACCAACAGCAAAACGTTCGTTCGCGGAGAAAAGCAAGCAAAAACATCGCAAATCGCCTATATTTAGACTTACTTAAATTTGCGTCTTTTCCGCGCTGGTAAACAGCGCAACCGGAACAAGGCTACGCATTTAGAAACGGGTTTTCCGAAAATTTTGACGAAAAATATGTTTTCTTTTCATCTGAAAAATTGCTTTTGTTGTCATGACAAACGTAAGCTTCAAAATTCGAATAAATTTTAATTTGCGTTCTGTGCATAATTGTTATTTATTTATTTATAGAATTTCACTCGGCAATTCCCGGAAGTGTTGCAGACGACACAGTTCTTAGCAAAATAATAATTTAAGATTTTAAGACGTGAATATTAAAAAAAATAATGACTTCATATAATTTCAACGAATATTTTCGGGGTCGCAGTAGAAAATTTAATTATAAAAACATCAAGTGATCAACTCAGCACGCGTGACAAATACACGCAGTGATCACGCAGCCATCAAAAGGGTGCCGCGACGCTTGACACGGCTGTCAATAAAACTCCCGCAAGCGGAAAGTGGGACGTCCTTAAAGCTCAGTCAACACAGGTAGCGAATTTCCGGTAAGTAGGCGGGGCAAACATCATACAACTGGTTAAAAGTGGGCGGGCCTTTTGACAATATTTGGACGTCTCGGGTATCGATTTCGGACGGACAAAAGAAATTTCGGAAGTCCGCGTACGTCTTTGAAGTTCAATTTGGACGTCCGGTGGCAATCTCAGGGCGTAATATACGCCGTACGTCCGCTTAACGGAAGCCCTGTACTCATCATTCCCTTCAATTTGATATGCCACATGACCATGTTGTGAGAAACTTAATTTTTGATCCCGCCCCACCCCCCAAGTCCCACCCCAAAGGGTGTTCCTGGGGTCACAAAGTAAATCCCGTTCAATATGTTTTACATCTATCACTACTGAGTATATGTGCATATTTTCGCATAAAAATCTTTAAAATTGACTTTGAAATTGGAAATTGTTAATATTTGACCTTATGACCCCTCCCCAGGGCCCCTGGGGGCGGGGCCAAAAATAAACGTGCTCTTGCATGCCCCACTTGTGTAAGCAAGCCACTCACCAAATTTGGTTGGATTCTGTCCAGCGGTTTGGGAGGAGATAACATAACGGACAGACAGATGGATGGACAGACGGACGGAGGTGAGAACAATATCCCCGATGCTTTTTCTAAAGAGCGACGCTTTTTCTAAAGAGCGTGGGGATAATAAATTGATATATAGTATTAATACATTCATGACAGCCTGTAAAATTTCAGTTAGTCTTTCGTTTTTTAGCTGGATAAAAAATGAAATCATTTTTTATCGTATCTCTGAATTAATGCTGGCAACATTAATTTAGAGATATGATACAAAATCATTTTATTTCAAGACCGAGAGTGGAACTCAAATTTTACAGGCTGCCAGGTGCCACATTTTATGATCGTATTAATACCATATATCAATTTATTAAACCTTTCTTTGATAATAAAATGTCTATTGTTGAGGAATATGGAGCCTTTAAACGGCAAGTTGTAAGGTACCATTACGAAAATGCGCCTATTCAAATATATTGAAATTTTCACCACAAAAAATCAGAAAGTTTTCAGATAAAAATTCTGATATTTTTCATATTTCTGCTAAAAACATAGATTGTGGATACTCGTTAGAACTGCCTCAGGGAGGCAGTTCTAACGAGTACCCACAATCTATGTTTTGAGCAGAAATAAGAAAAAAATGTATAGCTCTGTAAACCCCAGTTTTACTATATAAAAGTGGGGTTTAAGGGGGTCAAAATTATAGGTATGTTTTTGTGATGATTGAAAACAGTTCTAAATAAAAAGAGTATCCAGATAAATATCTACTGGAGAAAATCATCACGAAAACATGCCTATATAATTTTGACCCCCTTAAACCATGTGTGGACAATAATGACCTTGATCAGACTTAACAGATGTGCAGTTTGGTCCTGACCTATGCTGTCTATATATTTTCACCTAGCACAGCCCAATTATAGTAATTCCTATTTCAGCTACAGATAAATGCAATTGCATTTGAACTTAAATGGCTCATTTACCCGTCTAACTAACTTCTGTTTCTACAGGTCATTTTATACAGAAACCAACCTTGGAATGAATGCCATTTGACGTGTCACCAGTAAAATTCTGAAGGTTGGAACTCCCACTAGCTAGGACTAATTTTTATGTTTCCAAGCATGTTCAAGCCACTGAAATTCTATTAAGTGCATAAAGAGAAGCAATAACAGTGTAAAAATAACAAACCATAAACATGGAAAAATAATTCACAGACAAAACTGCATTGAAATTTAAATTGCACATAAGTACATGTATGAACTCTCACAGAAACAAATACAAAACAAGCACAATTCTTTATCTGGAATGAATATGAATGTACATAATGAATGAATCACATCCTAAATGAATCTCTTTAGTTAGCTCTGACAACTGGCAGTCCATAGCTCCAGAGGTGATGGGGTAGCCACAAAATATTTTTCTTATTTCTCCATGAAAACATGTTTTAGGTACTCGTTAGAAGCCCCTCAATGTGGTGCTTTTAATGAGTACCCTCAACATATGTTTTTATGAACAAATAAGAAAATAATCTGCTGAAAAAAAGCACCTTATCTGGAGTTATATGGCACTGAGCTCCTGACTTGTTTTTCATTCACTTACATAACCCTAAGTAGGTGAGTAGGATATCACACAGTTCTACATCAGCTTAGCATCCAGATCAATTCTTATTTTCTCCGCAAAACCAATTTTGTGGCACTTATTAGAATCATCTCACCAATGTACTGTATTTGCATCCATTCTTATTTTCTCCGCAAAACCACTTTTGCGGCACTTATTAAAATCACCTCACCAATGTATGCATCCATTCTTCTTTTCTCCGCAAAACCAATTTTGTGGCACTTATTAGAATCACCTCACCAATGTACTGTATTTGCATCCATTCTTTTCTCCTCAAAACCAATTTTGTGGCATTTATTAGAATCGTCTCACCAATGTACTATATTTGTCCTAAATATTTGGATACCTTAAAATATCGGACTCGGTTTGATTACAGACTGCATATGATGAAAAGAAACAACTTATGATTTAGATATTCCAATGATGATTCTTGTTAACCTTTACCACCCTCTGGGCAAATTCAGCAGACGACAAATTATCAGATGATATTTTTCTTATTTTTGCAGAAAACAGGATTTGACATTCCATGCAAATTGTCTCCAAAAGAGACAATTTGCATGAAATGCCAAGTCCTGTTTCCTAGGAAAATATTTTGAAATGTCATCTGCTGAAAACTTTACCCAGAATGCTAAGCCTTAATCTCATTTCAAAGACCACAAAGGATCTAAAGTACTCAGAGGATCACTACCATCATCATCATCAACCTTATTTAGAGTGGTTTCCCCTGACAGGAAGTCAGCTTTAGTTATCTTCCTTTTTCCCTTTGGGCTGGTTCCTATCGTAAATGTATTAGGATCTTGTAAATCTGCAAGTGATGAGGAAACCTTCTGAAGCTGTTTCCCAGCACCTGGACTTTCTGAACCTTCTCTACTCTGATGTAAAGGAGAGTTAGTCAATGACATACTTTTTACTTTATCTCCCATAAAATGAGTACCAGACTGATCAGAGCCTAAACTTGTTAGGGATGAAGCTGACCCCTTTTTGTATGTATCCTTTTCTGGCACAATTTTCTTTGGATTTCCAAATTCACCAAGAATGTCCACATTTAGTTCCTCTTCTTTCAATTTATCCATTTCCTTATTTATTTTATGTTCAAGAGAGTCTGAAGGCCTCTGAACAACATCTGGTAAATTTGTAAGGTTAAAACTATCACCGCCTTTTGGTATACTTGTTTCTACGGAAACCAACTGTTCATCTTTCTGAATGTCTGAATTCTTTGTTTCTTGTTTTAACTGTTTTAACTTTTCATCAAGTTTATCACTGATATCTGACTTTGAACCATCTTCCTTGGTTTCATCTTTCACAGCACTGTCTGATTTGTCCCTTTGTTTATCTGTAGTGGTGGATTTAACTCCAAATTTTTCCACATTACTCTGAAGTGAGGACAGACTCATAGATCCAAATAATATATCATCAGTTGGTTCCCAGGAATGAGCTTTTTCACCTGGAGCTGGTAACCGATCTCCAAATGAAGCCTTATGTACAAGAATACCTTCTGAAAATGTGAGAAAGAAAGAAAAAAAAAACCCATGAAAATAGCTATATAATAAATGTGAGATATAGTAAGCCAAGAATTAACTGTCAATATATAAGCTGTAAAAGAGTCCATTGCTTCTTCATTGAAGCGGTTTGCTCGACTAACTCTGATAAAGGTACCAACACACCTAGGCAGATAACCTAAGTATGAAAAGAATTTATATATCTCAACTAGCCAAGCAATGAGAAAAGATCCCTTTCAGCTATGAGCAAACATGGAAGATTCAGATCAGCCAATAAAGCTGCAGAGTCTGATCAGTTTCAGAATCCAATTACCCTGTAAGCAAATTGCAAAGACCCTGATCAGACTGTGCAGATGCATAGCTCCAGATAAGAGGCTACTTTTTAAAAAAAAGTACATAAATTTTCTTATTTCTACATAAAAAACATAAGTTGTGGGTACTCATTAGAAGTGCCTCATCCAGGTGCTTTTAATGAGTACCCACAGCAAATATTTTTACAATTAAGAAAAATATTTTTCTGATACCCTCTCTTATTTGGAGCTAAGAGATGCACAAATCAACAAATTCCCTGAAGAACCTTTTCACAATGACGTGTTATTATTCATTGTATCTCCTTGAATCTACCATAACTATCCTTAACTCTGAATGGGCAAGTTCACACCTTGTGTGTAAAAGTGGAGGCTAACAGTGCAGACTGTGATCCAACTTACCCTTCTGGGCCCAGTTGTTCAAAGCTAACGACATCGTTAATTAACGATTCGTTAAAATTTACATCGAGTGATAGGCAAATATGCTGAAATTTTTGCTGAAAAAATGTGAGTAGCTTTTGCAGTGCAAAAGCTACTCACATTTTTTCAGCAAAAAATATCAGAATATTGTGTATTGAATCCACTAAAATAGTTAACGAAATGACCCATAATGAGCTCGTTAAGCTAATGACGCTTTGAACAACTGGGTCCTGAAGTTTTCTGAGCTGGGTCTAAACTGTCTGCTTAATGGTAATGGACACATTTTCAAAGTAGACAACATATGTCAAAATTGTTTCTGTTCCTTTCTGAAAAGTGTATGGATCCCATTGGCATCAGCACTGGCATGATACTTCTTTTCTGCACAATCTTGTGAAGCAGTGATTTCTTACCAAATTTTCATGGATATACAATTGGGACATAACAAAGATTTGACTAGATTTTGGTGACCTTGACCTAATTGTGCAGACAAGAAAGTGTAACACCAATGCAGATGTCGATGGGATCCATACAAAAAAAACAATACGTTCCTCTCCCCTGTGGGGACATAAATACTGCACTTACGTTTTGCAAGTATGTCTTGTGCATAGTAGAGAATGGCTTCATAGCAATATTTAAGCTGGTCTTTCTTCAGCAGGAGATTTCTTCTCTTCCACAACATTTTCCCTCCTATCTCGGGTATATTTACTATTCCGTTACCATAGTTAATGTTCTGCATGCCAACATAGATGAGAATAAATGTGCCTGATCGCCCAATACCATTACTAAAAATATAGCAATAACCATGAGACATTGTTCACATATATAAATGCACAAGAATTCCGCGGAAGGCGTCATCGCACCTGCTGGCGCAAAAGTCACAGGAGCCACAATCAGAATGTGGTTATTAAATAAGTTGATTTTCATTCTTAGCAGTGCTTACTTGGAAAACTGGGTTGAAAAAAATGTAGACAAAGTGCCAAGTGGGGCAAATATATTCCAGGCCAGTCCCATTCCCTCTAATGGCTATATCTTCAGCACTGACTTTTTGTATCATACAGCCCAATGATAATGGAAAATTGACGTAAAATGTGTAAAAGTCACTGGAGCATGAAATTTAGGTCAAGGTCACGGGTCAAGATACCTGCTAATTCAGTACATCAAGGAGAAGCACAATGCAAGGTATGGTGGTTGTAGGCCTTATAGTTGAGGAGTTATCAAACATCAACATAAAATATGTCAAATATAGGTCAAGGTCACTGGGTCAAGGTACCTGCTAAGCCAGTGCAATGAGGTGAAGCACTATGCAAGGTTTAGTGGTTGTAGGTCTTATATTTGAGGAGATACCGAACATCAATATAAAATGTGTCAAAGTCACTGGAGTGCACAATATAGGTCAAGGTCACCAGGTCAAGGTATCGGTCAAGTCAGTACATTGAGAAGAAGTGCTACCTAAGGTTTGGTGGTTGAAGGCCTTACAGTTGAGGACATATGGAAGGGTGACGTACACGGTGTAAAAGTCAATGGAGCGTGAAATATAGGTCAAGGTCACCCAGTCAAGGTACCTGCAGAGTCTGTACATTGAGGAGAAGCACTATGCAAGGTTTGATGGTTGTAGGCCTTATAGTTGAGGAGATATTGAACGTTGACGTAAAATGTGTAAAAGGCACTGGAGCGCAAAATATAGGTCAAGGTCACCGGGTCAAGATACCTGCCAAGTCAGTACATATTGGAGAAGCACTATGCAAGGTTTGGTAGTTAGAGGTCTTACACTTGAGGAGATCTGGAATGTTGACGTAAATTATGTTAAAGTCACTGCAGCCAAAATATAGGTCAAGGTCACCAGGTCAAAGTATCTGCTAAGTCAGTACATTGAGGAGAAGCACTTTGCAAGGTTTGATGGTTGTGGGCCTTATAGTTGAGGAGATATTGAATGTCGACGCAAAATATGTCAAAGTCACTGGAGCGCAAAATATAGGTCAAGGTCACCGGGTCAAGGTACCTGCCAAGTCTGTACCTCTAGGAGAAGCACTATGCAAGGTTTGGTAGTTGTACGCCTTATAGTTGAGAAGATCTGGAACGTCAACGTAAATTGTGTCAAAGTCAATGGAGCGCAAAATATAGGTCAAGGTCACTGGGTCAACATATCTTCCAAGTCAGGAGGTCAGGGAGATGTGTCATGCAAGGTATGATGGTTGTTGTAGAATTGTAGTTGATTAGAATACTAACTTTGACGTAAATGTCGAACTTCGACATAACAGAACTGTTAAGAGACAGACGGACGGACGAACGGACAGACGAATGGAAAAGCGGGCACCTATGTTGCAAAGTCAGGAGGTCAGGGAGATATTTCATACAAGGTTTGATGGCTGTTTAGTCTTGTAGTTGATTAGAATACTAACTTTGACATAAATGTCGAACTTCGACATAACAGAACTGTTAAGAGACGGACGGACGGACAGACAGACGAACAGACAGACGAATGGAAAAGTGGGCACCTATGTCGCAAAGTCAGGAGGTCAGGGAGATGTTTCATGCAAGGTTTGATGGTTGTTTAGTCTTGTAGTTGATTAAAATACTAACTTTGACATAAATGTCGAACGTTGACAGACGGACGGACGAATGGACAGACAAACGGAAAAGCGGACGCCTATGTTGCAAAGTCAGGAGGTCAGGGAGATGTTTCATGCAAGGTTTGATGGTTGTTTAATCTTGTAGTTGATTAGAATACTAACTTTGGCATAAATGTCGAACGTTGACATAAATGTTGACAGACGGACGGACGGACGGACGGACGGACGGACGGACGGACGGACGGACGGAAAATCGGACGCCTATATCGCACCCTGCTACAAGCAGGTTCGATAATAAATCCATTTTATAATACAAAATTGTCTCCACTGACATCAATAAAAAAGGCTTCTTTGAAAGAACTGACACATGTATTTTGTTTAAACACTGTACCTATACGGAAAAGCTAAAACAGGGGAAAATTTTGTTTTCTGCCATCTTCATTTTACCGTTATACCAATTTTTGTAAAATGGGATGACTGTGACTTATAATAAATTAACAAGAAGTTGAAGTGATAGTTTTAGGAAAAAAACCTTAATGATGTCACCTTACCCAAACTAAGATCAAGGTCAGCAAACCTAATCAATTCTTAGGCATACTTAATATATCCATGCAGGTTTAATAACAATTTGCCCATTAATTCAGGAAGTGTCATGCAGACAAAAAACTGTCAAGATGGTAAAAATGAGATTGGGTAGAGGGGCAAGGATGGGATGGGATAGGATGGGATGGGCAGAGTTTTGTTAAACTGTTGCATGATAACAGAAATGTGGACTGACAGAAATATGGACAGAATGACAGACACAAATCTCTATATCTCACCTACTAAAACTGGTCAAGGGATATAAAAAACATCTGAAGCTAATGTGAAAGTTTGTTCTTGCATATACGGCACAGTAGTTCTTGAGAAGACTAGCAATAATTACCTGCAGTGTACAACTATAGGTTTCTGGAGACTTCTCTGTTGTCTATAGAAAGTGTGGACCTCCGTTATGAACTGTAGAACATGGGACACCTTCTCTGGAAAACCACTGAAACACCAATCAACAATAGATTTCTTAATGCTACATAAATACCTTGCATGTACTCATTAGAATCACCTTGCTGAAACAATTCTAATAAATACCCAAGACCTATGTTTTATCCTGTTTTTCAATGATTTGTAGACAGCATATGCACAAACATATGCACAAAGTATTCACATATTAGCTAACACTTACCATGCTATGGGCAAATTCAGCAGGTGATACACTGGTGATATTTTTCTTATTTTCCAACAAAAAGGATCTGACACTTCATGCAAATTGTCTCCACAGGAGACAATTTGCATGAAGTGTTAAATCCTATTTTTGTAGGAAAAATAAGAAAAATATTTCTAAATGTTGTCTGCTGAAATTTTTACCCAGCATTGCAAAGTGCTTGTCACTAGCTAATGACACAAAAAAAAATTTCATGATGTCATCAGACATTGCATTCTATGGGATCTGATCTGGGTCTCTACCATAAGCTCAAGTCTGTCTGTCACAATACTTTAATAAAAAATAAATAAAATGAAATATTTATCTGGACACCCCACATAACCCATTTATGCCTAGCATCCCATAAATGGGACACTGGCAAACAGTGTAGACCCAGACTGGATGCTGCAGAAAGTTGTATCTGATCAGCGTCTACACTGTTTGCAATAAATGAAGGAATTTCTACAAAACATGATAGCAATACATGCTAACCAGACAACCCTTATATAGGAAATGGACCGGTCCAAAGTGTTACAGTAAAAGAGCCCACTCAGCATAAATGGGTTAAATTGAGCTATGTATTCCCTACAATACATAGCTTCTAGCCTCATATATGCCAAAATCTCACTAAAAATTTAAATCTCAGAATTTTGCCTTTCTGGAAGCCAGATTTTTGAGTGCCATCCTTTACTCCATCTATTTAGAGAATTTTAGAAGAAATACACAAGGATTTCATGTTGTTGTTTTTTTTTTCATGCATAAAAAATGTGAAGTGTTAAATTTAAGGTTTTTAAATGTAACATTTCAAATGTATTTTGCTGTTCTTGGCACAGATTACAAAGCACTCTCCCATACTTTCATTAAATCTCCCTTAAGCTAGATCAGACTAGTATCCAATGCTTATGGCATGTATAAAACTATTTTGATTCCAATATGACACCTTGATCATCCCAATAAAAAATGTATATATCATACTTCAACTATTTTGCTGTGATACGGGAGAGTGTGAAAAATCTGAACAAAAGAGCATGGTGACCATACAGTGTACAGAATTGATGGTTCATCACGAAAACATGCCTATGTAATTTTGACCCCCTTGAACCCCACTTTTATATTGTAAAACTGGGGTTTACGGGTTTACAGGGTATACATGATTTTTCTTATTTCTGCTAAAAAACATAGATTGTGGGTACTCGTTAGAACCGCCTCATCGAGGCGGTTCTAACGAGTACCCATAATCTATGTTTTGAGCAGAAATATGAAAAAAATATCAGAATTTTTATCTAAAATGTTCCATTTTTTGGTGGTAAATTTTCAGTATATTTGAATAGGCATGTTTTCGTAATGTAAAACCCTTACCTCACTGGCCAAGCATTATAATGCAGGTGTACGATGGCTCTACCTGTCCGCGTCTGAAAAAATAACATTAAATTGTGTCACTGTGTTATTTTTTTTTTTTGATTTGGGTTTTACGGCCCTTTCAAGAATATTTCACTTATATCGAGCCGATCGTTCATCGAAGGTGGGAGAAAACCGGAGAACCCGGAGAAAAACCACCTGACCATCCGTAAGCAGAACTTGGGTCACTGTGTTAAGTTAATCAACTAGAGCAAGTGAGCAGATGCTCACATATACTTGCCACTGGTGCCACTGCCAGAGCTTTTGTGAAATGACTTGAGGTTAAATGGCCCCATCAATAATATTTCTCAGTCATGTTGCGCTATCCCACACAGAGTGGGAGAAAGATAAGAAGAATGCGATAGATGACAAAATGGCCCAAACCTGGTGTACTTGCTTCTAGTGAGGCAAGAACCTTCCAGCAAAAGCCTCTGATGGCAACCATCTACAGAATTGGTTGGTTTGGCTCAGTAAACATTTCATGGAAATATTTCATGATCAATCTCACTGAAAGACCCGGTGGGGATCGAATCCCCAACCTCCAGAGCACAAGTCCGATGTGCATCTGACTGAACTACTGAGGCCGGGTTATTTGAAATTTCTGTGACCTTGACATTTAGACAGCAACAGCAGCTATATACTATCAAATGACCTGTAATATGGTAAGTGCCCTAAAATTTTGAACACTTTATTCTATACTGTTTTTTGCCAAATTTTGCTTTTTATACAGTTGTTTCCTAAAATACCTAGTGGAATGGCAAACAGTGTAGACCCTGATCAGACTCTCCTTCAGACTGCATATGCCATTTGGTCAGATACTTTAGTGTACAAAATTTTAGGACATTAACCACATATCAACACAAGAGAACTTTCAGAATTCCACGCAAGACTTTGATACAACTGTTACCAAATACTTCAAATTATGTTATATTGGCTTTTGGTCAGAAGCAGCAGCAAGTGATATCAAATGGCCATGCAAAAATATGTCTTTGGGCATATGCCAACAGTGAATGCCCAGATCAGCCTGTGCATCTGCGCAGTCTGATCAGGGCCTTCACTGTCTGCTAACAGAGTCAATGGATACTACAGAATGTCTGAAAGGCCCAGATTATATATTTGCACATGCACAGAATAATCTCAACCTGTGCATTTTGCACATGTTGGAAGGCCCTTTCTTGCTTGATATGGCCCTAATGATCCACATCCATCGAGATGTTACACTAGCTATACATCTGGGTCCAGTTGTTCAAAACTAACAATGTCGTTAGTTAACATATCGTTAAAACTTTGACCTTTAAATATAGCATATCCTCTAATATTTTGGCTGAAAAAATGTGAGTAGCTTTTGCATTTGCAAAAGCTACTCACATTTTTTCAGCAAAAATACATGTGAATTAGATATTATACTTACTAGAATAGTTAACATTTTGACCACTAACGAGCTCGTTAAGCTAACGATGTTTTGAACAACTGGGTACTGGGCTTTTGCTACATATTTTTGTTGTTGTTCAATTGTTCTAGCTGGCTTTTACTGACCTCAGAATGAGTAAGATGTAGGATTCTCTCTGTCCAAAATGGCTTCTCTTTCTTGCTCTGCAAAGTCAGATGTACTGATCCATGGTGAACTGTCTTCCCTTTTTCATCAGGCCAGTACACAGGAAACTTCTGAAAAGCATTGATGAATATCTTAATGAACCTTGTCCTGCTGAATAAATTAAGATGCCACTCCCACTTCTAATTTTCTGCCAATCAGATTATTTGATCCAGATTACTAAATTCACATACTTAATGGCAAACAGTGCAGATCCAGATCAGTTGGCTTCTGAAGAAGCCAACTGATCTGGATCTACACCGTTTGCAAAGACAGGGTATATCTGGGTTCAGCAGGACAAGGGTTAATTAAATACCAGCCTACACTGCATGCAAAATGTGACATCTGATCAGGACCTACACTATTTGTCACTCATCCATCAGTTTCTGAACACACACCAGGTAGTCCGACGGACCTGCTCAAATTTTGGGACAAGTATGGTAAGGAGTTAAGGTGTCCCAATATTTGAGTGGCGCCAAGCTAAAATGTGCATTTAGGGCATGTCTAGACAGTGAAGGCCAAGATCAGACCACACAGATGCACAGTCTGATCAGGGCCTTCACTGTCCGCTGCCAGAATCATTGGATACTATACAATGTATCAATGGAGAGCAAAGGCTCGCCATTTAGAGTAACCATATTATATTTCTGGCTGGAATTTACGGTGGCTGCATGGCAAAAGACATACAAATGCCAGATCACTTACCTTTCCACTGTGTCTCACTGAAGAGAGTAACAATTTCTACACCCTGTTCTTACACACCGGTCTCGGTGTCTCAGTTGAATGCCCGTCCTAACTAGTGATCAGGAGGTTGCGGGTTCGACCCCTGCCAGGTCAGCAACATTATTTCATGGAGATTGATCATGAAATATTTTCTACGGTCATTCTCTTCCTTTGGCTGATTCAAGAATGGCGGTTGTCAGTTTCTGGCAAAAGAATGTGCACAATCAGGGTGGCCACACATTTTTAGCAATCAAATTCCCTGATTTTTCCCTGATTTTCCCCTGATTTGATTTGATTTTCCCTGATTAAAAACCTTAATATTATCGCAATGGCCCCTACTTTTAGAAGTCATATACTGATTCAAATGCTGTCAAGTGACATGTTTATACACAATGATGTCACAATATTCTTAATTAAATGAAAATTTATCTAAAATATGATGTACATGTGCTAATTTACTTTCATGGTAGTCAAAATCAAAACTGGTAAAATATATGGCCTCCAACCTCCCCTTGTAGCCACACCTTCACCTCTAATTTATTAAAACAGTAGGGTTTTTTTGTTCTTTTTTTTTTTTTTTTGGGTTACATGGTAGACTGTCTAAGGCCATTCTTAAAAATTGCTTGTTTGCAATTACCTATTCAGGTGTTCAAGGAATGGATAGACAGGTTGGGACTTTCTTTTTTCATGTGTTCAAGGGGTGGGTATGAAGACTAGAATTTTCAAATTGGGAACAAGTCTTGATATCAATTGATTATGCAACAGTAATTAGAATATTTTGACCTTACAAAGATAAGATTTTTTGAAATTCCCTGATTTTTCCCTGATTTTCAGCAAAATTTCAAATTCCCTGATTTTTCCCTGCAGGGAATTTTTTTCACCATTTTCCCTGTTTTCCCTGTTTTCCAGAGTGCGTGGCCACCCTGACAATGCTGGTTAACCACTTAGAGGACTAAGCCTGCCCAGTATAAGTGTAGTTAGGTAAACTTACCATGCTTGACATGACCCCATTGGGTTGACTGGGCCGTAAAACCTGAAACAAACAAACAAACAAACAAACAAACTGTTCATAAACCATACACCAGAAATCAACCAGTGTGACAGGTAATGTTGACTGTATGGTAATAAACTTACTTTTCCAACTTCAGTCTCACTGGAGAGAGTAACTACAACTTCTACACCCTGTTCATACACCATGCACCAGAAATCAACCAGAGTGACAGGTAATGGTGACTGTGTGGTAATAAACTTTGGACAGCACAGTGATAAATCCTGTAAAAGAAAGTATAACAATAACTTACATATGTCTTTTCAGTGGCGTAAATAGGGCCCAGTTGTTCAAAGCATCGTTAGCTTAATGAGCTCGTTAGTGGTCAAAATATTAACTGTCCTAGTAAGTACAATATCTAATTCACAACTATTTTAGCTGAAAAAATGTGAGTAGCTTTTGCAAATGCAAAAGCTACTCACATTTTTTCAGCAAAAATATTAGCATATATGCCATATTTAATGATCAAAGTTTTAACGATACGTTAACTAACGGCATCGTTAGTTTTGAACAACTGGGCCCAGATATACATTTTTCCTACTTTCTCCATGAAAACAAGTTATAGGTATTCATTGATTGATTTATTGTGTTGGAGTTTAACGACACATCAACCCTTGTGGGTCATTTTGTGTCATCTCCCAGAGAAAGGGAGAAAAGAGATAGTAGAGGAGATGAAAGAGAAGGACAGGGAAGAAAGCGGAACAGGAATGAAAGTGAAGAAACAGAAAAAATAGAAACATTACCCCCTCTACCCTTACCTGCTACAAGGATAGCAGGCCTTGCCCAACTGTAAGCCAATATCAGTATGACGTCCCGGTGATGTAAGATACACACCTTTGCCACACCTGACCATCCCCCTTATGTGTATTCATTAGAGTATTGAAAACATAGTTTTATGGAGAAGTATGAATTTTTGTAAAGTTTCTGTCAATTCAGTTTGGCAGCCAGATAAATCACCTTTCAAACCTATGTTCTTTTGCCTATAATCCACAATATCAAACTCCTATAAATTGGCTTGTAGAAACTTGAATTATAGATACACACAAAAATTTACAAACACATCAAGGACCATAACTCAGATCCAGATTAATGCCTAAGTGCTGTTTTCAAAGGGAATCATCCATGTTTTGCTGCTGCAAACTGTTAAGTTACCACTAATCCACTATATCAATTTCTTTAGAGTTGGCTCAAAGAAACACAAATTACTGACAAAAAAAACAACAACCTTGAACATACAAATACAATTGGGTGAAAGCCCTATGCTATTTGAGTTCAATATACAGTAAAACCTTGATGACTCAAACACCAATGGCTCATTTACCTTGGATGATTCTAACTCCTTTTTGAGTCCCTACAAAATTCTTCTGATAGCTCAAGAAAACTTTTATTTATGGAAGTTTTCTTATTTTATCATGGAATTGTATGTTGTCTGTACTCATTAGAATCACCCCATTGGGGCAATTCTAATGAGTACACTCAACATACCATTATTGTATAGCAGATCAAAAAGACTCCCCTAAATTATGACCATTTGCTTCATGACCTGGTGCCATGATTAACCCTCAGTGGCTCGAACTATCCTTGCTGGAATAAATTTTCATGGTCCCAAAGATGTTCGAGCCATTGAGGTTTTACTCTACTTCTAATGTGGGGAGCATAAAAAAATAATTCTACAGTACTTACATTAACCCAGCTAGCATTGATATAGTCATCACTGAGAGATGTTAATAACACTCTTGAATCATCATCTAAAATAAAGAAAACATAACATGACTAAGGGGCAGAATACACTTGGTACAGTTACCACCATTTTTTATCAATGACCTGTTTGTTTTCCGGCAAATCATGTTTCTACTCTAAATGTGGGAATTTGCTCAAAATGGGTCTAATCTAAACAAGAGAATTTGTTCAGATAGGTCTACTATAAAAGGAAAGACTTTCCTTTTATAGTAGACCCCTTTTCAGTAGGGAGGCAAAACAATTTTGACAAATCTTTTGACTGCCTGAAGGTGTACTGATTCTCCCTAAATCCTTGGACAACTCCTTAACATCCTAAAATTTGATAAGTCTATTTGACTGCCTATTGATGTGACTAACAATGTTTTTGCACCAAAGTGCATTTTATGGGTACTAACTGGAACTGCTACACTGGTATGTTTTTTTTATAAAAAAAATACCTCCCCCAGCCCTCCCCCAAAACAACAATCATTTGTAAAACTGAATTATCTGGAACTATGACATATGTTAAGATGCTGCTCTGTACAAGTTATACATGTATATCATGAAAACATGCCTATATAACTTTGACCCCCTTAAATCCGACTTTTATACAGTAAAACTGGGGTTTACAGGGGTATACATTAATTTTCTTACTTTTGCTGAAAAACATAGATTGTGGGTACTCGTTAGAACTGCCTTGCCGAAGCAGTTCTAACGATCACCCACAATCTATGTTTTGAGCAGAAATATGAAAACTACCAGAATTTTTCATAAAAAAAAAAATCATTTTTTGGTGGTAAAATTCTCAATATAATTGAATAGGCGTGTTTTCATAATAACTGATATGGACATGGGTAATAAAATATCTAGAACATACACGGCATAATATCCTGCTCTCTATTCTTCATAGGATAACATCTAGCAATGGCAAGAGACTGTTTTCTTACAGCTTTGTCTTGTTCTTCCATTAGTTCCTGAAATTGAAGTAACAGTAAATTAGCTATATGTCATAAGATGAGTCCTTAAGGGGGGGACTGGACACAGTGGGTAGATTTCCCACATCATTTTTTACAAGGGAGACAATATTTTGCAACTTCCTGTTAGCTTTCCTGCAACCTAACTCCCCTTTGAAAAGTAGTCTACTCTGCACTTAGTTAGCCAAAAGATGCCCAGAGGAATTAAGGAGTATTTGGTGATAAGTCCGAGATAATTTTCTTCAGTTCCCCATAAAAACATTTGTTGTGGGTACTCATTAGAAGCGCCTCTCCGAGGCACTTCTAATGAGTACCCACAACATATGTTTTTATTGAGAAATAAGAAACTTTATTCCTGAATTATCGCCAAAAACTTCTCCTTAACATTTCCTCTGAGTGCCAGTGAAGATACAGTATTTCTTGTTGTGACTCATTATGTTAACATGCTTATGTGAAATATACCCTTCTAATATATCCTTCTATACAAGGACCTTTCTGCTGTGTAAAAATAATAAAAAAAAATGGAAAATATGATTATAAATCTTCTAAATTGAAATCTGTACTAAACAATAAAACAAACAATTAACAACTTTTAAATTGTCCTTATTAACAAAGCACAAAACAATGCACAACAATGTATGGCACTCTACACCCCAGTTTTCAGTCTCTTATAGGGGAACATGGATCTTTCAATACAGGGAGTTGTTCATGAAACATTTTTTATTCCACCAATACATAGCTGGCCATTTCATTCAAATTGTCTCACTAAAGCCCTCTTTTCAGTTCTTCCACAAAAAGATCAATATTCATTCCCCTAGCATATCATTATAGCAGAAGATTTATTAAAGAGGCATATTTGATGATAATTCTAGGATAAATTTCTCCAGTTCTCCATAAAAAATATGGGTACTCATTTTAAAATATTTTTTTCTGAGAAAATAAGGCTTGACATTTCTTGAGAACTGTCTGCCAAGCAAGACAATTCACATGAAATTTAAAGCCTTACTTTCTCAGAAAAACAAACACACAACAAAACCATATTTGATAATGTTGCCTACTACAATTCTGAATTATGCTTTAAGGGTTACTATTAACATTGGTTATAGCACTTACTTTCCATACTAAGTCCAGCGGTGTTGGACCTGAGCAAGTGGGTTTCTCAAATCCTTCAATAAATTTAGCTAACTTCTCAACCTCTGTAACAAACTTGTCCAGTTTAGTTTTATCTTTGTATGGGTCAGTGGGTTGTTTTAGACTGGAATTTTTCATCAAGTCCTCCTTCTGCTGTTGTATTTCTTGGGCTGTTAATACCTGAAAACAAATGTATCATGCAAGTATAATGCAAGTATACAAAATGTGCAATTTTGCCTATGTTTGAAAACAACTTTTAGCTTTATGCCATTCTATCACATATTACAAGTTATAAGAAACTGAATTCCATAATACAATATTATTTTGGCTATATCAACTGAAAAGTTGTCTCTTAAGCACCATGAAAGGCATTTTTCTTCTTCAACAAAAAAATGTATTAATAATATTTTTCTTATTTCTCCATGAAAACATATGTAGTGGTAACTCATAAAAATGCCATGTGACACTTCTAATGTGTACCAACAAAGCTTTTGTGGAAAAATTTTATTTATCTGTTTCCTTTTTTTTATGTGTAAACTCCCCTTGCCTACCGATAATTCATAGGTCTATATAAGACAAGGTATCAGGTAAATATTTTCTTATTTCTCAACAAAAACATACATTGTGGGTACTCATTTGAAGTGCCTCACGCCTCGCTGAGGCGCTTCAAATGAGTGCCCACAACATATGTTTTTGTGAAGAAATAAGAAAAATATCGATACTTTTGGACTGGAAAAAGCATCTTATCAAAAGTTATGGATATGGAATGTGTCAAATAAGCAGGATACTCTCTTAAATATGCAGGCTAAGATAACCGGGCCTGCACAGTCTGTTGATATAGTCAGCAGGAGCCAACCATGCCCCTGATACTTTAGTAACAGCCAATTAAAAAAAGTTTTGCTGCCTTGTACACTAACTTTAAGAGGACACTTTACCAAAAGTTCATGCACTACTTTTGAAAAATCTAATCACACGGTGCGGAAAAGAGGTCAAATATAGTACAGACAATTTTTTTTTTTTTTCTTTTTTTTTTTTTTAGTGAATTAGTGGTTACATTCATAAGCTGCATAAAAAATCAATTTGGTATCCAACTGATTTTATGACTCCAAAAAGAGGGATATCCAGACAATGTTTCTCATTTCTCCTCAAAAAACATGTTGTGGTTATAATATTCTGACACTGAACAATTTCAAGATGGCCACCATGGCAGCCATCTTGGATATTGGAACTATGTCATGAGAGCTCCAATGCCTCCCACCAAGTTTCAGCTCAATATGACTTACGATTCTGGAACAGGTGTTGAAAATGTGATGAGGCAATTCTAACGTGTACCGCGCAACTTATGTTTTCAAGGAGAATTAAAAACTATTGCAATATTTTTAGTCAGAAAAAAAAAAACAACAGCCCTGTCTTATCTGGAGCTGAACAAACAAACAGTGCAGACCCAGATCTGACACAGCAGAATGCATCTGATCAGGGTCTACCAATCTGCCACTCATCCAGCAGTTTTCAGACACATCAACAAGTAATTAACTAGACTTGTTTGTGCTGAGGTTTTACTGCCCAGTCAATCCAATGGGGTCATCTTGAGCAAGGTCAATAACCACAATTTTACTGGGCAAGCTTAGCCCTCAAAGCAGTTAACCAGTATTGTGCACATTCTTCCATCAGAAACTGGCAACTGGCCTTCTTAAATCTTGAAGAAAAAGAATGACCGTAGAAAATATTTCATGATCAAGTCTTCAGGAAAGAGACCGTAGAAAATATTTCATGATCAAGTCTTCAGGAAAGAATGTTGCCGACCTGGCGAAGGTTGAACCCGCAACCTCCTGATCACCAGTCAGACGCGCATCCAACTCAGCCATCAACTGGACTTATTAAAATTTAAAGAAGAGGTAAGTAGTTAGTGTCCAAATCTTTATGGTACATATGATAAAACTGTTTGGTCAGAAAAAAGAGTCTCATCTGGGATGCTAATTTCTTACCTTTGGAGCAAGAACATTATCATTATTTTTGTCTGATTTACTGTCAGGGCTAGATGACAAAATCTCATCAAGAGACGAAGCCGTGGACAACTGTCTCATTGCTGGTAGAGGTTCTACTAACTGTGACTCTGGAACTTTACCCTGAAAAAAAAAAAGTGAGGAAATAATCACATTTAATGCTTAGCACTCTTGTGTAAAATTTACAGTAGACAACATATTGAAATGTTTTTCTTATTTTTCCCAGAAAACAGGTTTTGACATTTCAGGCAAATTGTCTCCAATAGAGACAATTTGCATGAAATGTCAAATCCTGTTTTCTGGGAAAATAAGAAAAAATACAATCAATCTGTCGTCAGCTGAATAAGCCCAGAGAGTGATAAAGATTAAATCTATCTGAAAAGATTTCACCACATCTGCAGTGTTTCACAGGCACATCTTTACACTTCTTTACTAAAACAGCAGAGTTAGACATTTTATTTTTCTTTGGTTTTGATAGCATTTTAACATTCCATTCAAAAGACTTAAGGAGAAATGATACATTTTCAGAAGAGGTAATTCTGTCAAAACTTTCTATTTTTTTTTTTTCCCCTCAATTCTGAAAATGGTCTACTCTAAAAAGAAAGAATTTACTGCCTTTGGGAGCATTTTTTTTTTTTCGTTAAAAAATAGACCTCTTTTCAGAAGGGGATTTGTGTGCAGACATCAAACAGGAAGTCACATAAGTTATCTGCCTTGTCACATAAGTTACCTGTTCAAGTCTACACTGTCTGTACATTGTTCTATTTGGGTTTTATGTCACTCTCAACAATTTTTCAGTCAATCTGTCACAAATGTAGCAGAATTGTAGTTTCCCCATCAATATTCAAGATAATGAGTTAACCCTTGACCTGCTGAACCCAGATATACCCTGCCTTTGCAAACAGTGTAGATCCAGATCAGTTGGCTTCTGAAGAAGTAAACTAATCTGGATCTGCACTGTTTGCCATCAAGTATGTGAATTAAAATCAACCATCTGGATCAAGTTATCTGATTGGCTGAAAATTAGATGTGGGAGTCTCATCTTAATTTATTCAGCACGGCAAGGGTTAAGTACCTGTGAATTTTCCCTGCTGTGAGTTGGAGTTGACTTTATTGAGCTGAGTGGACTTTTGTACACATCACCTGAAAATAAACAAGAAATAACTCAGCTGAAGTTTTATGGCCCAGTCAACTCATTCGAGTCATTTTGAACTGGTCAGTTTACCTAACCACAATTCTCCTGGACAGGTTTAGTCCTCTAAGTGATTATCCAGTATTTGTACACATTCTTTTGCCAGAAACTGACAACTCTATGATATTTAAAAGAATAGGTTAAAACATACGAAAATCCAACATTAGGATAAAGATACGCCAAAAGGATACCGATAACAACAGCACCAGATTAATTAATTTACTTCAAGTGGATTCTTCTACCGAACTTTTTTGGACCAATCTATTTTCAAAAGTAGGGTGTCTGGTTAGTTTTTATCATTATTATGTTTTATAGAAGTTCCTGTAGTTAATGCTAACAGTGTAGACCCTGATCACATGCTGCATTCTGCCTCGTCTGATCTGGGTCTCCAGTGTTTGCCAATTACCCTTCTGGGGGTCTCAAGACTAAAATGGTGTAAATAGGAAGATATTTGCTTTCATTCTGTATTAAAACAAATATGTTCTATTGGATATCCATTGGAACCACCTCACTGACATGATTCTAATAAATACTGAGAGAGATATGCTTTTGGTGAGGGGATGTAATGCCAATAAGTACATAGGCCAAAAAATAAGTATGGAATAGTGTTTGAAATTTGCCATAACAAAACGATCATAAATTATGTATACCATAACATGTCACTTATGAAAACAGACCAGGGCCCAGTTGTTCAAAGCTAACGACGTCGTTAGTTAACGATTCGTTAAAATTTTAATTGAGTGATACGCAAATATGCTGAAATTTTTTGCTGAAAAAATGTGAGTAGCTTTTGCAGTGCAAAAGCTACTCACATTTTTTCAGCAAAAAATATCAGAATATTGTATATTGAATCCGCTAAAACAGTTAACAAAATGACCCTTAACGAGCTTGTTAAGCTAACGACGCTTTGAACAACTGGGCCCTGATAATAAAACCAGAAAAATGCTCCAACTTTGAACTATTCTAGGTTTCAGTCTTTATTTATGCAATGAACATATCCTAAATTGTTATAATTCAAAAGATGGAACTAAAATGCCAGTTTGGTCAAGCAATACAATTACAGTGTACTGTTTGCAGCAGAATTGTCAACAGAGAGGTTAGAAGAGGCCAAAATGGACCTGAAATCATTCACCTAATAGAAATGGACTAAAAGAGAAGTCAGTTCCAGGAAATGCAAACCCTGTATGTACTCTGGTTAATTTGAACAGAGTACACTTTAAACAGAATAGCAAAGCACACAGTAGCCAGGAGCTTTGACTTGTAGGCAATTACTATATTACGATAAATGTCCTAGAATTTTGAACACTTTATTGCATTCTTTTTTTGGCCTAAACGTTGCTTTTCATGCATTTGTTTCTTAAAAAGACTTAGTGGAATGGCAAACAGTGGAGACCCTGATCAGACTGCTCATTTGGGAGCAGTCTGATCTGGGTCTCCCGTGTTCGCATGTGCCATTTTATCAGAAACTATGATGAACAAAATTTTAGGACATTTACTTTAATCCGCAGTATTGGGAAAGCAAACAGTTTTAAAAGGCCCAGCCGGAAGGCCCAGATCAGAGGCTGCAGAAAACAGCATTTGATCAAGGTCTACATTACCACACACCAAGCAGTTTTTAAACACATTAACAGCTAGTAAAACAAACTGTTTAAATTTTAGGACAACTATGGTAATGTATTAGGGTGTCCCACTATTTAGTGTTTTTATGGTAATAAACCATAATTAGAATCCGAATTTTGTAAAAACTTTCACTAAAACAAATATATATAGAAAATAAAAACATGAAATGATAATACCCCGCTATCCTGTCATGTGGAGATAACTGTCAAAAATTGACAAAATGTACCCAACAGCAATCCCAATCCAGATCTCCACAATGTCAATGCACATATCAAGTTTTGTGAAAACCGTTGAGATTTACTCAAGTTATTGTCCTGAAATGAAAACATGGATGTGTTGTGGGCAGATAACTCTGTCCAAAATTTACCCATAAGCAATCCAAAACCAGATCTCCGCAATATAAACGCACATACCAAGTTTGGTGAAAATCCATTGATATTTACTAATTATCGTCTGGAAACAAAAAATATGGACGTATCCCGGGCAGATCACCCTGTCAAAAATGGACAAAATTTGCCCATAAGCAATCCCAAACCAGATCTCCACAATATCAATGTACATAACAAGTTTGGTGAAAATCCATTGACATTCTATCAAGTAATCATTGGGAAACCCAAATACGGATAGATGTATGACAGACTGATGGATGGACTGACATACAGATGGACACACGGACGACCAACATGAAAACATAATACCTCGCCACTATTGTTTGGCGGGGTATAAAAATCAGTATTACCTTGTATAGGTGGAGTTGCAGCCCCTGTGTCAGGAGTCCCCTTTCCAGGGTAGATTACTCTGCCAGTTACAGCAGGCTCCTGTTGTGTGGTGCTTATGTTTATTGGTGTCCACTTGGGTACATTTTGAGAATGCTGAGATCCTTGCTGGTTATCAGGATCACTCCTAGGTTGTGTTTGTTGCTGTTGTGCAGGAACTGGAGTCTGTGAAATCTGAGCTGGCTGACCTTGACCTTCATTAGCTTTATCCACAGCTAGATCTTTATGGACAACTTGTGGAGAAAGTGGTTGTGGCTGTAAAGGTGAAGGTAACTGTGCTTGCTCCAACTGATTAAAATGACCTTGGCTTTGACCTTGATGAATATGTTGCTGAAGAGGTTGTTGACTATATCCAGTCTGTGGTGTTAAAGTCTGTCCGAGCTGCTGGTTCAATTGCTGATTGTATACCTGCTGACCTTGGACTTGGGTTCTTTGGCTTTGACTTAACTGACCCTGACCTTGCTGACCTTGATTATATTGTTGCTGTTGGACTCCAGGTAGCTGTGGCTGAGCTTGACCTTGAACTGCAGTGGGTTGTTGATACATCTGATTTGTCTGTGCTGGTATCTGGTTCTGTGAGATTACCTGTTGTGTGTGCAGTCTATTCAAATCTGTCTGTGTGTACGGAGGAACTGGAGGTCGAGGGAGCTGAGTCTGAAATTGCCCTTGGTTTTGAAATGGACCTTGTGGTTGACTGTGAATCTGGCTCTGACTCAACTGAGGTCTCTGAGGTTGACCCTGAAGCATGCTTTGAGGCGGACTTATAATTCCACCAGCCTGACCTTGCACAATGCCCTGAAACTGACCATGTTGAGGGGTTTGAGCTTGCCACTGACTCTGGACAGATTGTCCACCACTCTGAGCTTTTACGCTATGAGACAAAACTGACTGTTGACTCACTGATGGCACAGGACTAAAAGAACTTCCAGGCTGTTGTGATACTCCTGTTTGATACTGATTTGCAAAATTCTGTTGTTGAGGGTAGTTTAGATTTTGAACACTACTTGTCTGTTGACTTTGGACTGCCTGTCCTGGCTGTAATCCCGGCTGTCCTGCAGCTGAATATGACTGAGCAGGAATATTCTGTTGTTGTGAAGGCTGAGACTGAAATACATTTTGTTGTCCTTGTTGTTGTAATAACTGTGCAGGCTGAATCAAACTTTGCTGTTGGCTAGTCTGACCTTGCACTGTGTTCTGCAGATACTGACCAGTAGCTGGTACACCTGACAGCTGGCCTTGCCCCGTTTGTTGACCTTGAAGTACCTGAATATGACCTTGACTTGCCTGTGACTGAACTGGTTGACTAGAAAGAATCTGACCATGAGCATGACTTTGCGGTACATGGCTGGGTCCTGGTATCTGACCTTGAATTTGCATGTGCCCTTGAGACGGTAACTGACTCTGAGCTGGAAATTGTGCCTGAGGAGGCATCTGACCTTGAAAAAGCACCTGACCTTGACCCATCTGCAAACCAGAAACTTGTGTTTGACCCCCTGTGACCTGGGCTTGACCTGTGGGCATGCTGGCCTGATGAGGAAGTGTACTCACAGGTAGAGATCCTGGCTGTGTCTGGCTGTGATCTTGTGGTGTGTGAATGTGTGCTATAGAAACTGCTTTGTCTCCTGGGGAAATGACAGGTGTTCTCACTGTCTCCACAGTGTTGGTAACACCTCTATCTAATATCTGCTGTTGTGGAAGGTTACCTTGGCTGCCAACATCTGGTTTAATACCTAGCATTTGTTGTCCAGCAATATACTGCATGGGAACAGAAGCAGCAATTGGAGGTGTAAACTGTTGTGAAACTGGTTGTATTTGTTGTTGTGATTGCTGCTGATGCTGTGGAACTTGCTGTACACTTTGTGGCAAGGGCTGCTGTTGCGGTATTCCTTGCTGCTGTTGAGGAATATTTGAAATGCCTTGTTGCTGAATCCCCATCTGTTGTGGGACTTGTTGTAAAATGATTTGCTGCTGTTGTGGAGTCCCTTGTGGTGGTATCATTTGTTGCATGTGTTGTGAAACTCCTTGGTGTTGTGGCATCCCTTGGTGTTGCTGGACCATTTGGGGGATCATTTGCTTTTGTTGTACAATTCCTTGTTGTTGCTGTGGTAGTCCCTGCTGCTGCTGCTGTGGAATTCCTTGTTGTAACGGTGGACTTCCTTGCTGTGGCTGTGAAACTGTTTGCAATTTTTGTGGAATTCCATGTTGTGGGATCCCTTGCTGTTGGGGAATTCCCTGTTGTTGCTGTGGAATTGCTTGCTGTTGTAAAGGAATTCCTTGCTGTTGCTGTGGAACTTGTTGCTCCTGTGGAGGTACTTGCTGCTGTTGCAGAATTCCTTGCTGCTGTGGAATTCCCTGCTGTTGTTGTGGAATTCCATGTTGTTGTCGCATAATTTCCTGCTGCTGCAGAATGATTCCTCGTTGCTGTGGAATTCCTTGAGGAAATCCTTGTTGCTGTTGTGGAATTCCTTGATGAGTTTGTGGAATTCCCTGCTGTTGTTGTGTACCCATCTGTTGCTGAGAAACAGCAGGCAAATGCTGCTGCTGCTGCTGCTGGGGCAACTGCTGTGAGGTAGACTGAATCTGAGGGGATGGTAACTGGGCATGTTGATATGACACTGCCTGTTGGTTCTGAGGCTGTATCATCTGTGATGGTTGTTGTCTACCTGGCTGCAGCTGTGAAAGTGGCTGTACTGGCTGTGGAGGTAAAGGTTGTAACTGTTGAGAGGGCAACAGCTGGGACTGTTGTGAAGTTGGCTGTAACTGCTGTGCTGGCATTTGGAAATGCTGTTGTGAAGCTGGTTGTAGCTGTGCTTGAGGATTTATCATGCCTGGTTGGTGTACGTGAGCACCTTGTTGAGTATAAAATGTCTGTGCATGACCTTCCTGTGAAGTTCCAACAGAATGAGCAGGACTTGAACGAGGCTGAGGTGGTACACCTGCATATTTGCTCACATCAGGTCCTGGGCTTGAGAAAGGGACAGGAGGCATCTGTCTATCTGGCAAATGTGGCAATGTGGCCCTTGGGATGGCTGGTTGCTCAGTAGATTGTGGTGCAATAGGTCTGACCAAACTTGTTTGAGAACCCTGGCCTTCTTGTTTCCATTTCTGATTAAGTGGAACATACTGGTCTGCGGGTCCCACTGGCACATTTTGATTGCCTTGACCCTGAAATTGTCCTTGTGGATAAAACTGTTGACCTACATCTTGACTTCTGGCTGATGGGATATTTGAAGGTTGAAAATCTTGTCCTTGACCTTGAGAAACATCTGGATAATTTCTACGTACTTTTGGACCTGTTGGTCCTTCAGTTTGTTGATTTTGAAGTACCTGGCCTTGACCTATCCTGGCTGATGAAGGGTCAATGGGTCCAAGGTGACCCTGAGGTGGTCTCTGATATAAAGCTTGATCAGTGGGACTTTGTCCTTGATCAAGATGAGCTTTTAAGTCAGGATACTGAACCTGGGGTCCCTGGTTTGTCTGTCTTAATCTATCTGGCCCATCTGTTCTACGTCTAAAATGGTCAGGTGATGCTGGCAAACTTCCAGAACCTGAGACCTGAACTGGGGATGCTGTCCCACTGCTAGGCAAAGATCCACTTCTAGACATATACGCTGCCACTGCTGGGTCCATTGGTATTTCTGGAGTGACATCACCGTCTTTCTTCCCGAAAGTCTTTGGTTTCATGAAAGGGAGATAATCTTTCAATTTTGGTCCCTCAAATATGGGAGGTACAGTTGGATGAGGTTGTGGGGCTGGGGCTGGTGCTGGGGATGCATCTGTTATAGTGCTGTCAGATGGACTTGGTTTAGGGGCTGCAGGTCTTCCAGGTGCTGCAGCTGAAAGAATAAACAGAAAACTTTTGAACAACACACAAATATGGCCCCAACACATTATGCAAACAGTCAATCATATCACCAAATAAGGCATTTTTTCAACCAAAAAGTATCAGTATTTTTCTTATTTTTTCATGGAAACATATGTTATGGGTACTTATTAGAAGCGCCTTGCCGCAATATACATTTTCGTGGAAATTTAAGAAAAATCTGGCAAGGCACTTTTAATGAGTACCCATAAATACATTTTCATGTAGATTTTAAGAAAAAATATTTACATGATATTCCCTCTTATCTGAAGCTATGGTCAGTGCAAGATTAGGTTACACATATTGTATTTACCCTAAGAACTGGGACAGACAACCTAAGTTAACAATTTTGACCTAGATCAGAATGATCAATGTGCAAACAGTATTTACCTTAAGTATTGGGACAAACAGGCCTGAGTAGAAATTATTTCATGATCAAATTTTCATGAAAGAGTGTTACCGACCTGGTGGCGGTCGAACCCGCAGCTTCCTGAACACCACTCTGGTGCATCCAACTGAACTACCAAGGCCGGCTCATCAGACTCAATTTGCCTGTATTTAAAACCAAGGCTCAAGACAATATTGTCACATACATTTCTATCTCAAAGGGAACTGGCCCCAGTGTGCATAAAAAGAGCAGGCTGTCTTAGTCATCAATGGGTGCTTATGTCTGAAAGTGCATTTTCTACTACTAATTTTTGGTCAAACATCTCTTTGTTAGTTTAGATTTGCTGCCGTTACGAGATGTGTACTGCCCGGCCCTAGAACGAGCATAGTCCATGGAAACTGCATTCGTGAGACATCAGTGAAAAGGCGAAACAAAATAGTGCAAGAAATAACGCGAAATGTAGCAAATGTTTTTAGTTTTAATGCAATAATAGCGATCGAACATGGTTTTTCAATGCATTAACATTAGCCAGGTCCCTAGGGAGGTGTTGAAAACCGCAGTCTCCGGCCTCAAATACCTTTTGGCAATCAAATACCTTTTGGCTTGTATCTGTTTGTTATTTGTTCTCGTTCCTCCTGCTGAACTTTGCAAACACTCCGACATCTTGCCAATAATCGGCCAACGTTGGTCTCAAGTTTCTTATAGAACTCAAGACCTTTCTGTGATTTTGCCATCAAATCTTCATACACATCATAGGAGTTTATAAGATCCCGGATCGTCTGGTCTCGCCTAAAAGAATAGCAGTACATTTTGATTGCAACTGATCACAAACCAATCACAAAGTAAAATTCTATTAACTGACAACTGCTGCTTGCATTACACTCAGACACTAAAGACTTAATCAAGTACTTATACTTGTATAGTTGTGGCAATAATTTTCACTAGTTCTGCATCAAATCATAACACACCTGTATATTCAAGCAGGTGCTACGAAAATATCTTCTAAATAGTGCTTTTATATGAAACAAAACCTTTCTTAATGATAACATATATTGTTGATACTCATTAGAAGTGCCACTCGGCACTTCTATACTCGGCACTTCTAATGAGTACACAAAATATATGTTTTGTCAAGAAATTAGAAAAATATCTGTACTTTTTGGCTGGAAAAAAGTTCCTTACCATAAATGACCATGGTAAACAGTGTAGGCCCTATTCAGACTTCTCCTTCAGGAGTAGCCTGATTTGGGTCTGCACAGTTTGCATAGGCCAGTTTGTCAGACACTTTGGTGTCCGAAATTTTAAAAATAAGATGGCGCACATATTGATAACTTACTTTGCAATTGTTTCACTCATAGCCTTTCTCACTGAGGCATATCTTGCATTAGCATCGGTTAGTGCCCTCAGTATATTACCCTGGGCAGCCATATTCTGTCTGATAAGCCCTGTCAGTTCCTCATGCTTCTTAAGCTGCTCAGAAAACAACTCCTGAAAAGATATCAGTATCACTGGGATTAATATGTGAATCAACATAAACAATTACTGTGTTTCAACAAATCAAGTTTAGTATCTCAAATTTTCAGTCAAATCTTATTCCTGCAAAAAATAAGCAAAATTGTGGCAGATTTTCAGAGTAAATAAGGCTTAACATTTCAATGTTTACAGCTTTTACCAGAGGAACTTCCCCACACCCTACTCCCCTTCCCCTACCCACCCTACTCTAAAAAAAAAAAAAATTACTATTTTTATCCTAGTGTATTTACCCTAAGTATTGGGACATCGTAATTCCTTACCATACTTGTTCTAAAATTTGAACAAGAGGCCCACGGGCCACAGGTCGCTCACCTGAGTGACATAGCCACTGCAGATATGCAGATGTTATGCAACATTTTTCCAATCCTGTCATCGCAACTAATGAAAAGATCATCATTTAAGCAGTTCTTTATTTCGGAGAAGAAGATATATGGCATGCCAGTCAATTGAGGGTGATCATTTGAACAAACTCTAAATGGCAGCCAGCTTGGATTTACGATCGGCACGATTTTAGCTATTTCTGATCTACAAGTCACCCCAATGCTTCCTACCAAGTTTCGAGTCAACTGGCCTTTCAGTTCAGGAGAAGAGGCGAAAAATAGATTTTCAAGATGGCTGCCATGGCGGCCATCTTGGATATCCGATTGGCACAACTTTAGCTATTTTTGATCTACAAGTCACTCCGATGCTTCCTACCAAGTTTAGAGTCAACTGGCCTTTCGGTTCAGGAGAAGAAGCAAATAATAGATTTTCAAGATGGCTGCCATGGTGGCCATCTTGGATTTCCGATAGGCACGATTTTAGCTATTTTTGATCTATAAGTCACTCCAATGCCTCCTACCAAGTTTGGGGTCAATTGGCTTTTGGGTTTAGGAGTAAAAGCGAAAAATAGATTTTCAAGATGGCGGCCATGGCGGCCATCTTGGATTTCCGATCGGCACGATTTTAGCTATTTTTGATCTACAAGTCACCCTGATGCTTCCTAGCAAGTTTGGAGTCAATTGGCCTTTCGGTTCAGGAGAAGAAGCAAATGGCGGCCATCTTGGATTTCCGATCGGCAAGATTTTAGCTACTTTTGATCTACAAGTCACCCTGATGCTTCCTAGCAAGTTTGGAGTCAATTGGCCTTTCGGTTCAGGAGAAGAAGCGAAAAATAGATTTTCAAGATGGCGGCCATCTTGGATTTCCGATCGGCACGATTTTAGCTATTTTTGATCTACAAGTCACCCTGATGCTTCCTAGCAAGTTTGGAGTCAACTGGCCTTTCAGTTCAGGAGAAGAAGCGAAAAATAGATTTTCAAGATGGCGGCCATGGCGGCCATCTTGGATTTCCGATCGGCATGATTTTAGCTATTTATGATCTACAAGTCATCCTGATGCTTCCTAGCAGGTTTGGAGTCAATTGGCCTTTCGGTTCAGGAGAAGAAGCAAAAAATAGATTTTCAAGATGGCCGCCATGGCGGCCATCTTGGATTTCCGATAGGCAAGATTTTAGCTACTTTTGATCTACAAGTCACCCTGATGCTACCTAGCAAGTTTGGAGTCAATTGGCCTTTCGGTTCAGGAGAAGAAGCGAAAAATAGATTTTCAAGATGGCGGCCATGGCGGCCATCTTGGATTTCCGATCAGCACAATTTTAGCTATTTTTGATCTACAAGTCATCCTGATGCTTCCTAGCAAGTTTGGAGTCAATTGGCCTTTCGGTTCAGGAGAAGAAGCAAAAAATAGATTTTCAAGATGGCCGCCATGGCGGCCATCTTGGATTTCCGATAGGCAAGATTTTAGCTACTTTTGATCTACAAGTCACCCTGATGCTACCTAGCAAGTTTGGAGTCAATTGGCCTTTCGGTTCAGGAGAAGAAGCGAAAAATAGATTTACAAGATGGCGGCCATGGCGGCCATCTTGGATTTCCGATCAGCACGATTTTAGCTATTTTTGATCTACAAGTCACCCTGATGCTTCCTAGCAAGTTTGGAGTCAACTGGCCTTTCGGTTCAGGAGAAGAAGCGAAAAATAGATTTTCAAGATGGCGGCCATGGCGGCCATCTTGGATTTCCGATCGGCACGATTTTAGCTATTTTTGATCTCCAAGTCACCCTGATGGTTCCTAGCAAGTTTGGAGTCAATTGGCCTTTCGGTTCAGGAGAAGAAGCGAAAAATAGATTTTCAAGATGGTGGCCATGGCGGCCATCTTGGATTTCCGATCGGAACGATTTTAGCTATTTTTGATCTACAAGTCACCCCGATGCTTCCTACCAAGTATCAAGTCAATTGGCCCAGGGGTGTAGGAGGAGTAGGCTTTTAAAGCAATTGTTGACGCCGCACGACGGACGACGGACGACGGACGACGGACATTGACTGACCACAATAGCTCACCATGAGCACTTCGTGCTCAGGTGAGCTAAAAAGTCTATTTTACTACCTGTTGATGTGTCTAAAATAGTGCTGGACAATAGTGCTGGACAAACGGCAAATGGTGTAGATCCTGATCATTCTGCTGCATGTGATCTGGATCTACACTGTTTGCTCAGGCCTGTCTGTCCTAATATTTTGGGTTATTACAGTAATTACAAACAATATTCAAAAAGACTATTCTCACTCCATTCATACATTCTCTATAGCAAAAAATATTTTCACATCTTCCGTTAAATGAGGGCCTGAATAGTGTACTGAATGTCTATGGCCTTTCATGTATGACCACCAAACATCATGATCCATGCCTTCCAGAACATATTCATAAGTTCACTGAGCAATAAGCTTTCTGTGTAATTGAAGTAAAAATAAATAACAAGAATTCCGCGGAAGGCGTCATCGCACCTGCTGGCGCAAGTCACAGGAGCCACGATCAGAATGTGGTTATTAAATAAGTTTATTTCATTCTTAGCAGTGCTTACTTGGAAAACTGGGTTGAAAAAAATGTAGACAAAGTGCCTAGTGGGGCACATATATTCCAGGCCAGTCCTATTCCCTCTAATGGCTATATCTTCAGCACTGACTTTTCGTATCATACAGCCCAATGATAATGGAACGTTGACGTAAAATGTGTAAAAGTCACTGGAGCATGAAATATAGGTCAAGGTCACGGGTCAAGGTACCTGCTAATTCAGTACATCAAGGAGAAGCACAATGCAAGGTATGGTGGTTGTAGGCCTTATAGTTGAGGAGTTATCAAACATCAATGGAAAATGTGTCAAATATAGGTCAAGGTCACTGGGTCAAGGTACCTGCCAAGCCAGTGCAATGAGGTGAAGCACTATGCAAGGTTTAGTGGTTGTAGGTCTTATATTTGAGGAGATACCGAACATCAACATAAAATGTGTCAAAGTCACTGGAGTGCACAATATAGGTCAAGGTCACCAGGTCAAGGTACCTGTCCAGTCAGTACATCGAGAAGAAGTGCTATATAAGGTTTGGTGGTTGAAGGCCTTACAGTTGAGGACATATGGAAGGGTGACGTAAAAGGTGTAAAAGTCAATGGAGCGTGAAATATAGGTCAAGGTCACCCAGTCAAGGTACCTGCAGAGTCCGTACATTGAGGAGAAGCACTATGCAAGGTTTGATGGTTGTAGGCCTTATAGTTGAGGAGATATTGAACGTTGACGTAAAATGTATAAAAGGCACTGGAGCGCAAAATATAGGTCAAGGTCACCGGGTCAAGATGCCTGCCAAGTCAGTACATATAGGAGAAGCACTATGCAAGGTTTGGTGACTAGAGGTCTTACACTTGGAGATCTGGAACGTTGACGTAAATTATGTCAGTCACTGCAGCCAAAATATTGGTCAAGGTCACCAGGTCAAGGTATCTGCTAAGTCAGTACATAGAGGAGAAGCACTTTGCAAGGTTTGATGGTTGTAGCCTTATAGTTGAGGAGACATCGAACGTCGACGAAAAAATATGTCAAAGTCACTGGAGCGCAAAATATAGGTCAAGGTCACCGGGTCAAGGTACCTGCCAAGTCTGTACATCTAGGAGAAGCACTATGCAAGGTTTGGTAGTTGTACACCTTATAGTTGAGAAGATCTGGAATGTCAACGTAAATTGTGTCAAAGTCAATGGAGCGCAAAATATAGGTCAAGGTCACTGGGTCAACATATCTGCCAAGTCAGGAGGTCAGGGAGATGTGTCATGCAAGGTATGATGGTTGTTGTAGAATTGTAGTTGATTAGAATACTAACTTTGACATAAATGTCGAACTTCGACATAACAGAACTGTTAAGAGACAGACGGACGGACGAACGGACAGACGAATGGAAAAGCGGGCACCTATGTCGCAAAGTCAGGAGGTCAGGGAGATATTTCATACAAGGTTTGATGGTTGTTTAGTCTTCTAGTTGATTAGAATACTAACTTTGACATAAATGTTGAACTTCGACATAACAGAACTGTTAAGAGATGGACAGACGGACTGACAGACAGACGAATGGAAAAGTGGGCACCTATGTCGCAAAGTCGGGAAGTCAGGGAGATGTTTCATGCAAGGTTTGATGGTTGTTTAGTCTTGTAGTTGATTAAAATACTAACTCTGACATAAATGTCGAACTTCGACATAAATTTTGACAGACGGACGGATGAACAGACAGACATACGGAAAAGCGGACACCTATGTTGCAAAGTCAGGAGGTCAGGGAGATGTTTCATGCAAGGTTTGATGGTTGTTTAGTCTTGTAGTTGATTAGAATACTAACTTTGACATAAATGTCGAACGTCGACATAATGTTGACAGACGGACGGACAGAAAATCGGACGCCTATATCGCACCCTGCTACAAGCAGGTGCGATAAAAATAAACCTTCAAAAAACACTAACTCACCTCTCTATTTACACCTTCCTTAGTGACTAGAACATTTGTAATATCAACTTCTTGTTAACTTACCTCTCTATTCACACCTTCCTTAGTGACTAGAACATTTGTAATATCATCTTCTTGTATGTCTTTCCTAAGTTGTTCTTCCAAACTTGCACGCTGTGTCTTCATTTCATCTATCTTACCCAACAGCATATTTAACTCCTTGATAATGTCAGCATTCTCTGGTTCTGAAATGCAAATTTACCCTTTAAGAAAAAACACAACTACAGAAGACACACTTTGATTTTTTCTAATTTTTCAGAGAAAATAAGATTTCATATTTCACATGAATTGTGCTGACATAACAGTAAACAGTTCAGACCCTGATCAAACTGTCCAAATCTTTATGATAAATACAATAAGAACTTTCTATATTAAATGTAATTCCCATCAACAGTCATATGAAATGTCAAATACTGTTTACAGGGAAAAGCCAATCACTAGATTTGGTCCACTCTTATGGTTTACTTCAGTTACATCATCCACCAATTTAATTTTTTAATTGCAATTTACTTGTTTTGAACACTCTTACAGTTACTTCAGTTATATCATCCACCGATTTAATTCTTTTAATTGAAATTTACTTGTCTTGAGCACTCTATCAGTTACTTCAGTTACATCATCCACCAATTTATTTTTTTTTTTATTTACTTGTTTTGAACAAAACAGAACAGACATTTTATTTTCTTTGAGATTGTACATATGTACAGCATTCAACGTACATGTTTAAGGGTAAATACAAATTTGCTTCTAACAAAATAGGTAAATATCAGAGGAGAGGAAAAATTAAGGACAGGAGAAACAATATCTATATGTATGGTAAATGTCCTAAAATTTGGAACACCAAAGTGTCTGACAAAGAGACATGTGCAAACAGAGCAGATCCAGATCAGACAGCTCCGAGCAGTCTGATCAGGGTCTACACTGTTTGCCATTCTACTTGTATTTTTGGAAAACTGCTGCATAAAAAGCAAAATTTTGGCTAAAATAGTATGACATAAAGTGTTTGAAATTTTAGGACATTTACCATTAGTTTCAGTGAGGTCATATCAAAGAAATGCAGACCAATAATTGTATCCAAATATGACTGAATGAAATACAGTCTCATATTACAAGTCATATATGAGTAGTATTTTGCTTGTTATTTTTTGGACCTGATCACTAAGCTGTCATAAAATAAAGATCTTTTAAAATACAGACAACCTTCTTTATAACAATACTCGATACAACGACAGTTTGTTATAATGTCAATTTGACTGTCATGAAACCTTCGCTTATGAGGGAACAATTAGTCACAAATTATGCAAGAATATTGTATACTGTAAAGAAACATATGTTTTGGATATTTGTTAGAATTGCCTCAGTGATATCCAAAACATTTGTTCCATGAGGAAATAAGAATAAAACAAGATATTTCTTACATATCAATCTGCTCATTAAGTATTCTGTACTACAGCAAATTTGTTTTAACGGCAACGTCTTTGGGAACAAATGCTGGCGTTGTAACGAGGGTTCAATGTACTGTCTGCTAATAGTTTATTTCAGGGTATAAAGAGTGACAAATTAAACAGAACAAACTTTTTTTTTACATAAAACTGTTTGGTATATACACGTACATGTACAAAACTACAAATCGAGGGTTGAGCGCAAGACTATGGTGCCCTTGTTTAGGGGCAACTTGGACCCCTTTGTAAACAATGCAAATTTAGGTGCCATTGCTCATACGAGTAATGACACCTAAATTTCCATTGTTTACAGAAAAAAATGTTGTAATCTTCATAACGCCTTCATGGTGAGGAGATTAGGTTTGGGGAAAAACAACCATCTGACTTACGCTAGTCTTGCGCTCAACCCTCGAAATGAACATGTATAGCATAGTCACCCACCTTGTGCTTTATCCAAAGATGGCAGTAATTTCTGGAGGTCCTCTAAGGGGCTACTCAATAATTTTAAGTTGTTAATGTGTGTATTCATTGCCTTATGTAGATCATTATTGGACTGACTCCCTTTCTTGTGCCCCTCTTCAAACATTTGGCACTCCTTTGCTATCTCCCCTAGTACAACATTAGTTGCTCTCTTTCCAAATGTATTCTGGAATAAATGAAAATGACTATATAGAGTCAAACGTATTTGTGTCAAGAGTGTCTAGTAAGTTTTTATTTTTACTACATTTTATAGAAATTCCTGTAGTTAATACAAACAGTGTAGCCCCTGATCAGATGCATTCTTCTGTGGCATCTGATCTGGGTCTACACTGTTTGCCAATTACCCTTTTGGGGTCTCCAGACTAAAATGGGTTTAAAATAACTTCTAAGAAGAGACTGCACTTTGTTAACAGACCATTTGTAAGGATCATGAAGTTGTGCTAACTTATACATAACTTATACATATATGAGGGTCCTGCAAAAAGTTTTGTCACTAATGGAATTCTGCAGTCTTACCCCAGGTATATATGAAATGCTTTACTTCAATTCAATCCTGTTTTCAAAAGCTAATGATTTGTTTGTGTTGAGGTTTTACGGCCCAGTCAACCCAATGGGGTCATGTCGAGCACGGTCAGTTTACCTAGTCACACGTTTACTGGGCAGGCTTAGTCCTCTAAGCGATTAACCAGTATTGTGCACATTCTTTCGCCAGAAACTGACAACTGCCCTTCTTGAATCAGCGGAAGGGAGAGAATGACCGCAGAAAATATTTCATGATCAATCTCCACGAAAGAATGTTGCCGACCTCGGCAGGGGTTGAACCCGCGACCTCCTGGTCTCCAGTCGGACGGCGCATCCAACTGAGCCACCGAGGCCGGCTCAAAAGCTAATGATACATGTTTATTTTGGGTAAATTTATTTTCAAATGACCTAGACATTTAATCTTTTCAGCCCTGCAGAACAAAACAGATACCCGAGCAAACAGGGTAGATCTAGATGAGATGGCTAATAATGAGACATCTCATCAGATCTACACTGTTTGCTATTCTGTTTTTGATTTTAGACTGAAAGCCTAATTTGCATCAATGGACATGTCCAAATTCAAGGACAGAATAGTCCACTTTAGAAACTCAGGGATGAAAGGGTTAAGTTTGAAATATGGTATTCGACCTAATTACCGCACAGACCCCTATAAGCGCACAGTCAAGCAATTTCTTAGTCTTCAGATTACAGATCGTGTACTTTTATTTATTGCTTTATAAGAGCATATGTTGTTGGCACTCATTTGAATTGCCTCCACTTGTCAAGGCAATTGAAATGAGTACCAACAACATATGCTTTCATAACGAACATCAGAAAAAAAATCGCATCAACATCATTAAATACGCCCTCAATCAGTTCCCTGATTATCTTTTTTATAAGTTTGTCCTGATTAGGTAAATATTTTACTACTGGCTTTTACCAGTAATTTTGAAAAACTTTAGCACACGGTGCGGTAATTAGATCAAATACAGTACATGCTGTCATTTACACTGACCATTTTACAAATCACCTTGTAACATGGACAAAAAAGACTGCAATTCTTGTCTATATAATGCCTCATAAATTTTAAATAAACAGCCAGGCAAAAATGAGCCAGCATATGCGAAAAGGGCACTTATCACATAGGCGACCAGCAAAGGTTCAGACCAGCCTGCACATAAGTGCAGTCTCACCAGAGCCTTTGCTGTTGCAGACATGTAGTAGAGACCTTGAGGAAGCTTCAGGCAAAAATGTACGTCTGTAGCCCAAAGAGGGGGACTGTCAAGTAAGTAATTAATTAAGTAAGTAAGTAAAGACTTTATTTGAAGAGGGTAACAACATTTAGCAAATACATAAAAGTGCATGTAATAGCTAATCTTCCATGAGGCACTGTATAGCTCCTGCACATTTGAAGAACCACAAACCAGAAAACCATCAAGTCCTTTTTTCACTTGCCTGCTTAAATACTCTTTATGATCTTAGAAGACAGTATATAGCTCCAGATAAGCTAGGGTATCTGCATAATATTTTTCTTATTTCTCCACGAAAACATATGTTGTGGGTACTCATTAGAAGTGCCTCTGTGAGGCACTTCTAATGAGTACCCACAACATATGTTTTCGTGGAGAAATAAGAAAAACATCAACATTTTTTATTGAAAAAAAAAAAAAGCGCCTTATCTGGAGCTATGCAGTATATACCTGAAATTCTTCCTCATTTTTTGCCTCCTCCTCCAACAACTGTTGTATTTCTTTTAACCCAATATCTACATCTGTAGCAACATTCGACACAGCTGAAAAATAAAAAAGTTTTACTTGAGGGATGGTATATACTCATAGTTCTAGATTAGAGACGTATCTAGATATTTTGTTATTTCTACAAGAAAACATATGTTGTAGGTACCCAATAGAATTGTTTCACCATGGCAGCTCTAGTGAGTACAATATACTATTTCATGAAGGGAAGTTAAACCAGAGGCCCAAAGGCCACAGGACTCATTTGAGTAAAAGTCAACTTAGAGTCATTGTTTGCTAATACAAAAGCACAACGCAAAAAATTCAACCTTTTGGGAGCACAAGGCAGTAAATGTAGCCTTTTTATCAACAAAGGGACCATAGCTACAGATAAGAGGGGGTATCCACATAATATTTTTCTTATTTCTCCACAAAAACATATGTTGTGGGTACTCATTAGAAGCGCCTGGGCGATGCGCTTCTAATGAGAACCCACAACATACGTTTTCGTGGAGAAATAAGAAAGATATCAGCATTTTTCGGATGAAAAAAGCGCCTTATCTGTTGCTATGTGACATCATTTAGCACCAAATGAGTATCAAATGCTGCATAGTACACTGCATCGCCAATATAATGCTGATCACTTTACCATGGATATCAGTGTAACGCATGGATATCAGTGGCTCCCATTTTTTTTATTAAAATAGAGAACTATATGAAGAAAGAATGCATTTGTTTACATTTATTTTATAAAGCTTTACAGTAACTTGATGATTTAGGGTGATGCGCATCTATTACTGTTACGTTACCGATCCAGTGCCTACCTGGTGACCGATGAAGTGAAGAAATTTAATACTGTAGCTGCAAAAACGAGATTGCACATGACATTGCAACTGCATCAATCCGAATGCATCACCATTTTAAATTACTGCATGTGGTTGTCATGTTACAGTTACATGCTTTTACAGCTGATTTTGCTTGTAGCTCAAGTGTGACAAGTGATGACAAAAACAAGAGCACCGCATGCGGGTGCCAACGCTCGGCTGCAGTTTCTTTTAGAAATATATATGGCATGTTTAAGCAACAGAACTACTTAAATACATTAAATTGGAAGTGTCATAATTATGTAATACCAAACATGATCAGAATTCATCCATCAGTTCTTGAGAAATCGCAGTGAAACCATTTTTCAACAAAACTTCTGTCAAAAAAGGGGCATAACTGTGCCAAAAATATTTTGAGGGTTACCTCCCCTATTGGTATGAGTTCCCCTTTTCATAATGAACAACTAGTCCGAGTTTCAAGTAAATATCTTCAGTAATGACAGAGATATTACAAAATGTCCAAGTTTTTGCACCACGACGACGCAGACGCAGACGACGCCAGAGCTATGACAATACCTCATCGGTTTCTTCGAAAACAGCCAAGCTAAAAACAAGTACAAAAAAAAAAACAAAAAAAAAACTTAAAAAACTTAAAACTATTATTAATAATAGAACAAAATACATATAGTATTAAGCAGATAATGCAAAGCACCATTCAGATGAATCCCAAAACACCATTCAGATGAACCCTTTCCCGCATTATTGTTTATTTGCACAGAATCTATGTCAAGAATGCGAGTAACAATCTAAAAATACCACAAGGACTGAACAATCTACCTCTTCTAAAAATACTGCAAGGATTGAACTGTATCAGAAATGAAATGATCTTAATGAAGGCAGCTGCACTTGGAAGGTATGTAAATTTAGACACGTATGTGTAGCATGCAACTCCACATGGACAATACAACTGTCTGCATGTGTTTCAGAATGTATGGGCAGGACAGCAACAGGGTTTTAAATCACAAGGTAATTTCAACAAGCTTTTTCTAGACAGAGGGTATTCAAGAGGACTCACTATGTCCAGAGATATCTGGCCCCAAGGTTATAAAACTTTTTTCATGCTCAACTGAGCATGAAATTTCACTTGGTCATAAAAACAAGAATTCCGCGGAAGGCGTCATCGCACCTGCTGGCGCAAAAGTCACAGGAGCCACAATCAGAATGTGGTTATTAAATAAGTTTATTTCATTCTCAGCAGTGCTTACTTGGAAAACTGGGTTGAAAAAAATGTAGACAAAGTGCCTAGTGGGGCACATATATTCCAGGCCAGTCCCATTCCCTCTAATGGCTATATCTTCAGCATTGACTTTTCGTATCATACAGCCCAATGATAATGGAATGTTGACGTAAAATGTGTAAAAGTCACTGGAGCATGAAATATAGGTCAAGGTCACGGGTCAAGGTACCTGCTAATTCAGTACATCAAGGAGAAGCACAATGCAAGATATGGTGGTTGTAGCCTTATAGTTGAGGAGTTATCAAACATCAACGTAAAATGTGTCAAATATAGGTCAAGGTCACTGGGTCAAGGTACCTGCCAAGCCAGTGCAATGAGGTGAAGCATTATGCAAGGTTTAGTGGTTGTAGGTCTTATATTTGAGGAGATACCGAACATCAATATAAAATGTGTCAAAGTCACTGGAGTGCACAATATAGGTCAAGGTCACCAGGTCAAGGTACCTGCCGAGTCAGTACATCGAGAAGAAGTGCTATATAAGGTTTGGTGGTTGAAGGCCTTACAGTTGAGGACATATGGAAGGGTGACGTAAAAGGTGTAAAAGTCAATGGAGCGTGAAATATAGGTCAAGGTCAGCCAGTCAAGGTACCTGCAGAATCCGTACATTGAGGAGAAGCACTATGCAAGGTTTGATGGTTGTAGGCCTTATAGTTGAGGAGATATTGAACGTTGACGTAAAATGTATAAAAGGCACTGGAGCGCAAAATATAGCTCAAGGTCATCAGGTCAAGATACCTGCCAAGTCAGTACATATAGGAGAAGCACTATGCAAGGTTTGGTAGGTAGAGGTCTTACACTTGAGGAGATCTGGAATGTTGACGTAAATTATGTCAAAGTCACTGCGGGCCAAAATATAGGTCAAGGTCACCAGGTCATCTGCTAAGTCAGTACATTGAGGAGACGCACTTTGCAAGGTTTGATGGTTGGAGGCCTTGTAGTTGAGGAGATATCGAACATCGGCGCAAAATATGCCAAAGTCACTGGAGTGCAAAATATAGGTCAAGGTCACCGGGTCAAGGTACCTGCCAAGTCTGTACATCTAGGAGAAGCACTATGCAAGGTTTGGTAGTTGTACACCTTATAGTTGAGAAGATCTGGTACACCAACGTAAATTGTGTCAAAGTCAATGGAGCGCAAAATAAAGGTCAAGGTCACTGGGTCAACATATCTGCCAAGTCAAGAGGTCAGGGAGATGTGTCATGCAAGGTATGATGGTTGTTGTAGAATTGTAGTTGATTAGAATACTAACTTTGACGTAAATGTCGAACTTCGACATAACAGAACTGTTAAGAGACAGACGGACGGACGGACAGACGAATGGAAAAGCGGGCACCTATGTCGCAAAGTCAGGAGGTCAGGGAGATATTTCATACAAGATTTGATGGTTGTTTAGTCTTGTAGTTGATTAGAATACTAACTTTGACATAAATGTCGAACTTCGACATAACAGAACTGTTAAGAGACAGACAGACGAACAGACAGACAAATGGAAAAGTTGGCACCTATGTCGCAAAGTCGGGAGGTCAGGGAGATGTTTCATGCAAGGTTTGATGGTTGTTTAGTCTTGTAGTTGATTAAAATACTAACTTTGACATAAATGTCGAACTTTGACATAAATGTTGACAGATGGACGGACGAATGGACAGACATACGGAAAAGCGGACGCCTATGTTGCAAAGTCAGGAGGTCAGGGAGATGTTTCATGCAAGATTTGATGGTTGTTTAGTCTTGTAGTTGATTAGAATACTAACTTTGACATAAATGTCGAACGTCGACATAAATGTTGACAGATGGACGGACGGACTGACAGACAGAAAATCGGACGCCTATATCGCACCCTGCTACAAGCAGGTGCGGTAATAAAAACACCAACAATTAAAACTTTTTTCATGCTCAACTCAGCTTGACAGTATTTTAAGATTTATAAGCAAAATAAATTTCATGCTCAGCTGAGTTGAGCATGAAAAAAGTTTTATAACCTCGGGGCCAGATATAACAGCCAATAACCAAGGTAGTATTGCAAGATCACAGTTCTACATTTTGGCTGAAACACCTGTCAGTTTTAACATATTGAAACAGGAATTAGAATTTTATAATTCAGGGCCCAGTTGTTCAAAGCTAACGACGTCGTTAGTTAACGATTCGTTAAAATTTACATCGAGCGATACGCAAATATGCTGAAAATTTTTGCTGAAAAAATGTGAGTAGCTTTTGCAGTGCAAAAGCTACTCACATTTTTTCAGCAAAAAATTTCAAAATACTGTATATTGAATCCGCTAAAACAGTTAACGAAATGACCCTTAACGAGCTCGTTAAGCTAACGACGCTTTGAACAACTGGGCCCTGATGATGCAGATTTTATTTTAAATGGTTTCATGCATGTTTTTTTTTTTTTTTTTCTGAATCATGTTGGACCATGATTAGCTTAGGAGGTGAAGAAACTTAAGTCTGCAGTTCAACAACCTGAAACTAGAGCTGTCAGAGTATCTGACTATAGCCCCGCTACTGTGCCATCAGAGGAGACACAAGTGGGTTGAAAAATTTTGATGTTTAAAAACTGGACAGAAGGATGGGAGGAATCTGTTATGAAAATTGAAAACCTACCAAGGGACATAACTCCAAGAGTTATGGGCCCTTGGCCACTATTCTGTCACTACACCATCCTTACCCTAGAAACAAAGTGTGGTATAAGTTTCATCTAAGTAACACCACAAACATAAAAGTTGATACCTTTAATAATCATTTTTTACCTACAATATGGACAACATATACTAGCAAGGGAAGTAAATTAGGTTAGTTGAGGAATTAATGTACTAGGTATCTTCTAACTTACCTCCCATGGAGTCAACAAGATCTTTGATAGCATTAGGTCTGACACTAAGAGCAGCACACTTCTCCAGGAGTTGCTGAGGTAGTCGTTCTTGTTCTGGATTAAGCTTACTTGGGTCCAGTTGAAGTGAGTCCATGTACTGTCTACAAAATGAAAACAACATAACACTTCTGTAAGCACTGATTGATTGTGTTGGGGTTTAACGACACGTCAACCCTTGAGGGTCATTTTGTGTCGTCTCCCAGAGAAAGGGAGAAAAGAGATAAGAAATGAGAGTAGAGGAGATGAAAGAGAAGGACAGGGAAGAAAGAGGAACAGGAATGAAAGTGAAGAAACAGAAGAAATAAAAACATTCCCCCTCTACCCTTACCCACTACAAGGATAGCAGGCCTTGCCCAACTGTAAGCCAATATCAGTTGGACGCCCCAGTGATGTAAGATACACAGCACCTTCGCACCACCCGACCACCCCCACAATAGGACATTTAACCATTGTCATGCAGAATAAATTAGGATGCCATGCCCACTTCTAACTGTCAGCCAATGGGATTGCTTGATTCAGGTTGTTGATACAAACTCACATACTGAATGACAAACAGTACAGATGCTGACTGATCTGGATCTACACTGTTTGCAAAGATAGAGCCTATCTGAGTTCAGCAGGACCAGGGTTAAAAATATTTCCATATTTTCCCAGACTTTCCCATATTTTGTTCTTATCTAGAAAGGAGGGATCTTTTAGTGTTTTAGTAAATGTTCTAAAAAAATCAAACAGAATTAATCCTTGCCCTGCTGAATAAATTAAGATGTTACGCCCATTTCTAGTTTTCAGCCAACCAAATTACTTGATTCAGGTTGTTGATATAAATTCACATACTTAATGGCAAACAGTGCAGATCCAGATCAATTGGCTTCTTGAGAAGCCAACTGATCGGAATCTACACTGTTTGTAAAGGCAGGATATATCCAGATTCAGCAAGACTAGGGTTAATAATAATGAAATCTAAATTAATTATATTCTATATAAAGGCAGCAAAGGGAAAAATGATCAAATGGTCTCGGGAATGACCCAGTGGCTTATGTAGCAGAGAGGGTCTATGTAAGACATGCTAAGTCAAGACCTTCTAATTTCAAAAATAACCGAGAAACAGGCATGACCAAGTGGCCTTTTTGCAGAGAGGGTCTAGGGAAGACATGCTAAGTCCAGACCTTCTAACTGCAAAAATAACTGAAAAAAGAAGTCTCCAAGACAAGCATAAATATAGCAAAATCTTAGTTTTATTTGGGCCACATCAAGAGAAAATGTGTCTTCAAAAATGTGCAAAATGCTCCAGTTAAGATTCATCTAACGCATGCACAGTCTCATTTGGTCATTTGCTCACCATTGATACATTCTATAGTGTCAAATGATTCTGTTAGCAGACAGCGAAGGCCCTGATCAGACTGTACATATGCCCGATACACATTTTTGCATGGAATGGCCCATTTAATTTTGGCCTGTGTGTATGCACATATGTTAACAATATAACATTATGGTCCTAGATAACATTACAAAAACATTGTTCATACTTTTTTTTTTTCCCTCCTTTATTCATGACTGCATCCAGGAACAATGATACATACAATTTATATAAAAAAGGCCACTTTGAATGTTTTCATAAATGAAACGGCTTATAAGATCACATATGCAGAGGTTGCAGGCTAAGACTTTTTCTCTTTGACTGAGAGCTGAAGGCTTGTATCTCTTCATTATAACTAATCCAAAATTGAAGAAGAATGAATAAACTTTCGGGGGAGGAAATTCTAAATCATTTTTGCCTCCCTTTTGAATAAGGGTCTACTGTAAAGGGAAAGAAAGGGAGCGAATTCTTTCCTTTTAGAGCAGACCCTTTGAGAGCAAATTCTTTCCTTTTAGAGTAAGGGAGCAAATTCTTTCCTTTTAGAGCAGGCCATTTGAGAGCAAATTCTTTCCTTTAAGAGTAAGGGAGCAAATTCTTTTCTTTTAGAGCAAGCCATTTGAGAGCAAATTATTTCCAAGTAAGGGAGCAAATTCTTTTTTTTAGAGCAGGCCATTTGAGAGCAAATTCTTTCCTTTCAGAGTAGACCCCTTTTCAGAAGGGTCTTGGTGTGCAGGATAGGGAAGAGGAAGTCACAAAAGTTATCTCCCTTGTAAAATGGCAGAAAACTATCTAGTGTATCCATATGCCTTAATTTTCTTTTAAATATACAGAAAACCTGCATCATGAATCAGTCTATAAACAGATCCACAAATTAGAGGCAAAACAATTCATTGAAATTGTATCTTACCGATACCTCACGATACGCCCAAAAGTACAATTTCCAAAGGAAATGATAGCTTTAACATATTTTAAGACCATTTTTATAACAAATTACAAAGAGCTAAATGTTATTGAAATACTCTGATCACTTATATAACAAACGGGCATCTTACACAAGCCTTGTTACACAAAAATGAACTTCTGAGATGGGTTTGAACATGTGTTCAAAGAGTATTAAAACTTTCAAGGTGTGACTTATGCATAAAAATAGTATCATGATACGTATTGTATTGTGAATTTGTGAGGCAAGTATCATGATACGTAACAAATCGTGAGGTGATTGTATCGTTACAGCCCTACCACAAATACTTACTGTAATGCTTCATTCTTTTCAGTGATCTCTGATACAACTCTACGTAACAAAGTAGCTTTTTCTTCACTGTAGAGTGATGAAGCTTCATGAGCTGACATGGGTACTAGTTTCTGGAAGATATCTGGGCCCGATATCTCTTGGTCATTAGGGTTAAATGGTATCCCTTTTACTAGAGAAGCTCCTGCAAAAATAAGGTTCACCAGACAATACCTTCAAGTATACATATAGATATAATATATGGGCCACGTAAAGCAAAAATTGCACACAAAATGCACAATTTCTGATTATCTTGCACATACACCAAGTATCATCCATGCATTTGCTCTCCATTCATACATTCTGTCGTATCCAATGATTCTATTAGCGGACAGTGAAAGCCCTGATCAGACTGCACATTTGTGCAGTCTGATCTGGGCCTTCACTGTCATCACATGACCCAAAGGCATATTTTCTCTTGGTGAAACTCATATATTCCACAATATTAAGGTATTGGGGTTTTACAGCGCAGTCAACCATCAGAGTCATGTTGAGCATGGTCAGTTTGCCTAACCACATTTTTCCTGGGTAGGTTTAGTCCTCTAAGCGGTTTAACCAGTACTTGTGCACATTCTTTCACCAGAAATTGACAACTGCCCTTCTTGAATCAACCAAAGTGAGAGAATGACTGTACAACATAGTTCATGATCAATCTTCACCAAAGAATGTTGCCAACCCAGCGAGGGTTGAATGCGCAACCTCATTATCAGCAGTCAGACGAGCATCCAACTGAGCCACCGAGGCTGTGGAACCGGTCAGCTTATCTAACCACATTTCTCCTGGGCAGGCTTAGCCAGTACTTGTGCATGTTCTGTCACCAGTACCATATTTAGCCAAAGAATTTGGACACCATACCTGATCCTAAAACTTGAAGGAATCCATTTCACTACTTGCTGATGTACAAAAAAAAGCTGTACAAAAACTTAATGTACAAAAAATTGCTGGAGTGGCAAATAGAGTAGGCCCTGATCAGATACTGCATTCTCAGCTTCTGATCTGAGTCAGCACTGTTTGCAGAAGTTCATCTGTCTGAATATTAACTAAAATTGGGCCAAAACATGCAAAAACGTGTCTTCGGGCATATGCAGACAGGGAAGAAAGGCCCAAATCAGATTGTGCATCCACGCAGTCTGATCCCGACCGTCACTGTCCGCTTACAAAATCATTGGCACTTCAGAACATAACGAAGTATAGTAAAGTTCCTGATCAGACTATCTCCACTAACTGATCAAGACCTTTACTGGTTGCACTACCCCAAAAACACCTTTTCTCATGTAAGAGCCCTAGTCCTGCTGAACCTGGATATACTCAGCCTTTGCAAACAGTGTACATCCAGATAAGTTGGCTTCTAAAGAAGCCAACTGATCTGGATATGCACTGTTTGCCATTAGTTATGTGAATTTATAGCAACAATCCAGATAAAGTAATCTGATTGGCTGAAAATCAGAAGTGGGGCTTGCGAAGTGAGGTAAAATAAGGAAGTATCAAGTTAAGCTTTACCTTTTTACTTCTGGTAATGTGTGTGGGCGTGTGTAAAAGGGCTGGGGGTGGGCGGGTGTAAAATAAGGAAGTATGTTAAGCTTTACCTTTTACTTCTGGTAATGTGTAAGGCTGTGCATGTGTGTGTGTTGGGGTGGGTGTGGGGGGGGGGGGGTGTGGATGTAAAATAAGGAAATATCATGTTGTGGTTTACCTTTTACTTCTGGTAAAGAGTCTACTGCTGGTATCTTCTCATGATACACAAAGTCATTGTCTTTCTTTGCTGCTTGATATCTACAAGATATCCATAAATTAAATTTTACAAATGACCATAACTCCAGATAAAAAACAAAAAGTATTGATAGTTTTCATATTTCTTGACAAAAACATGTTGAGGGTACTCATTAAAAAAGCATCAGTGAGGCACTTCTAATGAGTACCAACAACATATATTTTTGTCAAGAAATATTACCCCCTCTCATCTATGGCTATGATGACAAATTGTTCAATATATATAAGGGATACATAATAAAACATGTTCTTCGCTATGTAAACATAATTTTACGCTTAAAGTGCTAGGCAAAATTGTAGCAGACAACATTCCAACTTTATTTTTCAGAGAAAATAAGACTTGACATTTCATGTGAATCATCTGCACTGCAGATGATTCACATGAAATGTCAAGCCTTATTTTTCTCTCTGAAATATATATAAACTAGAAATGTATCCAAAGGACACGGATGCCCCCACTTGAAAAACTTAAGCAGAAATTGCTAATGCCAGACGCGGACAGAGACGAACGGACAGACAGTCAGGGGTAACACTAAATGCCTGGTGCAGGAAACCAGTGTACATACAGAAACCACTAACTTTGAAATTGGATAGGTACTAACCATGCCAGCAATTGGTCAACAGTGGTTTATTGAGGTCATTTCCTGTTTTAATTCAAACATCATTCGAAATCAGCATATTCCTATGTAGTAACATTTTATGTACCATACCTATTTTACCTGCTTGGTCATGATTTCCATTGTTCATGGCTCTAAACATGTTTTTTTTAATGATTTATTTTTCTTAAGTCCCCAAGCAAAACATGCGGATATTCATTAGAAGTGCCTCACTGAGCAATAATATACATACTTTTTGGTTGATAAAAGGTCTTATGTGGAGCTATGCCTGTGGCAAGACAAGAAGTACTTTTTTGTTTGTGTTGAGGTTTTACTGCCAAGCTCACCCAATAGGTCAGTTTACCTAGCCACACAGCGGTTAACAATCATTGCGCACATTCTTTCAATAGAAACTGACAACTGCCCGTCTTTATCAGCAGAAAGGAGAGAATGACTATAAAAATATTTCACGATCAATCTCCATGGAAGAGTGCCAGCCCGTCAGGGGTTGACCTGCAACCTCCTGATCACCAGCTGGACATGCATCCAACTCAGCACCAAGAAAATGGCTTGTGCGCCCAGCAAAGACCCAGGTCAGCCTGGGCATTCACCCAGTCTAAAAGGTAAGAATTTGCCCCATAGTGCCTTTGAGAGCAAATTCTTTCCTTTAGAGTAATGAGAGCAATTCTTTCTTCTTAGAGCAGACCCTTTGTGAGCAAATTCTTCGGTGTCCACATGAAGAAAGCTTGGGTCCTTAGCTACCTATTGAGTGCACAGCTAAGACTCTGATCAGCCTGGGCAGATGCCATTTTATTGGTTTTGTCATGCCATCACGAAAACATGCCTATATAATGCTGACCCCCTTAAACCCCACTTTTATATAGTAAAAGTGGGGCTTACAGGGGTATACATTATTTTTCTTATTTCTGCTCTAAAACATAGATTGTGGGTACTCGTTAGAACCGCCTCGTCGAGGCGGTTCTAACGAGTACTCACAATTTATGTTTTGAGCAGAAATATGAAAAAAAAAAAAGAGTTTTTTATCTGAACTTTTCAGTTTTTGGAGGTAAAATTTTCAATATATTGGAATAGGCGTGTTTTCGTAATGCACTGGCTCATATGCGATAAAAAAGCCTTTTCTGATTTTTGGCTCACACCTAATTTGTCCTCATACAATACATTGGCAATGCTGCAGATAAGTATTACTACATTTTTCATATTTCTCCAAGAACCTTTGCAGAGCTGCAGGTAAGTATCACTACATCCCCACTAATCTGCCATGCAAAACATATGTCAGTAAGAAACAACTTACTTTCCACCTACAACATCATTAGTAAACCTCAAAGACTCTTGTATATCTTGAGATTCTCCCTGGAAAAAAGCAATATAACACTCTTTCAGCAAGTACAGATTTAACCCTTCTCTTGCTAAACACGACATGCAAACAGTGTAGATCCAGACCAGCTGACTTCTGAAGAAGCCAACTGATCTGGATCTGCATTGTTTGTCATTAAATTTGTGAATTTCTATCAAAAATCCGGATCAAGTAATATGATTGGTTGGAAATTAGAAGTGGACGTGGCATCTTAATTTATTCAGCATGACTAGATTTAAGGGGATTCGATACACTTTCCTTGATTTTCCACTGTTCTTCACAAAGCAGACAACTTTTGTTGCTTTCTGTTTGCTTTTCTGTGCACCAAATCCATTCTGAAAGGGGTTTACTCTAAAAGGAAAGAATCTGCTCCCAAGGGGAGCAAAATCTTTCTCTTTAAAGTAAACTCCTTTTCAGAAGGGATTTGCCATGCACGAAAGCTAACAGATGGACGACGGACAAAAAGTGATCACTAAAGCTCATCCTGAGCATAGCTGAGGTGAGCTAAAAAAATTCTGCTAATGTGCTCTCTTAGAAGTGTAATCAGTCACATGAAACTACTGGGGTAGGGATAGTGCAGAAGTATGTCTCTCACTTGTCACTGCTGTGACCTGGACTTGATTGCCCGTGCTGACATATGACAGGATAGTGGTCACCTATCCTTGATCAATGGTTTCCCCAAGGTACCACGGTTTCCTCCACCATGCATGACCATAGCTCTTGAAAAGGCTCTTTTTTCAACCAAAAAGTATCTATATTTTTCTTGCTTCTCAACAGAAACATATGTTGTGGGTACTCATTAGAAGCGCCTCGGTGAGGCGCTTCTAATGAGTACCCACAACATATGTTTTCGTCGAGAAGTAAGAAAACTATTTACATGATACCAACTCTTATCTAGACCTATCTATGCATGATGACCATGAAACATCAACATCTGCGCCTTCAAAGATATGTCTATAAATTCACTGAGCTGCCTGTGTAATCAAAGGAAAATACATAAAGTTTAAACATAAACATCAAACCATACCTTGGCAAGTTTTTGACATTCTGTAAGTTTCTCTTGAGCTAGAGTGTAGTACGCCAGACACTGGCCCCATTTCTGCTGATCTTCAGACTGCCGACCCATATAGTAGTGTGTGATACATGTATAGAACAGTATCTTTATGTCTATTCTCTTCTTCCAGTCCTGTTGAGAAAGTATAGAAAACATTACATCACGAAAACATGCCTATATAATTTTGACCCCCTTAAACGCCACTTTTATATAGTAAAACTGGGGTTTACAGGGGTATACATTATTTTTCTTATTTCTGTTCAAAACATAGATTGTGGGCACTCGTTAGAACTGCCTCGGGGAGGCGGTTCTAACGAGTACCCACAATCTATATTTTGAGTGGAAATATGATAAATCAGGATTTTTTTATCTGAAAATTTTCAATCTTTATGGTGGTAAAATTTTTAATATATGTGAATAGGCGTGTTTTCGTAATGGGATTCACTTGTTTAAAGCATCATTATGGATTGCACTCTGCGCAGCTAGGTACATGTATATGCCTTTGTTGTTCATGTATAATCAAAGACCGTCTTCCCTGCATACTAGTCACAGTGAATTCACACATCACTTTTTGTTTCTGACTGGTATGAGATACACGGTAAATATCCTAAAAATTCGAACACTAAAATGTCTGACAAAATGACATATGCAAACAGTGTAGACCCTGATCAGACTGCTCCTGAAGGAGCAGTCTGATCAGGGTATACACTGTTTGCCATTCCACTAAATATTTAAAGAAACTGCTGCATAAAAAGCAAAATTTAAGCCAAAAGAGTATGGAATAAAGTGTTCGAAATTTTAGGAAATTTACCGTACCTCTTGCATTAAGGTCTTGCCTTTTATTTCTTATTTCTGTTATGAGTTTTTGATAAAATATCTTGTTTTCTTTGCTTGTGGTACTGTCTTTATGATGTACTTTTTTTGTTTGCATTTAAAATAAGAGGTCGAGTAAATATCTAAAAAATTTCAAGCACTAAATCCATACTTTTCTGCCCTAAATTTTGCTTTATATGAAGTTGTTTCTTACAATACTTTAAAAGTAGAATGGCAGACTCCTCCTTCAGGAACTGTCTGATCTGGGTCTGCACTGTTTGCACGTGCCATTTTGTCATTTACTTTGTGTATGAAATTTTTGGACATTCGCTGTACTTCCCTTGCCATCTAGGTTCCTTTTCTTCTATGTCATCAGAATCTCAAAAATTTCAAACTGTTTCAGTAATTGTTTTGAATATTCCCCTTGTCTGAGCACAGCACATAATCTCATGCAACAAAATATATTAACGTCTATCTTAAATTCTATTGATATTTTAGCCAGCGCATGACAAAACCTACAATAAGACTTGTGCAACCATCAAAGACTCAGATCACCCTGCGCATCCATGCAGTCTGATTAGTCTTCACTGATAGGATGTGCCTTCTACAGCCATCGGGCTATCCAAAATGGGATAAACAAGAACCCTTGCCATACTGGATGGATGTACAAGCTGATCTGAGTCTTTTACTGTCACACAGGTCTTATTGTAGTTTTTGTCATGCACTGGCTCATTTACTGATTGCAAAACACGCATGTATTTGCACATCTTAAACCCCCATCTGTTCTATAAAAGGATGTAGGCAGGGCTTATTTGAAAATGGTGCCTGACTTTTACACTTTGTTACTTGCAGAAGTTTTATCAATGAAAATAAAAGAACTAGAAAACCTTCATATACAAAATTTGTTTTGCTAGAAGGCATGTCTGTACTTTATGCATTAACACTAAAATACTGTGTTATAAAAGATTATTAAATGAGCATGCTGAATGAAATCACTGGAAAGTGCTGAGAAATTCAAACTAGATATAACCTTTAACCCGTGTCATGTGATGTAAACATAGCAACCTGGAGTGTAGAGTACAAACACTGTCCACTTGTAAGATGGCTATCACAGCAAAAGCAGATAAATTTTCCTGTGTTAAGATTCTTTCAGAGAAACTTGCACTCATATTTCATGATTCAAACAGAAAATTGTTAAAACCATTATTTATAGGCATTAATAAGAGCTTATGAAATCTGCATACATGGAGGGAGATATTTTAACAAGTCAGTTACAATTTCATTCCAGCAATGGAAACTGCATTAATACATTGTGAATCCTGTTTCTAAATTAACTGAAATTTAGTAAACAAATTGTGTCATTTAGCCACCGTTTGCTGGGTACTATTTATTAAAAGTCACAACCATTTGTGCTCCATGTAAGCCTGGAATGTAAGGCACAAATTTAAATCTTATTTGACATATTCATACCTAGTAGTGAGTATATACATTATTTTGTAGCATCTTGAGCTAGCAGACCCCAGGTAAACAATAACAGCTGACCAGTAATCAATAAGCCCCGCCTACATTTTCTGGTGGTAGCTGCTACCGCAAATGCCAGTTTAAGTTCACTGTACCTTATATCTTCTTGAACTTATCAGCTCCTCTGAATGACAGGATTCCAAATTTTTCAATGTTGTTTTATAGAACTCGACAATCTGTGCAGCTACCTTGGCAGTTATTGTACTTTTCCGGCTATCCGTCATTGACTTCTCAAGAATACACTCTTGTGCTTGAGCCTGAAAATTTAAAGAAATATTTATACACAATCAACACCAAGAACTGTTCACAAAATGACATACTGTAAGTACAGTGACAATGACATACCCTAAGTACTGCGACAGAGAGGAAAATCTAACAAATATCTAAAACCTATGTTGCTTGAAGTTTTAATGCAATATTCTTGTATAATTTCTTATTAACTGTCACCTCCTAAGCGAAGGTTTCATGACATTCAAATTGTTGTTATAACAGATTTAGTTGTTGTATCAAGTATCGGTATAAAGAGGGCTGACTGTACCATGTGAAACGATTGACAGCAGCTTGCAAGAGATTTAACCTTTTGCACTCCCTACAGTTTGATTCAAAGACAAAACTAATGCAAGTTACATGTATGTAATTTAATGCTTTGCATGCTAGGTAATTTTGCATGCTTTTTTTGTCACCTGTGGATTTTTTTTTTAAATTAACTTTTTCAAAAAATCTTTCAGGAATACCATCAGAGTGTCAAACAGTTTGGATCCAGACCAGGCCTGACATTTTGTCAGGCCTGATCTGGGTCCAAACTGTTTGCAAAGGTTATCAGCAGATGACAAAAGTCGCAACTAGCAGGGAAAGAGTTAATAAGTACCTACAACATACGTATTTGTGGAGAAATAAAACGATCAACAATGTTTGGTTGAAAACAGTCTTATGTAGAGGTATGCTAACAGTCTGATCTGGGGTTTGACTCTCCACATTTCCATATTTCAATGACATGGCTCAACTTACATTTGAGCCAGGGCATAACAAAACCTATAATAAGACCCGTGTGACTAGAAAAGACTCAGATCAGCCTGTACATCCACCCAGTATGTCAAGGATTCTCATTCATCCCTCTTTGGATTGCCTGGAGGGTGTAGAAGGCACATGCAATCAGCAAAGACTCTGATCAGACTGTGCGGATGCACAGGATGATCTTAGTCTTCACCTGTCACACTAGTCTTATAGTAGGTTTTGTCATGCACTGGCTCATATAAAGTATTGTACTTACCAACATAAGGTTAACTTGGTATGTTAGAACCTCATGTGACATGTCTAAACTCATAGCAGCACAACCAAAATGGTCTCGGAGATATTCAAATGCCCAGGATGCACACTGGAAATGTGTACAGGAAACTTTCATGCCCTGTAACATATAAAAGTGAAAAACATTATTGTGAGCATAGCTAGACAAGAGCTGTCGTAGGACAGCGTAGCTCGCCTGCTGGGTACATTTTATATTGTAACATTTTTATCAGTAAGAAATTCAAAATGTATAATAATAATAAAACACAAACCCATCATGAGTTCTTGCTCCGTTTAAAGTAATTATCCTTGGAGCAGTTAATGTTTTGCAATGTTCTCATTCAGTTTTGATTTTGTTAGTTTTTTCACTTGAGGTTTAACTTCCCTGTCAACACTGTGTAGGTTATTTTGGGAGATGCTGCTTCCAATTTTGTGGGACTTTTACCCGACATTGAGATGACATGACATCTCAAGCCCTGCTGCCCAATTAAACCAATAGGATTTATATGCATGGACGGTCCAACTCGCACCACCTTTCCTGGGCAAGCTTAGAACCTCTAAGCAGCTAACCAGTACTTCTGTGCAGTTGGTTTCAGCTCTGCGTGGAAGCATCATGCAGCCCAATCTATTTCTTAAAGTCCCAATGAGCGGGTGCCGCATTCAGTTTTGAATTAAAAGTGTAATGTTATGAAGTAAAAATAAAATAAGAAGTTATGTGTAAATGTAGGTACATCTGACTAAACATATCAAGAACTGATTTTTGAGGACCCACACATTTTGAGAAATATTGTTGTAAGTTGGTCAAGAGCAGACTTTCTTCCTATTTTGAGAGAGGACATAAATAGGACTTAAATAAGTTTTGAGTCTCTCCCTCTATAAATGTTAAAGGAAATCTCTGTGTTAGATGTACCACTGACATATTTTTAAGTCAACCCTTGGGATCACATGGAAGTAGATTGACAAATGGAATTGCTGATCAAATAATTTCAAGATATAAGGCAAAAATCCCTGAATCATGAAATGTAGGTCACACTGACCTAGATATATTTTGATGTCAATCATAGGATCATATGGAACTAATATTTGATTTATGGTATTGCTCAATGAAATAGTATTCAAGGTAAGGACAAAAATCAGTGAAACATGAAATATAGGTCAAACTGAACTATATTGAGGACAATCTTCGGTTCAGATGGAAATTATAATCCAGGTATGATATTTCTGCATCACACTGTCTTACTTTATAAGGGAAAATCAGTGAACCATGAAATATAGGTCACAGTGTCCTAGAATGATTAAAGCAAATGGGTATGACATATTTCTATGAAATAATTTTCAAGTTATATGGCGAAATCATTCAACCATATAATATAGGTCACACTGACCTAGATGTATTTGTATGTAAATCATTTTGTCACATAGATATAATAATCCAGGTATGACAATTCTCCATGAAATAGTAATAAAAATAAAAGGCAAAATCACAAGCATGAAATATAGGTCACAATGACCTAGATATAGTAAGTGGTCATTCATTGGGTCACATGGAACTAATATCCCAGGTGTGACATTTATCCAACAAATAGTATTCAAGATATAAGGCAAAATCACTGAACCATGAAATATAGATCACACCAACAGAGATATATTTTGACGTCAATAATCGGGTCACAAGGAACTAATATCCCAGGTGTGACATTTATCCAACAAATAGTATTCAAGATATAAGGCAAAATCACTAAACCATGAAATATAGGTCACAATGACCTAGATATAGTAAGTGGTCATTCATTGGGTCACATGGAAGTAATATCCCAGGTGTGACATTTATCCAACAAATAGTATTCAAGATATAAGGCAAAATCACTGGACCGTGAAATCTAGGTGACCTGGACTGTAAAATATAGGTCACCATGACCTTCACTCTCTTACACTTAAACCGATGTCACATAGTTAGCTGATGTATAACCAGTTGTGTCTATAACCTGTAGGCATATAAGATTTTACAAATGTGTCCTAGATTTTGACCCCTAGCCCCACTCCAAGGCCCACCCTGAGGTATGAACCCAGGGGTATTTCTTTTGGAATCTCAGAAGACTCCTCCAGGTACCCAAATTCTAAATATGAATGCTCTATGAGGAGTGAAAGTCAAGATATAAGAATTTGAAAAACTTTAACACAGTATTACAAAGGTGTCCTAGATTCTGACCCCTAGCCCCACCCAGGGGCATGATCCCAGGGGTTTATTCTCTTGGAATCTCAGAAGACCCTCCAAGGTACCTAAGTTCCAAATTTGATGCCTCTGTGAGGAGTGACTGTTGAGATATAAGCATTTGAAAAACTTTAATGCAGTGTAACGGGAACGCAAACACAAACGCAAATGCGGACGACCGGGGTGACTACAATAGCTCTCCTTGTACTTCGTACAGGCGAGCTAATAATGGTAGTATCTAAATGAATATTTTTTTCTTATTTCTCCATGAAATTCATTTTTCTTATTTCTACATGTAATTGATTTTTTTTATTTCTCCATGAAATTTATGCTATTGATACTCATTAGAATGATTTCTTTAAGACAGTTCTAATGAATTCTTATTATATTTATTTTTGTGGAGAAATAAGAAAAAATATCACAACAGTAAATGTCCTAAAATTTTGTACACCAAAGTTTCTGATAAAATATCATATGCAAAAAATACAGACCCAGATCAGACCTAGGAACTTATTTCCGCTGATAAAGATTCAGAGTGGAATTCTAGAAGCCTCAGCCATATTCATTAAAATCAGAAGAAATCAAAACTGGTTGCTCAGAAACAGCTGCTATCTTATTAGGCCAAATAAATTAATAAATAAGTGTGTTTCAGGTTAAATGGAATTTTAAAATGGGGACAGTAGGCTGGAGAATATTTTTATTTTGTTAAAAGTTTTTATATTGGATTAACAGGAAAAGAATATGGTGGAATGCGGAAATCCCCACAAAATTCTTAAAAAAAACTTTAGGGTTGGTGGCAAAAAATTAGGCACAATCGGGTAACCTGAAACACACACTTTTTTTATTTTAGGCCTTACCATGGGACTGGCAAATGAAAAAGAAGGTTTATTATGTTATTATAGAAGAATATTCTGAAGAAGCCAACTGATCTAGACCTACACTGTTTGTCATTAAGTACGTGAAATTGTAACAATAACCGGGATCAAGTAATCTGACTGGCTGAAACTTAGAAGTGGGCAGGACATCTTAATTTATTCAGCATGGCAAGGGTTAAGAGGTTTCAGTGCAGTTAGCACTGGGGCTCACCTTTAAACTGTCTAAGGAAATATCCTAATCCTAAAATTTCGAACACTTTATTCCATACTATTTTGGTTCAAATTTTGCTTTTTATGTATCTGTTTCTTAAAATACTTAGTGGAATGGCAAACAATGTAGACCCAGATCAGACTGCTCCTTCAGGAGCAGTCTGATCTGAGTCTGCATGGTTTGCACATGCCATTCAGGCACTTTGGTGTTCAAAATTTTAGGACATTTACCGTATATCCAAAACCATTTTATAAAGAGGTTTCAGTGTAGTAACAAAACAAGTGAATGACTTACATCAGCACTTTGCCTGGTGTCCATAGCACCAAGAACCGAATGCAGCGAACCAATGTTGTACAACACACATGCCTGTTCGAACTTGATATCTTCTAATGTTACCTCTCTTCCAGAATGTACATCTTCCCTGTGACAGAATTATGTTTAAATTACAATTCAAACATTATGTTTAAAATTACAATAACAACATTATGTTTAAAATTACAATTACAACATTATGTTTAAAATTACATCATACAATCAGATCTGTCTTTAAGGCCATCTGTCTTAAACAATCATCTGTCTTTAAATGTTAGTTTTCAGATCCAATAAAAGGAAAATAAGTCGTATTCACAGGTGCATTACCCGCACTTTTTTCACCCCAAAAACTGTGCCCAAATATCCCCTATGTATAATCTTTTGGTACTGAGACAGAGAGTGTTTTTTTTGGGTAAGTTTTGGGTCGCGAAATATCATTACAGTCGGCGATGAGCGTCCTAAAAACTGCTAGTAACAATACCACGTCTTCCGTGTTTTCTCAACAGGTCATATTCACAAATTAGATGGAGTATTCTTATAAAAAAAAAACTTGTTTCAAGGAATAAATACCTCTTATGGCCTAGAATACATTCGCATTGTTTATTTGTTTACGTAATTTCTCATGAAACAAAACCAGAAGAAGCTGACTCATGATACAATAAGCGTAACGATTATCATTAGATCGAGGGAAAATATTACACGTAAAAAAGAAATATAAAATATTACACGTAAGAAAGAAATATATTTAGCAAGCACTTGTCTTGAGCAACCACTTTTAGCTTTCCCTTAGGTGCTTGCTTAATATGTTTAACTGTAGCTCCAGACAAGAGGGGTATCCTAAAAGTATTTTTCTTATTTCTCCACAACATATGTTCTAATGGAGAAATAAGAATAATAGGAATAGATTTTGGTTGAAATAAGTGCCTTATTTGGAGATGTGCTACGTAACTGTAACTCTACAGACAATGGGTCTATTTTATCCAGTTTTGACATTTTTTAATTTCTCCTTGAAAACATACTTATGGGTACTCATTAGCATTTCCTTGGTAAGCAGTTTCGGTGAATACTACAATTAATGTTTTTGTAGTGAAATAAGAATCTGAATACCCCACTAATGTTAAAAATATGATACATGTACTAATAAAAACACAAATCACATCAAACACAAAAGGATCTTCACACTCATATTTATTCACTATAACCATTTCTCATACTTATCTTAAAAAAAAAAACCTATTTTCTTGCAAAAATAATAAAAATATTCCTGTCATTTGCTGAAATTTTTACCCAGCATGCTAAGCATTAACATCTGAAGTTATTTACATTAAGTGGTCTCTTCTACATGTACAGTGAACCCTTGTTACAATGACAACATTTGTTCCCAAAGATATAATCATTAAAATGAATTTTCTGTTATAAAGATTCCATAATGGACAGAATGATACGTAAGAAAGACCTAATTTTATTATCATTTCTTCATAGAGCATATGTTTTGGATATTTGTTAGAATTGCCTCACTGAGGTGATTCTAACAAATATCCAAAACAGATTTTGCTTGAAGCTTTAATGCAATATTCTTGCATAATTTCTCATTAACTGTCACCTCTTGAGCGAAGGTCTCGTGACTATTCAAATTGTCATTATAATGAATTTAGTCGTTGTATCAAGTCGGTATAAAGAGGGTTGACTGTACCCACAGCAACAGATAAGGCTCTTTTTTCATCCAAAAAGTGCCGATATATTTCTTATTTCTCCACGAAAACAAGTTGTGGGTACTCATTAGAAGCGGCTCGGCGAGCCGCTTCTAATGAGTACCCACAACATGTGTTTTCGTGAAGATATAAGAAAAATATTATGTGGATATCCCCTCTTATCTGTAGCTATGGTACCACAACTGTTTGGACTGGCCTATTTCCAATAGCAGGGTGTTTGCTTAGATTTCATTGTTACTATGTTTTATGGAAATTCCTGTATTTAATGCAAACAATGTAGACTCTGATAAAATGATTTGTTCTGTGGCATCTGATCTGGGTCTGCTCTGTATGCCAATTATCCATTCAGGGTATTCTCAACTAAAATGAGTTTAAAAAGTGGTTTATAATTTCTTACCAAGTAAAGGGTATTGCAGCCTCTCCTCCTTCGGTCATCGGGAACCGGCCCTGTAGGAACTGAAGCTGGGCGAAGTATTTCTTTAGTGTACTGCATCCCATAAAATCATGTGAAACATGGATAGCACTCTGTTAAAGAAAACAACATCTGAATTATTAATGCTTAGCACCCTAAGTAAAAATTTCAGCAGACAACATTATTTATTTCTCCCAGAAAAAGGATTTGACATTTCAAGCAAATTGTCTCCAATGGAGACTGCTGAATTGTCATCTGCTGAATTAGCCCACATGTGGAGATTGTTAAAGGGATACGTCCACTGAATGCAATGTGTGTCTTAAACCATTCAGTTTAAGATAACAAGCATCTTGGCACAAATTTGGTCAAAATCAGGTAAAATTTAAGATAGATATAATTATTGTAATTTGAAGTTTTTAAATTCAGAAAGATTGTTGGCAAAACTGATTTTTTCAGTACTGTTCCGATCAGTTGAGGCAATTCAAATGAATACCAATAACATTTGCTTTTATAAAGAAAATGAGAAAATGAAGTCCTCCGCTGACCTTTCTTTAGTATGCTGTTATTAGGGATATACATGTATAACAATACACTGAACTATAGATGCATCACAATAGTGACCTTGGCAATAGTGCTATAGTGACAGTAAACTGCCAACCATAATAGTATTGGCAAATGTGTTTTCTCTATTGCAACAGTTTCAACAAACCTGTAAATAGAATCATTAGATATATAAATAGAAATCATAGGTCAATAAACAGAAAAATATATCTGCATGTTATAATCACAAGGAGGACTGTATTAGAATGTATTAAAATGTGCATAAAGAACTCTCACCATCCAAGTTCATCAAATATTATAGCAACAGTGTGGCTTTTAAATGGAGTTTCATCACTGGATGTCATCAAAACTTAAGCTTTTTTGGTCTTTTTTAAGCAAATAATGTTCCCATTTTATTGCAATAGTAATAGTGTTGCAATAGTCATTTTGGTCTGCAATAGTCAACCCTAGCCATTATTAGCGTGTTAAAGCGGGATATTTTACTACAAATGCTTACAATAATTTAGAAAAACCTAAGCACACAGTGTAGTTATTAGGTTGAATATGGTAGCATCTAAGGCTGGCTAATCAGAGCTGAAAAGATAATCGATTATCAGTCCTGCCATTGCGATCGATAATCGATTAGTAATCACCGAAGATTTGGTCATAATTTTACCTGTCTGTCTGAGCATGACTCTTACCATATGTTATACTTTACTGTATGTATTTGATCTGACAGGCCTGAGCAAAAGACCCAGATGAGACGCCGCAAATGCGGCATCTCATCTGGGGCTACACTGTTTGCCACTCATCCAGCTATTTTAGACACAACATTGGGTAGTAAATTGTACTTGTTCAAATTTTAGATTAAGTATGGTAAGGAGTCGAGGTGTCTGAATACTAAGGGTAAATACGGTAAAGTAAGAGACACAGAAATTAAATGATCGATTATTATCATTTTTGTGGAATTTATTGATAAATTAATCAATTATCCGATTAATTGTTCCAGCCTTAGTAGCATCATTTTATGCGAGAATCAGAAAGCACATCAATCATCATTTGCCTTCAAACTACTGACTGCAGCAATACAAAGATTATCATATCTTAAAATTATAAGAAGCTTACCCACATATTTTTTCTTATTTCTCCATGAAAAAAATTAACTGTTGCAAATACTGAGGCAATTCTAGTAAGTTGCAAGGTATTTATTTTATTGGAGTATTGTAGATTCGGAAAGACACCAGATAAGAGTGGGCTCCTATATATTTTTTTCTTTATTACTCCACCAAAACATATATTATGGGTACTCATTTGAAGCACCTCATCAAGCTCTAGTGATCACCAACAACTTAAATTTTCTTTTCATGAAGAAATAACTAGACTATCAATAATGTTCAGTTGAAAAAGGGGCTTTATCAGGAGCAACCATATTTAATGCAAGTTTTCAGACAGACAGGCCTGAGCAAACTCTGTAAACCCAGACAAGATGCTGCAGAAGGTGGAGTCATCAGGGTCTACACTGTTTGCCACTCAACCAGCAATTTTTAGATACAACAATGGGTGATAAATTGTTCAAATTTTAGAACAAGTGTGATAAGGAGTTGAGGTGTCCAAATACATCTAGGATAAATACAATACCAGTATGGTGTAGATAAGATCTACTGCTCAGTTAAACATAGAGATAGCACTTTCTAGACACACCACCACATAGTCTAATGGACATTCAAAGTTTTAAGTAAGAATAATAAATAAGTTAAAGTGTCCAAAATTTTAGGGTAGCCATAGCTCCAACTAAGAGGGGGTATCCACACAATATTTTTTCTTATTTCTCCACAAAAATGTATGTTGTGGGTACCCATTAGAAGCATCTCATCAAGGCACTTCTAATGAGTACCACAACATACATATCTCTGGATAAATAAGAAAAATATCAGTACTTTTCAGTCAAAAAAAAGAGCCTTATCTGGAGCTATGGGTAAGGCATGCATAGGTCTAGATAAGAGTGGGTATCAGGTAAATAATTTTCTTATTTCTCCATGAAAACATATGTTGTGGGTACTCATTAGAAGCACCTCAATGAGGTGCTTCTAATGAGTACCCACAACATATGTTTTCCTGGAGAAATAAGAAAAATATCAATACTTTTAGGTTGAAAAAAGCACCTTATCAAAAGCTATGGGCATGTTTTCCAAGTTTAGCGGTGTTTGACTAACCTGTCTCAGTTGTTCCAGTTCATTGCAAGCTTTATTGTAGTGGGCTGGATCTTCTCCATAGTGGTCTCGAATATACTGAAAATTTACATAAGTCATTATTACACAGTTCCAGGATAAAGAGGATATCCACACAACCTTTTCCTTATTTCTCCACAAAAATATACATTGAGTGTTCTTATACTCATTAGAAGCACTTTCTTTTGATAATTACTGAGGAGCAGATTTTGTGCAGCGGTAAAGCTTCAGATTCAAGATCACGAGTTTGTTATATTGTAGTTAGCGGGTTCGACCCCAGCAAGCACCAAATGTCGTGTCCTTGAGTAAGACACATTATCCAATTGCTTAGTACTGTACTGGCATCTACCCAGGAAGATCTGCACATAATACTCAGAAAATGAGGGCGTCACATTTAAATTCAGTCTTAAATCAGATTCACATCATTTATTGACCTGTAGCAGTTCTGTGGTCTTCCAAAAACACACCATTTATTGACCTGTACCAGTTCTATGGTCTTCCAAAAAACAGTCATTTCTACTGTTCTCCAGCAGATACTACTCATTAACCCTTTCAGCTCTGTTTTCATGTGTAATGAGCTCTCATCAGGATCTATACTTTGCCATTCTGTTTTTATTTTTTTCATGTTTGTTTGTGCAGAGGTTTCATGGCCCAGTCAACCAAATGGGGTCATTTTGAGTTTGCCTAACCACACTTTTACTGGACAGGCTTAGTCCTCTTAGTAGCCGTTAACCAGTATTTGCACATTCTTTTGTCAGAAACTGACAACTGCTCTTCTTGAATCAGGGGAAGGGAGAGAATCAGAGGTGTAAAATTCCCTCAAAACCTACTTTCATTTAGATGCTAAAACTGAAGAAAAAATGAAGAATGTTCTGAAAATCTCACTTGCCCTGCCTTAAAATTTACTTGCAAATGCGAGCTGGCGTGTGGAATTTTACATCCCTGAGAATGACAGAAGAAAATATTTCATGATCTATCTCCACAAAAGAATGTTGCCAATGGCGGGAGACGAACCTGCAACCGCCTGTTCACCAGTCTGACACACAAACAACTGAGCCACCTTATATTTTTGACCAGCTTTTAATTTTTGACAGACACACCCCTTTGCAATAGTAGATGTGCCCAAATTGGAATAGTCCATTTAAAATCCTCATGGGTGAAAGGTCATCATATCATATAATAGGATTTTTGATTAACGTGCAGGTACAGAGGCAACATCCACATCAGTGGGCCCCCTTCCAAATAGCTGGTTTGCTGCACACATGGCAGATCTCACACCAGATCTCCACATATTTCTATCATGAGGGTTGATAGCCGAGAGCTTCCACTCTCTGCAATCCCTCTCTGTCAGCTGCTTCCATGTCATCTTTCCTTCAACCTGTATGTGAAAGGCTGTCTTGACTGCACCATTACAGCATTCCACATGTCCATACCATCGGAGTCTTCTCTCCTTCAGAATGAGGTCCAGATCCTCAATGCCAAGCCGCGCAAGTAGCTCATTGGACCTGGTGGTGACAATGTCTTGCGGCCTGACATTGCAGATCTGTCTGATCATTGCCCTGTCATTTCGCTGTAGACACTGGAGGTTTGGCTTTGTCAATGGCCAAGTCTCGCTGGCATGGAGCATTGCGCTCCGCACACAAGAGCTGTACACACGGCCACGTGTTTTGAAAGAGAGGTGGCGTGAAGAGAGAACTGGTAGCATGCTTGAACTTCTTCCAGGCACTTTTCACATGTGTTGTGGTTGAAAGTTCACAGCCACCTGCTGCTGAGAGCATGTCTCCTGGTTAGCAAAAGGAAGCTACCACCTCAAGCTTGTCAGGTCCGACCTGGACTTCCTTCTGTGGTCTGCCATCTAAGGGGCATGCAGTTCCCTGGCACCTTGTACATCTGTAGTCAGGGTCTTTTGTCAAGCGCTTGAGCCCACTGCATTTCTTGTGCACCCAGCGCTTGCAGCCATTGCAGAAGATGCTGTTGCTGCCCACTCCTGTGGGTTAAAGCAAATCATTATGAAAACACGCCTATTCAAATATATAGAAAATTTCACCTCCAAATACTGAACATTTTCAAATAAAAAAAACTTTGACATTTTTCATATTTCTGCTCAAAACATAGATTATGGGTAATCGTTAGAACCGCCTTGGCGAGGCGGTTCTAAAGCGTACCAACAATCTATGTTTTTGAGCAAAAATAAGAAAAATAATGTATACCCCTGTAAACCCCAGTTTTACTATATAAAAGTGGGGTTTAAGGGGGTCAAAATTATATAGACTTGTTTTCGTGATGTGACCTCATTTTGCATTGGACCAAGATCAACCTGGTCAGCTGATGACTCATAGTCATGCACAGCAAAAACGTAATTCCAGAAAAAAAAAACGGTCTAATTTATGTTTTAAAACAGAAAATAAATTTGCAATTTTTTTCTTCCAGGATGTCATTAAATGAACCGACATTTAAAATGTAAACAACACAACTGTCAAAACTGACGGATCTAAGAACGTAATTATTATCTCCCTTGAAAGAAGATATTTTTCTTCATTTCAACTCTTTTTCAGTCTACATTTCAGGAATTTCTGTTTACAAGAGAAGCAGTTTCTTTTGTTTGCTAAAAACCTGTTTTAATGTTGGTCCGAAGTCTACATATTCCAGGCTGTGTTTAAGTTCTAAAGCTATCATCGGCATCCGAGGTACTGCCTCCATCTTGATTTTTGTTTTGATTAGACACTTCCGCTAAGGGAGGATACTTTTGAAAAGGAGGGTTGTTCAACAAGTTATTTTGTGACAGTTATTAAATTCACGGATTCATCTGACTCTCTATTGGATGTTTACCTTAAATGAAATTTTCATCTCTAGCCTCTACAGCAGTTAGGTTTCTGCCTTACACACACACACACACACACACAAACAGAGAGAGAGAGAGAGAGAGAGAGAGAGAGAGAGAGAGAGAGTCGAGCGAGAGAGAGACGACCTAAACGTTTACCACTCTCTGGACAAATTCAGCAGACGATAAATCAAAGATATCTAGGGATAAATGAATGTGTCTTATTTTCCCAGAAAATAGGCTTTGACATTTTCCGCAAATTGTCTCATTAGATTATCCCATAAAATGTACCTTAACAGTTCTTGCAAATTCAATCAGCATGAAATGTCGAATCCTATTTTTTGGGAATAAGAAAAAACATTTCGAAATGTCGTCTGCTGAAATTTTTACCTATCATGCTAAAGGTTAAAGCCCTTAAGAGTTTCAGCTGTGACTAACTCAGGAGGCAGCTCTAGTGTGGCACAAAATTAGCTTTTTTCCAAAAAGCTAGCGTGTCGTTTAGCTTCAACAATTGCATGTTCGCAGACGACGCTTATACCGCACACAATGGCACATGAATCATGAGCCATTGACCTAACCTAAATAACTCCAGTTACTTTCCGAGTACTGGTTCATTCCGAACTGTCAAATTTACCTCTGGTGTGTACACAAATAATAGGTGCCACGGACTTTGTTTCCTGACAGCTTCTATTATACTGAGTTTTTCAACATTTTCACTACAGCAGATTTGAGGATTATCACTAGTGGAGTGCGAGAAGGATAATATAAGAGACAAAAATGAAAAAGATTTGAAGGAATTAGGGAAGGCAGAAGGAAGAAAAGAGAGAGAAAGAAAAAAGTGATAGAAGAGATTTGGGAAATTAATTATCATTTATTATAGAGAAATCTGTATCTAATACAGTGTAGACCTAGATCAGACGCCCTGTTTTGATCTGGGTCTATCGTTTGCCACTGTCCCTTTTATGGGACGCTAGGTATACATTAGTTAATAGTATAGCCGAAAGAGCCGGCCTCGGTGGCTCAATTGGATGCGCCGTCCGACTGGAGACCAGGAGGTCGCGGGTTTAACCCCCGCCAAGGTCGGCAACATTCTTTCGTTGAGATTAATCATGAAATATTTTCTACGGTGATTCTCTCCCTTCCGCTGATTCAAGAAGGACAGTTGTCAGTTTCTGGTGAAAAAATGTGCACAATACTGGTTAACCGCTTAGAGGACTAAGCCTGCCCAGTAAATGTGTGGTTAGGTAAACCGACCGCGCTCAACATGACCCCATTGGGTTGACTGGGCCGTAAAACCTCAACACAAACAAACACCCGAAAGAGGCCATAATTGGATAAAACATTCTATTCTATTCGATATCAGATGCACGACTACTATGTCAACAGTCTTGGCAGTTACTTTTGCTTAAGCTGGGTCTGATTTGGGCAATTGGTGGGATGTGATAGCCACTCGAGTCAGCAACAGATCCTGGGATTTTCATGTCCTCTTCATCACTTCGAAAACACATGACATTGCCGGGCCGCTATAATTATGATATCCTACAAACTTCTCCTATTCAGCGTCACAAACTAGAATGACCGACCGACTCCACCCAGCCAAATAGTTCCCTACAGAATATTTTACTGTAGACCTAGAAAGACACAATAGAACGACGCGTCTTATCATGGTCTACATTGCCATTCATCCTGCTTTTTGTTTTCAAAAACAGGTAACGGTTCCAGTTTTAGGACAATAAAAATATTATGGAATATTTGGCGTAAATTCGGTAATTCAAAATGGAGAATATCAAGCTTGCTTAATAACAAGTCGGTGCCAGGGGCTAGGGGCGTATGCAGTCCTGCAAAATACATTGGTATCATACGAGCCGCAAAGTGAGAAAACGTACCATATTTGACATGTGCGCCCAGTCTGATCAGAGTCTTCGCAGTACGCATGAAGAATATTTGCATCCTTGTCTATCCAAAAGGCGCCCGGTGAAGTTTCTGATCAGACTGTGCTTATGCGCAGGCTGATCTGAATCTTCGCTGGGCGCACATGTCCTAAGATACATTTTCTGACGTTGCGGTTCTTATGAAGATTATCAATATAACCGGAACACCGGTTTTCGGTCTTTTATGACTGTGTTCTTCGTTGCCGATGACAAACTTTATAAATTTATTTGACTTCATTGCAGCTGGTGTTGAGTGCCGTAAAAAGTCTCCCAGTTCTTTATTATACTGATTTTATTTTTTTTTATTTTCCTTGTGATCATTGAGCACATTTTGTCATCTTGGAAAATCGGGTCCCGATTAAACCGTGATAACGGGGTGAGGCCGTGATAACGGGGGTGAGGGGGTGCGCATGTAGCCCTGAAAACTAGATTACTATTATGAAGGGTCTCAATAAAATAAGTCACCGACTTTCGTTCTTTTAAGTGTTCTTTGTTCCCAAGCATTACGAAAACACTGAATACTGAAAAGTTTACCCCTAAAAAATGAAAATTTTCAGATAAAAAGTTCTGATATTTTTCATATTTCTGCTCAAAACATAGATTGTTGGTACTCGTTAGATCCGCCTCGTCGTATACATTTGTATTCCAGAGAGTATAATAAATACCCTTGTAAACTTGTAAACCAAATGACCTGAATGACATAAAACAGCGTCACCAAAAAGCCTTACTCTTATGACTCTATTCAAATGGCAAAATCAAGTCAGACTGTGCATCGGCATTGCTGTTGCTCTATTCAAATGGCAAAATTAAACTAGACTGCATCAAAATTGCTGTTGCTCTATTCAAGTGGTACAATTAAATCAGACTGTGCATCGGCATTACTGTTGCTCCTGTTCAAATGGCAAAATTAAACTAGACTGTGCATCAACATTGCTGTTGCTCTATTCAAAAGGTACAATTAAATCAGACTGTGCATCGGCATTGCTATTGCTCTGTTTAAATGGCAAAATCAAACATCAGATGGCGAATTCAAATCAGACTGTGCATCCGCATTGCTGTTACTCGCAGAGTTTTAACCCGTTTAAGACTGAATAAAATCCCCACCGTCACTATATATTGTAAGTGTCGAGTTCGAATTTTAGGCATGTCAGACTCTGTAAAGTAGATATTCATATAGAGAAAAAATGGCTAAACTATTTGCAAACAGTGGAGACACTGATCAGACGCCGCATTCTGCGGCGTCTGATCTGGGTATGCATTGTTTGCCAATTACCCTTTCTGGGGTTTCCAGACTAAAATAAGTTAAATAGTTGAACTTTTTAGAATCTCTGAAATTGTGATGAGTATTAATATGGTCAGATTGTGTTGTTTTATATGTTGTTTATTTTACAATTTTGATGTTCGTATATGTCACTAAGCAGGCTTTTCTAGTTTACCATAATTACCATACATATTCGGATATTTTACTTCTAACCATACTTCTTAATTTTGAACAAGCCCTTTGACTAAATGATGAAGGATCTAAAAAGAGGTGATTGAATGGCAAATATAGTAGACTGATCAGACACCGCGTTCTTTGGTATCTGATCTGGGTTTACACTGTTTACTCAGGTCTGTATGTCCGAATTCTTAGGGTTAATACACTAAGAAAACACTTAATATGCTGGGTAAATTTTTCAGCAGACGACATTTTGAAGTATTATTTCTAATATTTCCCAGAAAACAGGTTTCGACATTTCATGCAAATTGTCTCCTTAGGAGACAATTTGCATGAAATGTCAAATCCTGTTTTCTTGGAAAATCAGAAAATAAAATAAAATGTCGTCTGCTGAATTAGCCCAGAGAGTGGTAAAAGTTAAATCACCAGGGTCAACAGCTGATATTTTCACACGATGTTACTATAGCGCTTTCACTACCGGATTGTAGTCTGTTTATAAAGTAATTGTATGATGAAAGCCGGTAAGCTATTATTTCGTTATAGAAATTAAAATGAAAATTAGGAAGAAATTATACATAGCTTGTAGACCATTCTGAATCTTATATGTTACAGTATAGTTACACACTGTATGTACTGTAAAAAATAAAACCTTACGGACTCTTAACACCGATGGCTTGTTTACCGTGGCGAATTCCAACTCGATTTTGAATTCATTCGCCTCCTGACTTGGCACTATGATTATCCCTCATTGGTTACCCATGTTTACTGTGCTTTATACATTCTTCAGAAAGTCGTTTTTTTTTTTTTTTTTTTTTTTTTGCTTGGCGCTTTACACAGAAGTAAATTTGCATATTTTTGCCATGATTTAATGCAAAACCATATATCGTAACCATTTATATGCCCAAAAAGTTTATTCTAGTCATTGGTTTTTAAGTATCAAATATTTTCACTTTTTCACACAGTAAAAAAAAAAAAAAAAAAAATGAATGCAAATTATGAAGATGTCTGTAGGGTAGGTAACTTGGAGACAAATTTTCAACAAATACCGCTTGTTCAATTTTTCTGAAATTTTCACAATATTGTTATGAATCATCAATAAGTCAAATTCAGCAAAGACCAGTAAAATATTTTCTCGGACAAAAATTCTAAAAAAATAACTTTGCTACAGAAATCGCATAGGTCAGTAAATTTAATTTTAGGGTAACTATTTGAGAACAAAATACAGAAACAGAAAAGACAAACAGTTTCTGATAAGATATGACAAATCAGAACAACATATTTTCATTTAAAATAAAACGCAAGGCAAAAGAATTCTTTCTGAGTTATGTCGAAAGGACAGTAGAACAAATTTCCATGGTCCCAAAGATGTTCGAGCCTTTGAAGTTCGACTGTACTTGTCATATTTTCATATTAAGGTCGCCTATCAATTATGTATACTTATCAACGGAAATTGTTAAGGTAGAATATGAGTGGTTGGCACAGGATCCTAATTCATCGGATAGGAGAGAGACCGAAGAAAAGGAAAATCAGAAATTGGTGAGCTCTGACTGTGCGTTTGGATAATTATTACACTGATTAGCCTTTGAATGTGGACAAATGAAGGTGCGTGTTAGACCACATTCCTTACTCTGTCAGAAAGCCTAAAATTAAGAAATGGGTCTTGCTTCTGGAGACCCTGCCTACCCTCTTGAAAGCATTAATATTCTTGAACAGCAGGATAGGATAAAGGGGATGTATCTGTACGAGAAATATAAACGATCTGAGTTGTCTTATCTAAACTATGAAGGTATTCAATATTACGAAGTATCTGTATACACGAAATGTAGAGAGAAACAGTAATGAAGTCTCTTTAAGCGAAATGTTATGCCATGATATTTCAGCTTGAGTAGGCAATGTTTCTACAGTCGAACTTCAATGACTCGAACATCTTTGGGGCCATAGAAATCTGTTCGAGATATGGGTAGTTCGAGCCATCCACGGCGTCAGGTCAGGAAACAAATGGTGATAATTCAGGGAAGTCTTTTCGATCTTCTACACAATAATAGTATGTTGCGTGTACTCATTAGAATCAAGGCGATTCTAATGAGTATACACAACATACGATTTCATGACAAAATAAGAATATTTCCCTAAATATTTGTTTTCTTGAGGTATCAGGAGAGTTTCGTAGGGACTAAAAAACGAGTTTGAATTATCCATGGTAAACGAGCTATCGATGTTTGAGCTATCTCGGACCTAATAATACCCGGACTTGTCACTAGCGGAACTGCCAAAATATGTTCACTTGGCTTCATTTTAGCGCTATTTTACAACACTGCGGTCACCAAAATTGATGTTGGATAATAACTGAAGGTGTAATAAATTGTTTTTAATAGGTTTGGTTAAAAAAGTTAAGTCACAATTAATAGAATTGAAGTTGTACCATCATTTTGGGTGAATTTCTGATCATTTTCTCCTAAAAGTGTCGAAAATAGCTAAAATGGGTACCTAGATTTTTTGTTGATGTTTATAAAAACTGTTCGATTTTCCTTAAATATAATGCTGCAGTCTTAAAGATAGTTTATATATTGAACTATTGCCTTTTGAAAACAAATCTCAGATATTTGGAGAAGTAATTGAAATATGAGCATTTAAACTTCATCATACAATGATGAAAACTCAGCCACGACAACATATTTCCAATAACTAGAATACCTGTACCGTTGTTACTTGCCCAGTGTATATTGGGTCAAAGGAGCTATTGAGGTTCGACTGTATATATGAAATGCGAAAGAAACGTTACATACTCTTATATGTATCTAAGCGCGAAACAGAAACGAGCAAAGTAGCCAGTGTTTCGGTGCAATGCATGTGAAGGAGCAGTTTGATCAATGTTTTTGTACGCGACAATGTGATGGACCTGATGATACTGCGAGGTTACAAAATGAAGTAGGTCTGAACCACCTTACACTGTGAAAAAAAAAAAAAAAAAAAAAAAATCTTAAATGAATTTTACGAGGAGCGTTTATCTAATTGTGTCACTAATGGCCCACCACACCGCGTGGCTGTAAGGAGCACGTGGAAACTGCGGTAATTTCACGGGGGAGTGATTTTCTATAATAGGATGAAATTTGGGTCTAATCCGTCCAGTCTTTCAAAAGTTATTGAAAGTTCAAGTTGGTTCAGTCATATACATTCAAAAGTAAAGGCACACTATGAAAAACGTAGACCTGCAACGGTTTAATTGGTCTGTGTCTTATCCATGACAACGCACGTGCTCACAAGTGTGTTCTTGTCCAAAACTTCTTGAAAGAGGAAAAGGTAGTTCAGCTCTCTCATCCACCTTATTCGCCATACCTTAGTCCCTGCGACTTTTTCCTGTTTCCTTTACTAAAGAAAACCCTTTCTGGTCGTCGTTAGGACTCCCAAAGTGCACTTGGTAGTGCAATTTACCAGTGTCTTCAGGGTATACCTAAAAAGGCCTACTTCTCTGCCTTTACAGAATGGATTTCGAGACTTGAAAAGTGTGTTTCCGTCAAGGGAGAATTCTTTGAAGGGTTGAAGTAAACGAAATGTGAATGGGATTAATAACGCACCCTGTAGAACCCCAACTACAACATTAAATGAACGCCCCTCGTATTTAACGCTTAAAGCAAAACTCTATTGGAAACCTTTGAAACCTATGGCTTTGAGCAGTAGGATATTTATTATAATGAAAAGGTTTGTTGCAATATACAAACCCGAATATGTAAAAAAACAAAAAAACAAAAAAAAAACAAACAAAAAAACAACAACAACAACAACAACAAAAAAACAAAAACAAAACAAAAAAAAAAAAAAAACAAAAAAAAAAACAAACAAACAAAAAACAATCAGACATTATTATAAGAACCAAAGGTGAACGGAGGGACGGACAGGACCAAAAACAAACATAGCCAAAATATGTGTTGCAAATATAGGCCCTGATTATCCGAAATTGCGTAGGTGAATTAAAATCCTTAACTTTGGTAGGTTGTTTATATAAAGAAAAGCAAAGACCCGGATAGAAGTATGCGGATGCGTAGGCCTTCGCAAATGCTCAAATACTGTTTTTCAGTTGTCACGGATGTATTACGTTTGACTACTTGTATAGTGTACTTAACCAGTTTTTTATACTGAATAAGCTCACCCAAACTATATATTTCAGGTTTAGGTATGTCAGGCTATGTGCTGTAGGGTCTACATTGTTTGCCAGTTACCCATTTTAGGGTCTCCAGACTATATTTGGTTAATAAACAATATTGTATTTAAAGTAGGTTGGCCACTTCGCTCTAAATAAATGAATAGTATGTTTTTATGTTATCAATGTACCAACTAAACTCTTGTTGACATAGGTCCGCATTATCTTTAGTGTAACAATTATCAACAAAGGCTACGTCAGACTAACATATCCATGCTAAAAATCTGTATGGTTTAAAGGTCATCTAAGCACGGAACAGAGTCGCTTTTTACATCATTGTTTTTGAACATATACTCAATAAAACTTCAGTTTATTCATGTCTTTTCTTGCTACAAAATGACACGTGTTTGCAAAACATATGCTGCTGAATCGAAAATTCGTGTATTAAAATTTGTTATTGCATAAAAAACAGTGTCGCACGTTATTAACAGCCGTGCATTAACCGGCGAAAAGCCGTGTATTAACAAGGCAATTCACGCGCTGTTGATGCACGGCTACGCAACTTTCAAGATGATCGTACCGGGGCCACAGATTTGCTGCTGTTACGAGATGTGTACTGCCAGGTCCTAGAATGAGCATAGTCAGTGGAAATTACGTTCGCGAGACATTGGTGAAAAGGCGAAACAAAATAGTGCAAGAAATAACGCGAAATGTAGCAAACGTTTTCAGTTTTTATGCAATAATAGCGCTCGAAAATGGTTTTTCAATGCATTAACATTCGCCAGGTCCCTTGGGAGGTGTTGAAAACCGCGGCCTTCGGCCTCACTCACCTCCCACGGGACCTGGCGAATGTTAATGCATGAAAAACCATGTTTGATCCCTATATTCTAAAACACTTCAGCCAAAACATCAGAATACATACCTGTGGACTTGTGCGCCCAATGACACCAAGAGGAAGAACAAACAAACTAAGACAGACAGTACACAAGCCACAAACCAAATCAAAAAGCAAAGCGAATAGCTCTCTCTCCCTTTAACGAGATGTGATCATAATGCTAGACATGCTACTACCGGCCCATTTAAATATTGAAAAGGAGGGCGAACAGATATGGACGTTTCTGCACCAATACAACAACACACATCTCTTGTCTCTTAATAGATGGTTATATGAAGGCTTAGAACAATTTAAAGAGGATTAGTATCGGAAAAAAATAAACAATTTAAAGCATACATTAACTAAATAAGTGAACTCAGGAACAGATTCCATCAAGTTGTCAACATCAAAGGGAAAGACAGGCAAATACAGTTAAACAGACGCAAAAAGAACAGATGCACCCCCACCCCCACCTACACACACACACACACACACACACACACACACACACACACACACACACACACACAAAAAAAAAAAAAAAAAAAAAAAAAAAAAAAAAAAGGTGGCAACTCTATTACCCAAACTTAACAACATATATCGTTAGCTTACATAATTGTTAAAATGGGGTGTTAGTGGTGGGGTGGCACTCAAAATAAGCCCAAAAGAACAAAGAAGTTTTTCTTTTGTTTTCCGGTTGTTTTATTGCGATAGAATTTACAATTCTTAAGATCTTCAGACATTAACATTAAGTTTCTTACCTGGTAATGGGGTCATATATTGCGTCTTATAAATGGACACTGTATCGCTGTGGATTTTATGAAAACAAAGGTCACAAAGGCCTTGTGTGCTAACAATAAGGTCAATATAAGGAGCTTCTACCTCATCAGTAAAACATCACTGAATAACATCAGGCAGCAACCTAGCCTTGCCCAAGGCTTAGAAATATACATATATATTTTGGCTTATTGAGCTCTGTTGCTAGTCTATAGATAATATGGTCTGGATTTCTAAGGCCAATATATTTCAGAGACAACCACAGAAGAAAAGTTCACCCATAGACTAGCTAAACATTGAATCAAAAAGTAGACTGTAAATAAAAAAAAATAAGTAAACAAAAAGTGACAAACATACTTATATATTGGCCTAGTAGCTAGGCTAGCAGGAACCCTTTAACCCATTTATATCTAGTGGACTGTTCTACTATTACTCTTTGGAGCAGTCTATTTCCAATAACAGGGTGTCTGGTTAGTTTTTATTATTACCATGTTTTACAGAAATTCCTGTATTTAATGCAAACAGTGCAGATCCTGATCAGACGCCGCGTTCTGCGGCGTCTGATCAGAACGCGGCGTCTGATCTTGGTCTACACTGTTTTCAAATGTCCCTTTTATGGGACACTAGGCATACATGGGTTAATGAAGGGTTTAGGTTAGCACCGTAAAAACCGAAACCTAAAAAATGTTCTCTGAATATGATAGGAGATATGGCTTCTTTAAGAAGCAGATTATGCAGATTAGGCAGCAAACTAGCGTATATCCTTTTCAGATGTCAAAAGTATTATAGAATTGGGCACATATCGGGAGTTTGAATATTTATATGAGAGTCACTGATGACACCTTATTGGCTCAAACTAGCTGGCGTGGCCAAGAAAATGTCCACACTCCAGCTGAGTGTTTGTGTGTCAATGTGCCATCGACCTCGGTCCTTCGGCATCTCGCAATAGTACATTGAGATGTCCATCTCGTGTCGGATTTTTCCCCAAATAGACATGGAATAATTGTATAATATAAAGAGACGTATGAAAAGCTTGGAAATTAATAAACCGACTAAACAAAAACGAATAATAGGGTCAAAACATGAAAGGACCATATTGTCATATGAAACTATATAATTCATGGTAAACAAATAGTCAGCAGAAAACAGACGGCAAACGAGCAAAAGAATGGTTTTGTCTCCAGAAGTAATACAAACAATAGACCATTTTTGTTAAGGTAAGTCTTAATTAATATCTCATTATCTGTTGCTTATATAACAATATGATATGGATCGCATCAAGCGAAAAATTGCCTTTAAACGTGCGCACAATGTGCAGATTCAGAACATCCTACGCATGCGCAAAGTATCATACGAGTATTTGCTGTCCATTCATACATTCTGTACTATTCAATGATTATGTTAGTGGACAGTGAAGGCCATGTTCAGACTGCGCGGATGCGCCTTCGCTGTCCATATATGCCCGAAGACACGTTTTTTCATGGTCCTTTTTTCTTCCTGGTATTACTAATTTACTTTGCTTGTTTTCAGCACTGAACATAAAACTACTTTTGGAGGGGATCTTGGGATTTTTATTTATTCTTAAAACAGGTATGCCTTTTCTTTCTTTCTTCGTTTCTTTCTTTCTTCGTTTGTTTGTTTGTCTGTCTGATAATCTTACTGTACATTACAATTTTGGAGTATTGACAATCAATATGATTATTCAACTTTAACACGAAAACTCCTTTAAGTTTTGTACTATTGGCAGTTAGTGGTTTAAACAGAATATCAAAGAATACCAAGCGAAAATATGACATCGAAGCACATGTAGACAGCGAAGGCTTAGCTGAGTGTTCGCTGGGCGCACAGGCTGTGGTCCGCCTCAAATAGGTGTATCCTGTTTTGCTATCATCAGGGCTACATTCAGTAAACCGAAACGTTCGCGGTTACTCGCGAAACAAAAGCAAACTTATGTGACAGTTTTAGGCAATGGGTAGCGAACAAACTATTCTCAAGTTGTCTTTTGGCACAACCAAGATAGCGGCCTATCCGCATAAAATTTATGTACGCTTGTTTGTGAACAAAAATATGGGACTGTTTACTGCATTGATGTTATTTATTTGATTCTAAATAAAATTTATACTTATTGATACAGTTAATTCGATGTAACATCAAGTCCCGTCTACGAGAATAACGGGTAGTCTCTAATTGGAGATCACATGAGACGGATTTTCAATAATCGTTCAGAAGATGCAAAATAGTTTTTTTTTTTTTTTTTTTTTTTTTTTTTTTTGTTTGTTTTGTTTTTTTTGTTGTTTTGTTTTAAAAACACTCGCTACTGTATGCAGCCCAGATGCTCTATTAGACTGTTTTGAAATAGAGTGTTAGTTTTTTTCTGACTGTATATTCTAAATAAGTGAAATATGTACATGTATGAAACTGTCAGATCAGTGTCCACATATAAATGCTTCATTATCTTGGACAATTTCTCCATTAAAAACATTTCACTGGCGAAATATCTTCATTGTGCTTTATATAAACATAAAATCCACGAAATAAATAGAACATTTTGAAACACAGCGCATTAGATATAAATTGAAAAAGAAACATGTAACACACGTCATTTCTCAACCTGTCTAGCAACCTGAGTCGGATTTACTTAGAGAAATAAATATGGAGATACCAAGGAAAGATCACAATGACGAAAGACAGCCCTTCCATAGCACCGGAAAAGGATATAATGCCGTCATAAACGACAGAATGAACAAAGAGAAACTATTGCAAAAGAAATAATGCCTTGGACCGGTCAACAGCATAGCTTTTGAGGATTTAAATATGGTTATTACATAGTCGAACTCACTTTCCTTCTGCTTACCATCTGATATGATATTACTTTTTTTTATTACATGTATATTATATTTTTAATCAAACAGTTACTTTTATAGTTTCTTTAACAATATAAAAAAATAATTATTCTATTTTTCTTCAAATTTTCGATAATACGTAGGAAACTCGTAAACAAGACTAAAGACCTTAGTTAAAAGTTTTCAAACTTTGTAACTTTTTTAAGGCCAGGTTGGTGGATACAATCTGCAGAAAAGTGTTGAAAGTAGGAGCATATGTGATGCAGAAGAGGGCTTAAGCAGACAATTCCATAAATATTTACCATTACTATTTTTCTGTTGTAAGCAACTTCTCATGACGAAATCATGCCTATATAATTTTGACCCCCTTAAACCTCACTTTTATATAGTAAAACTGGGGTTTACAGGGGTATACGCTATTTTTCTTACTTCTGCTCAAAAACATAGATTGTGGGTACTCGTTAGAACCGCCTCTCCGAGGCGGTTCTAACGAGTATCCACAATCTATGTTTTGAGCAGAAATATGAGAAAATATCAGAATTTTTATATGAAAATTTTCATTTTTTTGGTGGTAGAATTTCCAGTATATTTGAATAGGCTTGTTTTCGTAATGTCCCGTCCACATTTCTAACTGCACATTATCGAACCCAACCGCACCCTTTTGGCTTGGATGATCAGTGTGTTAAATGTCGTATATTTTCCATGAAAGAATATTCTTGAATAACCATGTTTACACCTACTGTTCTGTGAACTGTGTCCATGGAATTTATTATCGTCCCTTGTATTTTTTTAATGAACATGAATGGGTTATATAATGGATACCTCATAATATATTCACTGTGCTTTCATTAACATCATTGTTTTTTACATACTTTTATGTTACAGATGCCTTAGATTGCTTTAGTTGCACCAATATAACAAACATAGAAGATTGTCACGACACAAAACAATGTCTACCTCATGAGGTTTGTAAAGATTTACTTAAACTTATTACATTAGCATAAATTATACACAAACATACTTAAAACTTCAAAATTATATTGGTTTTATATAAATTATATGTAAATTAATATAAATTATTAATTATAAATATAAATTATATACAATTAATATAAATTATATGTATTCTTTATAAACGAATACAATTCCAACTGCTCATACACATTTCACGCAATTTGACTGGTTGAAGGAAAAGTTTCACTTCAATAAAGTGTTCGTCCGTCCATTCGAAACTCTTATCTTGTCAGCAAGACATCTCGAAAAGTGTTTGAGGTAGGGCATTCACTGAAAAACAAACAAACAAACAAAAAACAACAACAACAACAAAAAAAAAAAAACAAAAAAAAAAAAAAAAAAAAAAAAACTAGTAAGTTTTACTAGTTGATTAGTGTTTGAATGGACATAATTCACAAACCACAAACCCTAATAATATGGTAAAACATGATAATAATAACAGTAAAAATAAAAATAGTAATGATTTAATTAGTAATTATGATAATTATAATAATAATAAAATAATAATAATTTTATTACAACTACTACTACTATTTCTACTACTACTAATGATGATAATAAAGGTAATAATACCGAAGATTATGATCCTGCTACTACTACTACTACTACTGACTATAACAACGACAATGATTATAGTTATAGTAAAAATTATATTACGTATGTAGCAATGTTCAAAAGCATTATGATAACTATTATTATCATTATCAATATTATTGTCATTGTTTGAGATTTTATCCATTCAAACTCTAATTTAAACTAGTAAAATTTACTTTTTTTTCAGTGTAGTAATATGGTATACTGATTTGGGATGATTATCTGATTAACTAGGTTATGGACACGCATATAGTTGGGGGCATTGTGTTTCACAAGCAAACATTTCTAGTTCCTTTTAATGGAATTTCGCTTTGTCATGCCTGGTGACATTAATGTAATGAAATTGGGGGCATTTAATTAAAACGCATTTGCAGCGTTTCCTATTTAGTATAAATTAATGATTTATGGATGTAACAATCACATAAATTTCAAATAAAATTCAAGTCATCATTATTACAAAGTTTGTTTTAATTTTCAGCTTTGCTACGCAGAATCATATCAAGAAGGAATCAACCCTATGTTGTATACACTTGGCTGTAAGGAACAAGAGGTATTTATATTTCCAGATTTCCAGTACTGAGCATTTCACATTTTTTGAAGATGTTAATTTCCACTCATCTTGTGAAGAATCCTACGCCCCGGACAAATGTGTTCAACCCATTTTTGCCTAGCATCCCATAAATGGGATATTGGGACATCGGCAAACAGTATAGACCCAGATCAGACGCCGCAGAACGCGGCGTCTGATCAGGGTTATCACTGTTTGCATTAAATACAGACAATTCAATAAAACATGGTAATAATCAAAACTGACCAGATACTCCTTAAGGAAATGGACTGGTCCAAAGAGTCCACTCCGCATAAATGGGTTAATACGTTTAGTCCTGCAGACCATGCCATATGAAACGCAATGTCACGAAACATTTGTTTGTGTTGAGGTTTTACGGCACAGTCAACCCAAAAGGGTCATGTCGAGCGCGGTCAGAACCACACGTTTACTGGGCAAGCTTAGTCCTCTAAGTGGTTGACCAGTATTGTGCACATTCCTTCGCCAGAAACTGACAACTGCCCTTCTTGAATCAGCGGAAGGGAGAGTATGACCGTAGAAAATATTTCACGATCAATCTCCACGAAAGAATGTTGCCGACCTCGGCGGGGGTTGAACCCGCGACCTTCTGGTCTCCAGTCGGACGGCGCATCCAACTGAGCCACCGAGGCTGGCCATACCTTATGAAACGCAACGTCAGGAAACATACCAGACCAAACTATATGAAACGCAGTCAGGAAACATACCAGACCAAACCAAATGAAACGCAACTTCAGGAAACATACCAGACCAGACCAAACCAAATGAAACGCAACATCAGGAAACATACCAGAACAAACCATAAGAAACGCAACGTCAAGAAACATACCAGACCAAACCAAATGAAACGCAACGTCAGGAAACATACCAGACCAAACCATATGAAATGCAACGTCAGGAAACATACCAGACCAAACCAAATGAAACGCAACTTCAAGAAATATACCAGACCAAACCATATAAAACGCAACGTCAGGAAACATACCAGACCAAACCATATGAAACGCAACGTTAGGAAACGTACCAGACCAAACCATATGAAACGCAAAGACAGAAAACGTACCAGACCTATTCGTATGAAACGCAACATCAGAAAACGTACCTATGACATGTGCGCCCAGAAAAACTTTGCGCAATCTGAGTGAAGAAACTTTGCATCCTAAACGATTTGTGCGGATTTTATGGGCGCCTTTGAGTCGCGCGAATGTAAATGTGATAACATTGGATTTTCTATGAACCAGATCTCTCGCAAGACCAGGGCTGCGTTCACCGAATCAGTACACTCGTGAACCTTCGAGGATATTTGCAAACTTTCCGTATGCAGTTGTGATGACATTTCAACGGACGGTAGCGGGTGTCCGCGAACTCTACGGTCCGCAACGTCAGAGAACGTACCATCGGACATGTGCGCCCAGCGAAGATTCAGATAAGATTGCGCATTTACACAGCCTGATCAGAATCTTCCCTGGGTGCATTTTGGATAGTCCAGGATACAAAGTTTATTTGAGTGGATGACAAAGACTCTGATCAGATTGCGCAGATGCGCAGGCTGATTTGAGTCTTCGTTGGGCGCACATATCAGGAGGTATGCTTTCTCACGTTGCGGCTCATACCGTGCGCTCTATTTCGGCGCATCTTTAGCCTCATCAGGGCCTTTACTCTCTGGCCATATATTGTACAATACCCGACGACTCAGCAAGCGCACGATGAGGATTTTGATCGAACTGTGTTGTCCACATAAGCCAGACAATACATTTTCACTTGATGTGGTTCATGTTTTTGTAGTGTGGTATAGGATTTTATGGTTAGGATTGTCAAACAGTTAATGTTATTGTGTAGTATATACTACAGTGAACCCTCGTTACAATGACATTATTTGTTCCCAAAGACGTAGTCATTAACATGAATTTGCTGTTGTAAAGAATCCTTAATGAGCAGATTTATGAAAGTTTTTTGTTTGTTTTTTTTTTTCATGGAACATATGGTTTGGATATTTTTAGAATCACCTCAGTGAGGCGGTTCTAACAAATGCCCAAACTATATGTTTCTTTAAAGTATCAAATACAACATTCTTGCATAACTTGTGACTAATTGTCACCTCTGAAGCGAAGGTTTCGTGACAGTCAAATTGTCATTATAACGAAATTTGTCATTGTATTGAGTGCCGCTATAAAGAAGGTTGCCTGTAGTATTATGAGCTAACGTGGATTCACTTGGTAGATATTTCGTCATTTTCACAAGGGCGACAACTTTTGTGACCTCCTGTTTATTTTCCCGTACACTAATTCCCTCCTTATAGAACTTTGACAGAGCTGACTCAGTTGAAAGTCTATAAAATTTCCTTAATCCATGTCATTCGGAATAAACTAAGACGCCATGCCCTCTTCTAATTGTCAGCCAATCAGATTCCTTGATATAGATGGTTGATATAAATTCACATACTTAATGGCAAACAGTGCAGACCCAGATCAGTTGGCTTCTGAAGAAGCCAACTGATCTGGATCAACACTTTGCAAAGGCAGGGCATATCCGGGTTCAGCAGGACCAGGGTTAAATAAGAATATAGGCAGCAGGAATGGTCAATAAAATCAATGACAGCATTTTCACCCTCAAGACGCAGAGCTGAAAATTGTGTAGTATTCTCTCAGCTGAGTTTCCTATTTGATATTTCAGGGATGCCTCATGAAAAGTCCAAGAACTCTCACGTCTACTACATTTTGCCTCCATTTTAAATGAAACGGCCAGAAAAAAGTCTTGTGTGAAGTGCAAATGCTTTTAACTGAAGCACAAATGTTCACAATCAATAAATTACATGACAATCTTTACTTTTGGCATCTTGTTTCATAATAGTTCCTATCGGTGACGTTAGCACATAAGAAACCTTATTTCGGGAGTCATTTACATTCTGCAGGATAAATTGGCTGTTATAACCTTTTGAAAACATTAGTTTACCAGTTCTGACCAATTTAAAACATTCCATGATTTCAGAAATGTCAGCCAGAACATACTACATGTAACAATGTTCAGGTATGAAACTAAGGTCATTTGGGCCTCTCCATTCGAAACGTGTCTCCGGGCATATGCGGGCAGCGAATGCCAAGATCAGTCTGTGCATCCGCGCAGTCTGATCTGGGTCTTTACTCTCCGCTAACAGAATCATTGGATACTACAGGAAGTATGCAAGGAGAGCAAAGGCCCGGATGATACTTTGCGCATGTGCAAAATGATCTGAATCTGCAAATTTTGCTCGTTTTTGAAGACACTTTTTAACTTGACACGGCCCATTTGAGTAAGAGGTCACGCTGATATGTTTGGCCCAGTCTTCCTGGTTGATTATTTTCCTACGCTGAAGGTTGTTGCGTGCATGAGATGGTCTCGTACCTGTATACCTTAATACATACCATGCTTGGTGAACATTTCAGCAGACGACATTTTGAAATATTTTAATTATTTTTTTGGCAGAAAATAGGCTTTGACATTTCATGCAAATTGTCTCGAAGGAGACAATTTGCATGAAATATCAAAGTCTATTTTCTAGGAAAAATAAGAACAATATCATCATTTTGTCGTCTGCTGAATTTGCCCATAGCATGGTAAGTGTTTATTATTCAGCTTTTCAGAGGCTTGCTTTTGCTTTTTTTGCTTCATGTCTGATTTCAGTTTGCTTTTTATTATTCGCTTTCCAAACCTTGTTATATATATATATATATATATATATATATATATATATATATATATATATATTACCAGCTATATGTTCCTCCTTGCTTCATGGAAACAGTGTATTACACAATTGTTTAAATTATTTTGACTGAAACAACATCAACGGTTTAAAATGTTTGAATCATATATTTATTTTATTCAAACATTACTTCGTTCATATAAACAATGGAATAACAAATAGAGATATTTTATAAACAGACATACTTTATTACCCATAATTTGATGCTGTCTTTCATTTTTGTGTTATTTCATATCACACGACATTCTTGTGTCTTTGTAATGTAATATATAAGCAGATCCATCATTGGAAGAGAATAGCATGACGAAAACATGCTTACATAATTTTGACCCCACATAAACCCCACTTTTATATAGTAAAACTGGGGTTTACAGGGGTATACATTATTTTTCTTATTTCTGCACAAAAGCATAGAGTGTGGGTACTCGTTAGAACTGCCTCGCCGAGGCGGTTCTAACGAGAACCCACAATCGTTGTTTTGAGCAGAAATATGAAAAATATCAGAATTTTTTATCTGAAAATTTTCCTTTTTTGGTCGTAAAATTTTCAATATATTTGAATAGGCATGTTTTCGTAATGGCATTATATATTGTTGCGAGTTAATCTCTTGGATTTTAAAACAAACGTTTAGAACTATCTTAAGCAGCCGAAACATGTGATATTTCTGGAATTCAGACCTATTCAAGGTTTCTGACTTCCCTGATTTATGACAATTGGAAGAAACCAGTTGTAGTAAATATTATCTGTGTTGGCACTGCTATTATATTAAATCATTTATATGCAACAGACGAGCGAAACGTTGAGTGAACAATTAAAGATAAGTAGTTTTAGGCAGATTTTAATTTGCATGTCGGGACATACTGAAAACTTTATGCTGTACTCTATAATCAGATAGTGTTCCCATCATCCTCTCTCAGTCCATGGGGAGTCTGCAGACATTAAGCAAGACGCCTCGTGAGAATGCACTTAACCACGTACTGAATTAATCATTGGTTTCAAATTGTGTACAAGTTGTCCCAACACTGCCAATATATTCTAAAAGAAGCTTAGTAAAAGAGTAATACGTTTAATTGTGAAGATTTGTGGATTTTTAAATCCACATCTTATAAGAGGTTTTATTAATTCCTTTCCACGGCTGAATCTTCATATACGGTCGAACCTCAATGGCTCGACCATCTTTGGGACCATAGAAATTTGTTCTAGACATGGGTAGTTAGAGCCACTAAGGGTTAATCATAGCACCAGGTTAGGAGACAAATGGGAATAATATATGGACGTCTTTTCGATCTTCTATAATATAATCATATTTTGAGTGTACTCATAAGAATCGCCTCGATGAGGCGATTTTAATGAATACACACAACATACATGTTCATGATAAAATAGGAAAAATCCTAAAATATTCCTAAATATTTTTTTCTTGAGCTGTCGGGAGAATTTCCTAGGGACTCAAAAACGAGTTCGAATTAGTCACTGTAAACGAGTCATTAGTGTTTGAGTCATTTAGGGTTTACTGTAACATGTGCATAGGCTATAAGAAAGGTATTGTTTTGTTCTTATTTCCGCATAGAACATATGTTTCGGATATATGTTAGAATGGGTGATTCTAACAAATATCCAAATTATATGTTTCATATCTTTCTTTAAGTATTAAATACAATATTCTTGCATAATTTGTGACTAATTGTTGCCTCTTAAGCGAAGGTTTCGTGACAGTCAAATTTCATTATAACGAATTTTGTCGTTTATCGAGTGTCGGTGTAAAGAGGATTGTCTGTATAAACGTTCAACACAGCTAATATGCTTGCTTCTTGTGGATCCTTTAAGCTCACAATGCTCAAATATGTTTCAGTTTTGTAAAGGAATCGACCAGACAAGGATAGTAGGACGAGACGTGCCTCGTCCACCGCCTCTGAAAGGCTGTGTCCAGTGTTGCGGTCTGCATGGTTGTAATAAAAATCTGTGTCCTGTTAGAGCTACAAAAGCTCCTGGTGCAGGTAATTTAACCTCTGCTGACACTTTGCATGCTGGGTAACAATATCAGCAGGCAACATTTTGAAATAGTTTTCTTATTTTTTCTATGAATAGGATTTGACATTTCATGAAAATTGTCTCCTTAGTAGACATTTTACATGAAGTGTCAGATCCTATTTTCTACGAAAAATAAGAAAAAAAAATAACATCAGTTTGTCGTCTGTTGAATTTGCCCATATCATGGTAAGTATTATTCATCTTTCCGACAACATATTTCTTAAGTTCCGCGGACGGTTTGGACCAAATTCCCTCCACTTCATGCTGACATTCTTATACGCCTATAAACCAGAATTATACATGCTCTTGAATGCAGACCAAAGGACTGCCTCGCACAGCAGTTAAATAAATATGACAGATACTGTCCTGTTTTAGATCAATTCAAACGTTTTGCAAGTCATACATGTGAATGCATCCTGCAAAATGAAAACAAAATAAGAAAGTTTGCAGGGAGACTACGGATTTAGATTCTATATAACTTAACAAAACTTTGATTTCACACTTGTCAATTTTTCCTTTCTCAAAAATAAAGTACCTCTTCTGCTTATCCACAACAGGGTTCTTGTTTCACAGTTTGTCAATAATGCTAAAGCTTCTTCAAGGAAGCAAAAAGACTGATGCAATAGTGTTCTGGTAAAACACAAAGACTATTCAGTTGAGGGCTTTTCAAAGACTATTCAGTTGAGTTTAGAACTTAGTTTACAACAATCATTTGAGCCAGCGCACGACAAAACCTATAGTAAGATTGTGCGACCAGCGAACTCGGATCAGCCTGCACATCCGCGCAGTCTGATCAGAGCTGCGTTTTTTTTTTTTTTGTTAGGTCCTTTTCGTTCTCGTATTATTGTTTACTGGAGCATTGGGATCACTTTGTTGGGGAGAGGCAGTTGGTTGCTTTGCTTTTCTTTCGTGTTTTTAGCTTGTGTACTTTTTATCTTGGTTTGTTTGCTTTTCCACGGTATCATTTGTAGCCTATGTTCTGTGATTGCGATTCTTCCTGGACATGGTCTATACTATTTTTAGAGTCAGCGCGCGCTAATCTGTGTGTCAAGTTATTAAAGTCAAGAGGTGGTATCTTGAGTTCCTACATTATTTGATGCGTGACATATGCGAGGAATATAAATGAAGAGAAAGTCAAGTTATGCAAACGTTAGAGTTATGACCTTCTAACTCTAAAACCTTCATATGTGGATGTACTGCGATATTTCCATTGGTCGTAAGTGTTTTTCTGCTGGCAATATTTATTGATGTAACTGCAACACATCTTCATCTATTCAGTACCTGATCCTACAATCTACATAGTCTATATAAGGGACTCATAATTAGCTGATCCAGTCGTCGATATCCAAATTAGCAGCGGTAACTGCCAGTTTAAATGCTATTTTACTGGAGACAAGCAGTTCGCTTTGCATTACAGACGGTATGTAGCTGTGGATATCCATTGCTGTTTTAGTTAGTATAAAACTAGCACCAAGTGACCAGTTGAATAACCTTAAATTTCTTACTTTATATAATATTATGTGACCAACAGAAAAGATTGTAACCTCGTAAGGTATGGGGGGAAATTGTACATGTGTGAGCCTTGAAGAGTCAAGGTGATGGCCATATTTTTTCGGGCAATACATTTGTGCAATGCCAATGCATTGTGCAGAACAATGATATTACATTATATCCTTTCAGTTGATGGTGGCTGGAGTGACTGGGGTCCATGGGGAGCTTGTAAGCCGCCATGTGGAATAGGTTTGAAATGTTTTAGTTTCTTTTCTATACAGTTATTTGTTTTGCTTGATACCAACGATTTTTTTTTTTCAGAAATAATATTTTATTTAATACTTTAAAATTTTGATATCCTAGCTCATCAAATATTCCAAGTTGCGGTGTATTTGAGGAAGGGTCATGAAATCTTTAAACGTCATTTAGTGCCTTAGTTTGTCGATACAGACGACAATTGTATTAAATTGTAAGTTTTGTCAAGGTCTTTCATTTGATACAAATTCTTTGCTAACGTTGCCCTTCCCTTGAAATAGAATAAAGTCTAACAGGAATGAACATACTCGCAAAACTGAAAACAGCTGAAGTCTTAAGTTGTTTTGGGCCAGACTAGCTAGTTTCGCCAATTAGGCCTCATCAGTGACCCTCATATGAATTTTATATTGTTACGAGCCAGGCGTAACGAGAAAGAAATGAAAGTGAAACCAGCAACAAGCTTTAAAATTATTCAGAATTTTTATTTACAACAACAACAACAACAAAAGACAATGTGCAAAACAGAAAAAATATAAGTAAACAGTACCTTTGAAGTTTATGTCACAAAGTCCCTCAGAAATATTCTACAAGAATTTCTAAAACAAATCCTTTGAATAACAGTTTCTGATCCCACAATTCAAAGTCCTTGAATTCAGAGTTTAATTCCAGAATAGATAAAATATTATAGTAATCCAGTATTGAATAATTTCCGATAAAAGTGTACAAAGATACCCATATGAAAACCTTTTCCCTTTTTATAGGATCAAAGAACATTCTAGAGAAAGAATGTGCTAGAGACATCAGTGATTTTCTAGTTTTAGTCAATAATATTCTAAATGTTCTATACCATACCAAAAATAACTCAGTCTAGAATATTCCTTCTGGAAAGTTCTAAAACGAATATAAACAACTTGTTATTGTAAACATGACTTTCAAGAAAGTTCTATAGAGACTTGCAGTAAACACGAAAATAATGATATTTAAAAGAATTAAACATCTTATGTATAACAATATATAAATATTAAACACATGCCCAAGCACTGAAGCTTTTAAACCGGCCACAACTATCAGATATAAAATGAAAATCTAAAAGAAAAGGTTGTCTTTGGAAACGAAGAATACACAAAAGAACAAAAATCGGAGACTTGGTTTAATTAAGTCTCTTCATATACAGCAGTGTAATTTATTTGTAAAAAGCTGAATATGACTCGTTTCAAAACACTATATCAGAACACACTGACAAAATACATTTTTTAAGAAATAACAATGAACGTAATTTGGAAAAAATTATATTATTATTTACAACAGTCGAATAAATAAATAAAATACTGAATTTGGGCTAAAGTCGAAAATATATTTTTGCAAGTTCGTTAAATCTGTCTTTGTTTTTCTGATAGCATAACGAACACCCGATATACAATCAGGCAATTATAAATATGTTTTCTTTAAAATAATAATAATAAAAGAACAAACAAACAAACTTGATCTAACTGAAGATTTCAGTTTAATTGTTTTTTACCATAACTTTAATATGCCGTTTCCTTTTTTTCAGGATTACAGTCTCGGTACCGCTCATGTACCCAACCAACACCGTCATATGATGGAAGAAACTGCCTAGGGGACGCTAAAGATGTACAAATTTGTACTCAAGCATGTACAGGTAGTGGTCCATCTTTTTGTCATCCCGATAAGCAAACATACCTCATCTGAAAATATTTCGAAATCAATCAGTCTACGTTCTCGTAAACACTCCACACAAATTTGTAAACAAGGAAACAGATTTTAATATCCCATTCGTAAACTTTTCTTCATTTCTTAGAGTAGCATTAACTTTTCATTTTTTCAAATGTAAATGGCATATTTATGCATGTGTATATATATGTATATTGATAATGTTTTGTGTGCATATAGCTCGGATCCCTGAGAGTTATTGTAATGAGCAAGAGGGAACCATACAATTCCTTAAAACATTTAATCTTTTCCAGCTTGTTGTTAAAGATTTTTTTAACTACTTGATCTACTGTGCTTGAATTCTTTGAGTCTTTTATTTAGAATATTATTTTCAAAAGCCGATTTACTACACTTAATACAAGTTTGCTCCATTATTTAATCAAAGAGAAACTTACAGATTTAACTGAGAGTACTTTTCAAAGGAATGACAGGAATATATTCTTTACTTCTGATTTGTCAAAAAGTATGCGATGCAGTTTCATACCTTTTAGATAACATTTACATTAGAATAGGCATTAAGTTACACAGACAAATTGTTAAAATTCCGATGGGGTTATTAACTGTGCTCCTCTTGTGGCAGATTTGTTTTTCTTTTGTTTTGAAAGAAATGTTATGATGTCTCTTTCGAATGATACACACGCTGATATTATTGAAGCATTTAACTCAGCTTCCAGATATTTGAACGACATTTTGAATATCGACATTCCTTACTTTGAAAGAAATGGCCACTTAATGTTTTCCTACTGAACTGCAATTCTACTGATATCAAAAGCCCCAGGGATAGTTCTTGTGTAAGTGATCCAAGGCTTCAATCAAGTAATTCAAAATGAACACGAGTAGGTTACAAGTTTATACATTTTATACTATCTAAGCTCACCATCTGACGATATCGTCAGATGGTGAGCTTAGATAGTATAAAATGTATAAACTTGTATTCTACTCGTGTTCATTTACCGACTGTGCTGTGGGAAGCAGATGCATATTTATTATATAAATAATGACAGGTTACAAATCGTTTCAGTTTGACATAGACTCACATAGGAAAAAACTTTTAAAATCTTCTCTGAAATAAGAAGGCCCAGGTCTTCGATATTGGTATATAACTTCAACTAATAGGTAATATTTTATTTCCTTTGGGATCACTGAGCCCATCCTGATTATTTTGAAAATCCAATACCGCTTAAGCCGGCGCTAGGGGGTGTGAGGGAGGGGGTTGGGTGGAAGGGGAGCGTATGCAGCCTCGCAAACTACAGTGTTGCATATGAAGAGACTCAGTTAAACCGAGTCCCCGATTTTCGTGATTTTGTATGTTCTTTGTTTCCAAAGGCAATCCTTTTTGACTTTTATTCTACCAAGATTATTCAAGTTATAGCCCTGGGGTCAAAAATAGCCCTGCCCTGTGGCTCATTTCTTTTACACTGAATCATATAGGGAAAAACTTTAAAAATCTTCTTGTCTGAAACTAGACAACCCAGGCCTTTGATATTTGGTATGCAGCTTTATCTAATGGACCTCTACAAAGATTGTTCAAATTATAGCCTGGGGTCAAAAATGTCCCCGCCTCGGGGATCACTTCTTTTACATAGACACATATAAGGAAAAACTTTAAAAAATCTTCATGTCTGAAGCTAGAAGGTCCATGCCTTTTATATTTAGTACAAATGTAGCTTCATCTAGTAGACATCTACCAAGGTTGTTCAAATTATAGCCCTGGGGTAAAAAATGGCTGCACTCCAGAGATCACTTGTTTTACATAGTCTTATTTAAGGAAAAACTTTAAAAATCTTCTTATCTAAAAACTACCCAGACTTTGATATTTGGTATGTAGCCTCAGCTAGAAGACCTCTCTTAAGATTGTTCAAATTATGGCCCTGGGATCAAACTGGGGCCGTCTCTGAGGTCACTTGTCTAACATAGACTTGTATTGGGAAAAACTTTAATAACCTTCTTGTGTGAAACTGGATGGTCTTAGCCATCACGAAAACATACCTATATAATTTTGACCCCCTTAAACCCCACTTTTATATAGTAAAACTGGGGTTTACAGGGGTATACATTATTTTGTTATTTCTGCTCAAAAACAAAGATTGTGGGTACTCGTTAGAACCGCCTCGACGAGGCGGTTCTAACGAGTACCCACAATCTATGTTTTGAGCAGAAATATGAAAAAAAATATTAGAATTTTTTATCTGAAAAATTGCCATTTTTGGTGGTAAAATTTTCTGTGTATTTGGATAGGCGTGTTTTCGTAATGCTTTAACATTTGGTATTTAGTTTTATCTAGTGGACCTTTACCTGCATGATCAAAGTAAAAGCAGAAGGCTAAAACAGAAGGCTAACTGAGAGACCTCTTGTATTGTTTTGTAGTGCCTCAGGTAACAGATGCGAAAACTACTCCTACCAGCACAGCAACTCCTGCCCCGCCTACGACAAAAGCAGCTCAATATGTTACACAGGATTTGACTCAGGCTCGTAAGTTTCTGCTTTCTAGTATGATTGATAATGATGATGATGATGATGATTTGGTACTTTACGACTTACAACATTATTTAAGTAATATCATCGAGACGATAATCTTGAAGTATTTATTTAAACCAAGTATACGGACAACCAGGGACGCAGACCCTGATAAGACACCACAGGACGCCGCGTCTGATCAGAGTCTACCCTGTTTAACACCCATTCAGTATAAAGCTTTTAGACACATCAACATAAGGGCCTGTTGTTATTACAGTTTACAGTTCCCATTACGAAAACATGCCTAATAAATATACTGAAACTTTTGCCACCATAAAAATGAAAATTTTCAGATAAAAAAATCTGATAATTTTCATATTTCTGCTCAAAGCATAGATTGTGGGTACTCGTTAGAACCGCCTCGGCGAGGCGGTTCTAACGAGTACCCATAATCTATGTTTTTGAGCAGAAGTAAGAAAAATAATGTATACCCCTGTAAACCCCAGTTTTACTATATAAAAGTGGGGTTTAAGGGGGTCAAAATTATATAGGCATGTTTTCGTGATGTGTGTTTGTAGTTGTTTTAGCAAGCAGATTTGAAGGTTTGATACACTTATATTATTTTAGTTGTATTTTTCTGTATTCGTTTTTGTTTAGCAGACAAACGTGTACGTTTGGACAGACTACCATTGTTACAGTTGACATTTTCGGTATTTGTGTCGGCAGGGCAGCGTTTAATTGACCGAGACGTTTGCGGTCACTCGCAAACTTAACCCTTGTCCTGCTGAACCCGGATATATCCTACCTTGGCAAACAGTGTAGATCCAGATCAGTTGGCTTCTGAAAAAGCCAACTGATCTGGATCTGCACTGTTTGCCATTCAGTATGTAAATTTATAGCAACAATCTGGATGAAGCAATCTGATTGGCTGAAAATTAGAAGTTGGCGTGGCTTCTTAATTTATTCAGCAGCACAAGGGTTAAGTAACTTTTTCGTTCAGTTGTGACAGTTTTTTGCGGACGGTAGTGAATATCAGCAAACTATTCTCAAGCTGACTATTGGCACAACCAAAATGGCGGCCTACGCGAATAAACTTTTTGTATGTATGTTCTTAGCAAAAAATATGGAAATATTTACTACATTTCAATCTCTATAAAATTAATAATTATTGATATAATTTATTTGATCTAATATCAAATCTCGTCAAAGAGAATAAGGGATACTCTCTAATTTGAGATCGCATAAGACGGGTTTACAATAACCGTTCAAAAGATGCAAAATAATTTGGGAAAAACTCTCGCGACTGTTTTATTTTATTGAACGCAGCCCAGCCCAGAACTGCGCTCACAAGAACGCAGCTCAGAGCTGCGTTCAGAAGTGCAAGTTACTCTCGATTGTTTTGCCCTGGACCCCTGCTCCTGTTGGTGCTAGTCATTAGGCAAAAATGCGCCATCAGTTTGCACTACTGAAAGCAGACCTCGTATATATATATATATATATATATATATATATATATATATATATATATATATATATATATATATATATATATATATATATATATATATATATATATATATAAACTTCGATAGACTGTAGTTGTTGATACATTTGCTTTATCTTGCTTCAGCAATGGAATAGGACGGCAGTGCTCCAGGTAATGTTTTGGTACAATGAATAATTTACACCCTGCTTTAACACTTAATGTTGAAAAGCATATCTGCAATGTCTAACTCTCAAAGCACCAGGAAAATATAGCATACAAAATTCTATTTTTTTTTTCAGAGAAAATAGGCTTGGCATTTCATCTGAATTGTATGCCAATCTTTATTTTCTCTGAAAAATAATAGTAAAAAAATGTCTGCTACATTTTTTACTGGTGCTTTCTGATCTAATGTGCCAGTATTGCTAAAACATCCAGTACATAGAATATTGCTTTATAAAGAAACACTGCCCATGTAGATTACATGTTGGTCATCTAAAGTTTAATATTTATAAAGAACCATCATAAAGCAAGCTGAGTTACCCTTAAAATGATCATTTTCCTATTAAGTGTAAACGTCAATGAAATGTTTACCCCGTGTGATGTCAATGAAATGTTTACCCCGTATTTGGTTTCAATGCTGAAATCCAAAAATTCGAGTATTTTTACACCCCGTCAACTTAAATTTCAATGCCGATTTTCAAAAAATCAATGCTGAAATACCCTTCACCCCCTCTTATCTAGAGCACTGGGACGGGTTTGTTCGACTGCTGTTGTTTCATCGGACAGTTACTGTTTTTAACCCATTTATGCCCAGTGGACTCTTCTATCTAAACACTTTAGACAGGCCAATTTCCAATTAAAGGGGTATCTTGATATTTTTTTATTATCATCCTTTTTTAGAAACAAAATCTGTATTTCATGCAAACAGTGTAGACCCTGATCAGACGCCGCGTTCTGCGGTGTCTGATCTGGGTTTGTACAGTTTGCCTATGTCTTTTTATGTCACGCTAGGCTAATTTTGCCGTTATAAAACGATTTCAAGTGGTAGACAGACCATTTTAGATGACATCTGGGCTGCTTTCAAACGTGCAAAGAGATAGCAAATGTTTGCCTTGGATCCCTGTAACTAATGACGATCACCAACATGAGCAGGGATCCAAGTCAAAACACTCGCGAGTAACTTGCAGAATCATAATTTCTGCAAGTTACTCGCGGGTGTTTAGTCCTGGATCCCTGCTGCTGTTGGCGGTTGTCATTAGGTACAGGGATCCAGGGCAATACAATTTGAACGTTGTCTTGTTGTATTTGTTATTGTTTCAGCCGGTAAATGTGAAGATTTGATAGACTGTTCAGGATATTACCGTCCAGAAGCTTGTCACGGAATATACAGTAGCTGGTCCCATCGGTATTGCCCGGTACATTGTGGATTCTGTCCCAGTAAGTCCAACCCACAGGGGAAGGTCTCAAAAGTCTTACATACGCCTCTATTCATCTACCCATTCATTACGAAAACAAGCCTATTCAAATATACTGAAAATTTTACCACCAAAAAAAAAAAAAAAAAAAAAGAAAATTTTCAGATAAAATTCGGATATTTTTCATATTTCTGCTCAAAACATAGATTGTGGGTACTCGTTAAAACGCCTCTCCGAGGCGGTACTAACGAGTACCCACAATCTATGTTTTTGAGCAGAAATAAGAACAATAATGTATACCCCTGTAAACCCCAGTTTTACTATATAAAAGTTGGGTTTAAGGGGATCAACATTATATAGGCATGTTTTATTTTTGTGATGTATTATAATCCATATGTATTTGTTTTTGTTATTATATCGACTTGTACTATTGAGATAACCCCCAAAGCTGATCAAACTGACATTAAAGCGTTTTGCTCCCTTTTCAAAGGGTGAGCAGACGAAATGAATTTGGTTCTTTTTCCTGAAGGGAGTGACTCGCAAAGGGTAGACCTACTTCGAGAGGGAATATAGCTCAGCTTTTATCATGGTTTTTACCAACCATATAATTTATATTAACTGGATTTCGGCATTTGCGTTTACTATATATATATCGACTATTGCCAGTGAGTGCTGTACATTTCTAGACATGTGCATATCTTCATGAAAAGTTAAGACAAACTATAGATCGAAATGAAATTGCTCTAGATAGACAGCTTCGCGGGAATACATGTCTTCGAAAATTTGTAAAATGCTCAAATTCAAAATGCTCAGATCAGATCTTCCTGTGCAGCCACACAGGAGTTTTGACTTCTGGTGATACGTTTTTCAATATTCAATTCGGCGAAATCCTTGAGCAGACTGAGTGAGCAGGCGAATTTTTGGCCTTTTGATATTTTCGCTTACCCCGAACCAGAGCTATGCTAACCAGTTGGGCTTTGATAACATAACTAGTTTTTAAACATATTGTTGAAAATCAAGTTATACTCTTTAGAAGTGCATGCATATAGATTTTATTGTACAAACGACTCTAGCTATCACGACTTCGCTTATCACGAATAACCGCTTATCTCGAAGTGAAAATCTGGTCCCTGTTTAAACATAAAAATCTAACAACAGGTAACAAAATATTGTGGAAAAGAAGAGAAATAGCAAACTCTAAACTTCAGTGGTCAACTTACATATTCATTTATGAAATGTGGTTGTTCGATTAAATTTTCCTCAATTCTGCAAATCCGATATGTCGAGGTACGGATATCTCGAAGTATTTCAGAGACTCCCTTGGACTTCGAGATAACGGGAGTCGACTATATATATATATATATATATATATATATATATATATATATATATATATATATATATATCTTTCCATTTACTATTTTTCAGCTGCTTCGCCAATTCCTTGCGTGGACACCATACCTAACTGCCATGAGTTTCAGAGTGATATATGTACCAATCAAGCGTTCTGGCAGTGGAGAGAAAGCCATTGTAGAAAATTTTGTAAACTCTGTTGACCTCACTTAGCAATAAGTGTATAGCTAATGTAGGAATTAAACAATCAGTCAGTACATGTATATTTCATTTTTTTGACAGAAACAATAATAATCAATATAATATTGTTGCATTCTGTTTATTTGGAATAGAAACCGTTATAACGAGGCATAATAATTCGAATAAGCCTTTCATTTCAATACCTTTCTCGACAGTTAGCAACACCACAATTTCCTGTAAGTCCAACCAAATAATAACCTTTACTACTCTGTGGGCTAATTCAGCAGACGACAAATTGGTGTTATTTTTCTTAGTTTTCCGAGAAAACAGGATCTGACATTTCCTGCTAATTGTCTCCATTGGAGACAATTTGCATGAAATGACAAAACCTGTTTTCAGGGAAAATTAAGGAAAAATATTTCAAACTCTCGTCTGCTGAAAATTTTTTCCAGCATGCTAAGCGTTAAAGAAAATACCTTTATAACTGTTCCTCCATGTTCAACCAAATGCTGAAATAAATAAATGTTTGGCAAAATTTCTTCAGTTTAATTTGTATTATTTGCATGAAATGACAAAACCTGTTTTCAGGGAAAATTAAGAAAAAATATTTCAAACTCTCGTCTGCTGAAAATTTTTTCCAGCATGCTAAGCGTTAAAGAAAATACCTTTATAACTGTTCCTCCATGTTCAACCAAATGCTGAAATAAATAAATGTTTGGCAAAATTTCTTCAGTTTAATTTGTATTATTTTCATCAGGTAGTCATGTTGGTTGACAAAACTAGAACTTCCGTCTGGTGTTTCTTCGGTGTTCCCAAATAGATCTAGTTCTAGAGAAATAGCGAAAACAAAACCATGACATTTCCATATGCTAGCGGCTCTGCCCCGATCCTCCCAACAGCCAAATTTACACTCACTCCACGCTCAAATTGTAAAGGGTGTCCACTTGCATTATCTTGTTACTGATAATATCCAACGAGTACATAATGTATCCACTGTTGAAAAACTAATCCAGTTCAAGGAAGACGTGTACATTCGTTGGTATTTTAAACTTTTTATTTGGTGATTGTCAGTAACTTTTTACAAGGGAGAAACAGTAAAATAGCAGTGCCGATGTCCAACAATCCAAAACTCGTTAGTCCATCATCACGAAAACACGCCCATATAATTTTTACCCCCTTAAACCCCACTTTTATATAGTAAAACTGGGGTTTACAGGGGTATACATTATTTTTCTTACTTTGCTAAAAACATAGATTGTGGGTACTCGTTAGAACCGCCTCGCAGAAGCGGTTCTAACGAGTACCCACAATCTATGTTTTGAGCAGAAATATGAAAAATATCAGATATTTTTTTCTTGGTGCGTGTGTGATTGGAGCGCTCGCGCGTGCATGCATGCGTATATGTGTATGTGTGCGTGTGCCTGTGTGTGTGGAAAACAGAATACATGAGTATTCATTTTGTTACTCTTTTTATTTAGATACATGTAAGCAAGGCATTGTCACCGTATAATATGGAGAATGAGGACTATTTGGCTTATTTCACTTTTTGAGCATGACCGCATTTTACGGTATTTTATGCATTTTACAGTATTTTATGGGAGTAATATGCCTTTTACCGCATTTACTCAAATAATAGAACATCTCAATTCCTTAGCATACTTGTCCTATAAATTTTATAAATCGATTTCTTAGGGTTAAATGCGGTATACATAACTTTAGGTCATTTCTTTTTTCAAGCACTGCTGATCTTTGTCTGCTTCACACAAACACACGCACGCACGCACGCGATCAGGGTGTACACTGTTTGCCACTCATGTAGTCATATTTTAGACAGTTCAACAGGTAGTAAACTGGACTTACTCAAAATTTAGGACAAATAAGGAGATCAAGAGAGTAAAAACGGTAGACCTTTCTTATGTATTACAATAGATAAAAGTCAAAATAACTTGAAATCAGTCGTCGTTAGATGCATAATTTCCTGATATTTGCGGGGTAGTTCCGTCTTTGCTCACCCTCGTCCTTACATTGGACGTACACGACTATCATATGAATAGTCGGACTTTTGATTCTATATTCACCGCTAGAATTACTCCACTGCCAGCTCCCCTCTCCCTGTGAAAATCACTGAGTGCAACTTCCTGGACCATAAAATGTCTGCGTGAATGAATATCGTCAAAGGAAATGCTAACACCAAAGACTCTTATCAGGCCTTGCATTCCTGCAGTATGACCAGTGTCTAGTACATTCCATTACAATGTCCATACTTCCTAACGACGGACAACGAAGGTCCTTATCAGCGTGCATATACCGTATTTACCCTAAGTATTCGGACAGATAGGCTCATATATAAAACCTCAGAATGCGGCGTCCGATCAGGGTCTGCACGGTTTGTCAATCATATAGCCGTTTTAGACACGTTAATAGGCGATAAAATAGAGTTGTTCAAGTATCTGGAATAGTATGTTAAGGATGATAAGGAATTAAAGTGTCCGATTATTAGAATAAATACGGTGTGCTACGATAAGTGTGGTGCCACTCCGGGATTTTCGCAAATAAAATTGCGGGTCACTGATGAGGCCTAATTGGCCGATTCTAGCTAGTCTTGATTAGAAAACTTCGACGCTTCAGCTATTTAAATTCTTTTGCGTGCATGCGTGCGTGTATGTGTGTGTGTTTGTATTGCTCTGAAAAACCATTAAATTTAGAATCTACTGTTCAAATTTTAGGAAAATTATAGTAAGGAGTTCGGGTGTCCAAATGTTTAGGGTAAATACGGTAACAAATTAAAAACTTTAAGAACCTTCAGTAGCTAAAGGTAAAGCCAGGTGTCCGCGGATAATTTAAGCACTCCCTTCATGTTGCACTAGTAACATGCGTCATGTGCAGACCTACACCATACGTCGCGGAACACGGCATCTGTTCAGGATCTATTCTGTTTACCATTTAACTGCCCCCTTTAGACACATCACAAGATAGTCAAACGGACTTCAACTCAAACGATCAAGAAAGTAAGGAGTTAAAATACCCGAGTATTTCAGATAAATATGGTATGTGCGGTGAAGAATCGAATCCGAAAAAAACAACAAAACAAAAAAAAAAAAAAAAAAAAAAAACAACAACAAAAAAACAACAAAAAAAAAAAAAAAAAAAAAACAACAACAAACAAACCTATCTGTAACTTAGTGCGAAAAATGTCACCAATAAATACATGTATGTATCAAAAATGGTGTGCTGTAATTGGGTTGTCACACGTTGACGTATGAGCCAGACGTGCGCCGGTTGTCTTGGTGAAAAATGACAAAGTCCCAACACGCTGGGACTCGTTAGAAATCTTGGACATATAGGCCTTGTCCTGCCTTGTCAAACTGATGTTTAACGTGTTCAGAGCGCGTTGTGGGGGTACTTTTGGGTAGACTGTGACGAACATTGGCGCATGATCAAAAATCGAGAGGTATATCTAACGTGTCAGGAAAGTGTCCCCAGCGTGGACCGGGTGTACTAGCGTGCTTGTGGAGAGCCTTGGATATATTCAAAGCAAAGCGTATTCGGGGCATGCTGTAGTCGGGAGTTGCTGACGTCACCAGCTTGTATAAAAGGAAAATAGCACACACGCCGCTTGCTATTCGTACATGTTTTGTCGTCCTTCGAGATCACCTTGCACCTTGAAAAGTATAAGGTCAACTGCCAAACTGACAAATGTCAAACATCTTATACCAGTACTCATGACATTGTGTCTGGAGAGCTATTATAGTACTCAGACATTTAAAATTCAGAATACGTTTCTGCTACTACGCCACAGACACGTTACATGCACTTTACAGTGGGGCTTGTGTGTGTGGGGGTGGGGCGGTGGGGGTGGTGGTGGGGGGTGGGGGGTGGGGAGGGAATTGACGCATCCGACCCAAGGCCTTGGGAAATTGGAACGTGCATGCAGCATACACGACGTGTCTCAAGCTTGCGCTGAGCGCGTCCGTATCGTATTCGACGCCCTTGTAGCGCATGTAATACGTAGCATATGGGGCATACGCCCGAGCTCCTGAAAAAAACATGTGCATGCTTAAATCCTTTTAGAGCCCAAACGTACACCGACGTACAGTGGCTTACACCAAGCGTTCGCGACGCTCGAGTAACGAGTTAGTAATATGTTTACGACTTATTTCTAACGTTTTCGAACTTAGCCATTTTTTTTCTCAAAACGCACGACACATGTCTGGCTCATATGCCAATGTGTGACAGCTCCATAACAAAAGTAGGTTTTTGGACAGATAGGCAAGAGCAAACCGAGTAGACCTAGATCAGACGCCACAGAACATCCGATCAGGGTCTCATCACGAAAACACGCCTATATAATTTTGACCCCCTTAAACCCCACTTTTATATAGTAAAACTGGGGTTCACAGGGGTATACATTATTTTTCTTATTTTGCTGAAAAACCATCGATTGTGGGTACTCATTAGAACCGCCTCACGGAGGCGGCTCTAATGAGTACCTACAATCTGTGTTTTGAGCAGAAATATGAAAAATATCAGAGTTTTTTATCTGAAATTTTTCAATTTTTGGAGTTGAAATTTTTTATATATTTGAATAGGCGTGTTTTCGTAATGTACACCGTTTCCCACTCCTCCAGCAGCGTTTAACACATCCACGTGTAGTAAAAGGGGCATAAGTTGACAGAAGATTTCAACATCAGTGTAGAAAATATTCGGGTTCTGGTTACGTGTCATAAGATTTTAAAATGATACAGAATTTTCGGGTTTCGTTTAAACAGGTGCTAGCTGGGTGTATGTAGCACTGCAAACTACACTGTTATACGAAATATGCAAAAATGTGAACTTAGCAAAATTTGTTTTTTTAGCAGGTCCGCAGTCATCGAAAACTTCAATTTGTTTGAGTTTTTGGACTTTGATAAATTATATTGTTCAAATCCTATGACAAGTATGGTAAGAAGTGAATTTAAATTTGAGTTTACACTGAGCCCAGTCTACACTACAAATGCCATGTCGAGCCGGTCAGTTAACCTACTTACACTTTTCCTGGACCGACTTTGTTTTCTATGCCGTTAACCAGTACTTGTGCACATACTTTCGACAGTAACTGTTAACTGCCCTTCTTGAATCAGCGGAAGGGGAAAGTAACCGTAGTAATGATTTCATAGTCAATCTCCCGGAAACTTATATGGCCTAGACAGAATTCGAAATTGAGACCCCAGGCTCTGCAGTCAGACACGCGAACAACTGCGCTATGGAGGCCGGCTGATAAGGAGTGAAGGCGAACCAATATTTAGGGTAAATAGGCAGTTAGTTATACGCTGACCATTGCGCCCATAAAACGTCTTCAGGTTGGTTCAAGTCTTAGCACTTCGGTACTAGCAGCCCTGTGTCATCACGTTTTGATGGCTTTAAAAGACCTTTAAGAAAAGGGGTCAAATGTAAAGGAGGGGGGTGGGGGGGGGGGAGGGGGCAAATTCTTTTCTTTTAGAGTGGACCCATTTTCAGACTGGAGGAACATCTTTTGAAAGAAATGCCTCCCCGCCTCCTGCAAGCATATAAATCCTTTTAAGCTAGAAGAGATGTGGCATATATACTCATTACGAAAACATGCCTATTCAAATATACCGAAAATTTTACCACCAAAAAATGAAAATTTTCAGATAAAAAAAATCTGATATTTTTCATATTTCTGCTCAAAACATAGATTGTGGGTACTCGTTAGAATCGCCTCGGCGAGGTGGTTCTAACGAGTACCCACAATCTATGTTTTTGAGCAGAAATAAGAAAAATAATGTATACCACTGTAAACCCCAGTTTCACCATATAAACGTTGGGTTTAAGGGGGTCAAAATTACATAGGCATGTTTTCGTGATATGCTCAAGTAAGCCGCCGCCCTCTCGAGAAGAAATCATAGAAAGAATCAATGATGAAACAACTGGCCTGAATGAAAGGAATAGAGAGGAGTAGATGCATGTAAAATAAGGTATCATGTGCCGACAACGCAAATCAAACACAGTCTTATGTCCAGGTCACATATTCACGGATTAGGGGCCGGATTAGCCACGGATACGATTCGGCATCATTCGTGGCAACCCCGAATTGGTCCGTAGCTTTCCGTACGGTATCCGTAGTCATACGTAGAAGTACTTGTATATCCGTGTATATCCGTGACAATTTTTGAAAATTTGACCACGGATCAAACAACCGTAGTACATCCTTACTAAACCGTATTAGAACGTGCTGATCCGTTATAGTCCGTATTAAAACCGTATTAATCCGTACTTATACGTAGGCCCAAAGTAACCAAGGATTTCTACTGTTAGTTACGGTTAAATGCGTACTAGTCCGGTTACACTACGTTGTGCATCCGTATCAGCTCCGTATCGGACTACGGATATTGACATTTCCGGGGACATCCGTGAAATTTAATCCGTAATGGAACCGGCAAGGTGATCCGTGAATGTGTGACCTGGGCATAAGCATTCTTGCGGTCTAATCAATGATACTCTCCAGTGGATCTCTGCTTGGCTATCTGGTCGAACACAAAAAGTCGTGCTTGACGGTGTTTGCTCAGATCCCGCCCTGTGTTGTCTGGTGTTCCACAGGGCTCCGTGTTGTGGCCTATACTATTCCTGATTTTTATAAATGACCTTCCAGACAACATAAATTCAACAGTCCGCCTTTTTGCAGATGACTGTGTTCTGTATAGAAATATAAGAGGGTCTGAAGACCAACAGTTACTTCAAGATGATTTGGAAAAAATTGGCCCTCTGGGAGGAGGCATGGCTCATGAAATTTAATGTCGCCAAATGTCACTCTATGAGAGTGACAAAGCACCCCCCTCATAAACAGATTGTCCATGGTTATTTATTACATAACCAAGTTTTAGAGAATGTTTCCTCTGCTAAATATTTAGGAGTTCAAATCACTGATGACCTCGATTGGGGTCAACATATCAATGAAATCACTAGAAAGGCTACTAAGACATACGGTTTCCTTCGTAGAAATATGGCTTTTGCACCAAGGGAAACCAAGGCTGCTGCATACAAAACTCTGATCCGGCCTAAACTTGAATATGCAGCACCTGTTTGGATGCCCCATCATCAAAAAGAAATTGACAGAATAGAAAAAATTCAGAGGACTGCTGCTCGTTGGACTTGTAGACGCTGGTGCAATCAAGGCCACGTTGGAGAAATGTTAGACGAGCTCCAATGGCCAACTCTGCAGGAAAGACGACAGCAGGCTTCTCTGACTCTATTCTATAAGATCCACAACAACTTAGCTATTATAGATAAAAGTAGGTACCTGTCTGTAGCCGGTGGGGAGAGCAGGAGAACTACATGCATACACGGATGGTCTGAAGAGCTCTTTTTTCCCCAAGACAATTGCAACTTGGAATGGCCTTACAACCGAAACTGTCTCTGCTGAGACAGTTGATGGGTTTAAGGCCAAAATATAATATCATAGGGTTGGGCAGGAGATAGGTATGGATTCCTTCCCCTAACGACTTCATGTATATAGTTTTAATCTGCTGGTGGCTGTGTCACAATACTTTTTTTTTTTTTGTTTTGAAACATGTGCCACACTCCAACCCTGTTATCATGGTCAGAATTGACCGAACACAGTATCGGAAGAAAGAAAGAAAGAAAGAAAAGCCTTTGCTGTCCGCCTATAGAAGCTTTTTACTGTAGAGTATATCGATGTATAACTAAAAACCTTTATCAGATTATGTGGCTTTGCTAGTTGATCTAGAATGTTCCTGTTCGCATTCTGTATTTACGCTGTTTTCGGACAGGTTGGCATGAGCAAACAGCGTAGACGCAGAACGCGGCGTCTGATCGGGGTCTACACTGTTAGCCACTCATCTAGTCGCATAGTATAACTTCAACAGGTAGTATAATGGACTTGTTCTTGAAAGTGTAAGGAGAAGTATGGTAGGGTGATCTGGTGTTCGAATACTTAGAGTAGAAACTGTAGGCCCCGAAATCAACTTTTCTCATGGCGAGGCCCGTGTATTACAATAGACAAAGGTCAAAATAAATTGAAATCGGTCGTCGTTAGATGCATATTTTCCTGGTATTGTCATTGTATTTCCTTCTTTGCTCACCTTTGTCGTTACATCGGACGTATACGACAGTCATATAAATAGACGGACTATTGATCTATATTTAGACGGAAAAATACCCAAATTCAAATTCAGGGTAGGTAACTGAAGGGAATTCCAATCTATTCTATAATGTCCCTTGGAGAATTAGCACTTTGTAAGCATGCGCAATCCGGGAATTTTCTAAATTTAGAAAACATCTCAATAATCGCTATCTGCTCCGGACACGTGCCAGTATCAACAGAAGACGCAAATGGACCCAAATCACTCCGTATATGTTTTTGAAATGTTGGTGTTCAATGCCCTGTCGAGAGGTGTTCAGCCATTTCCGACAATGAAAACGTGACAGCACAAGTGAACATTGCTCAATCATAGGAATAGAGACTTTCTTTCCGCTGAATGTAGCCAGGCAGACTATATATACATATAAATACATGTATCTGAGACACCCCATGGGAAAATGTGTCTTCGGGGCCGATATACGGACAACGAAGGTCCAAATCAACCTGTGCATCGCGCAGTCTTGTTACAGCACTCGCTATCCGCTTATAGTATCTTGGATACTATAGGAAAAATCAATGTATATTGTAAAATATAAACCGTTATCAAATTGTGTGGCTTCATAGCTGATCTGGATCTTTACTGTTCGTGTGTACCCCCGAAGATCATCACGAAAACATGCCTATATAATTTTGACCCCTTAAACATCTCTTTTATATAGTAAAACTGGGGTTTACAGGTATACATTATTTTTCTTATTTCTGCTCAAAAACATAGATTGTGGGTACTCGTGGGCGAGGCGGTTCTAACGAGTACCCACAATCTATGTTTTGAGCAGAAATATGAAAAATATTAGACTTTTTTATCTGAAAATTTTCAGGTTTTGGCAGTGAAATTTTCTATATATTTGAATAGGCGTGTTTTCGTAATGTACAGTGTTTTTGATTATATGCGCTTCACTGTGATGTTTCACAGATGAGGTAGAGGACCCCTTCGATATTTTATATGTAGCTTCATCTAGTGAATCTCTACCAAGCTTGTTAAAATTGTAGCCCTGGGGACAAAAATGGTCCTAACATAGGGGTCACTTGTTTTACGTAGTCTCGTGCAAGGAAAGCTATAAAATTCTTCGTTGGTGAAAATAGACGGTCCAGGCCTTTACTATTTGGTATGTAGCCTCATCTAGTAAACCTTTATCAAGATTATTCAAATTAAAAAAAAAATTGATCCCTCCCAGGGGTCACTTGTCATCTCACCTGAGCTATTGTGATCGGTCACCGTCCGTTTTCGTCGTCCATCCTTCCGTCTAAACACACTTTCTTCAATGTGTGGATTTTGACCAAACTTGCATGGAATGATCCTTTGGCAGCAAATTCTTTCCTTTAAGAGTAGACCCTATTTTGGAAGCGATAAAAAGTTTGTTTTTTTTTTTTTAAGAGCAGCCTCTATGGTAAAGAAGCAAATGCGTTTTATGTTACCTGATGCCTCTCTATTGCAAATAATATTATTTGAGCCAGCGCCTGACAAAACCGACAAAATGGCATGTGCGCCCAGCGAAGACTCGGATCAGCCTGGGCATCCGCCCAGTCTGATCAGAGTCTTTGCTGTGCGCTCAATTGGGTAGCTAATGACCCATTTCTTTCATGCGGACAGCGAAGATGCTGATCAGACTTGTCGGATGCCCAGCCTGATCTGAGCCTTCGCTGGGCGCACATGCCATTTTGTAGGCTTTGTCATGTGCTGGCTCAGTTTCTTCTTACGCATGTTACGTACATGAGTAATATGCCTAATGAGCCACTCATCCATCCCAAGTGTTAGGAGTTAAGGTGTCTCAATATTTAGGGTAAATACGATAGCCCGGGGGCGCAGCTGGTCATAATTCCCGCGAGAAGATGAGGCAGGATGTACAAAAAGAACAACAACAGCAGCAGCAGCAGCAGCAGCAACAACAACAACAACAATCTATCTATCTATCTCTCGGGGGGGGGGGGGGGTGGGGTGGGGGGGGGGGTAACTTAGGGGTAATTTTGGTACGGGTGTGCGAGCCAGTATTTCAAAACTTACCCCATTCATATACCTGGCAATCGAAAAAACAGACCCATTCATATACTTGATCATCCAAAATGTTGACCTATTCATACACTGCCCTTTGATTTTTGAACCATTTTTGCTGGTTATTATACAAATATCACAGTCAATTCATGTAATACCAAGGGGATAAGCAGCCTCGAAAAATCTCTGAGCGAAAAATATGTGCATATACCAGAATGTCAAAAAAAATGCGGCCTTTCACATAGGAATCCAGAAAAATCGGGCCATTTATATACTTTTTGTTGAAAAAAGGGGGCCAATCATATACCTGGCAGCGCTGAAAAAGGGGGCTATTCGGCAAGCACATCCGTACTATGCCATAAATAGGAAGTTACGCCTCCCCCCACCCCCCCCCCCCCTCCGAGATCTATTTATCTATCTATCTATCTATCTATCTATCTATCTATCTATCTATCTATCTATAGTTGTGTTTCCACTTACCCGACCAACCCTGTTTCAAACACCCGACTCTGCTTTTTTTTATCAGTAAAAATGCAAAATAAAAAAGTAAAGCATCTATCTATCTATCTATCCAGCAAACATGAAAAATGAATAAAAATATAATAAATAAATAAATAAATTTGATGGGGCATTGCAATTGTCTACTATATCTAATAGCAGTGCTGCTGTTCCCTGCCCTGCCCCAATCTGGTCATATGCATCTACTCCCAGAGGAAACTTTAAGGCAGTAATTTTGTATGGGCACCGCCAACAGCATTTGGTGATGTTCATAGTTCTTCCTTGTTTGCTTTATGGGTGCACTCCACAGTTTTGACTTGCATTTCTATCTGTTTACAGCCCTCACATACATAAAATGCAATCACAGCAAATATAACAGTACCTGTCCATTAGGTACTGTATCAATAAATTGCAAACTTACCAAATAATAATTTAAGCATCATAAAAATAACTGCAATGTACCAAAACCAGCTGTTGCACTAATGTAAACAATACCCCACCCCCCTCCGACTGCGGCCAAATTTATGCAAAAAGTGCAGTTTTCGAATGATTATCATCAACTCCAGGACAATGCACTGGTCTGAAACAGTTGGAAATTTGACAGAGCGCCTACAGAATATTACTTTTATCCAGAAATCAATACCTGTAAGCCACCTCGTTTTTAAGATAAAATCCACAGAAAAGCATGCTACAATTTTTGACAAGGTAAAACCGGGTACCAGACAGAGTTCAACAGTTTCGTATTTTACCTACACTGTTTTATAAAAAGGTCATGTGACCTCAAGAAAAGTCTTTTTTATCAGTGTTAACAATAACTGACAAGCATAAAACTTCAGTTTTGGTCAAAATGTGCAGCAAAAAGTATTTTCAGACTGGTTTCTAGCCCTACCCCTAGTTATTGACATTTTTGCCAGGTTCAAAAGTGCGAAACTGTGGAATGCACCCTTATACCTGTAGGACTTTGAGACCAGGTAAAAGATTACACAAATTGTCCCTGTTTCTTCAACCTTTGAATGAATGACAGCAACAACCGAAGTTGTGTTAACAAAGAGCAACTATTGCTGGGTGGTATGCTTTATGCTTAATGAAAAAAATCGCCGAGGATTTGTGGATCGAGCAGCTGTGTAAAGGGCAGTGTAAAGTGTGTTATAAATCTGGACGAATTTTGTGACAACAATTAATTGATCCCTGCAATATCTATCTATCTATTATCTATCTACAGAGACATTGATGTCCCTTAAAGAAAAAGCAATATTTTCTGTAAAAATTCAAACAATTAACCCCATAACATAAAATACCCCATATGTCCCCTAAAAATATGGGTCAGTAGAGACATTATGTCTCGATCCTTAAGTAAATTTTTGAGGGAAAACCCTGTAACAGTGGTGGGTATCCCAACGGGAAGTGCAGTCTTACCTGGATCTTTGTTATTGTGTTTGGTGGATATCCGGCTGGGCTGTGCATGGGCCTGCCCAGGCCCTGCTTTTGCAGTGACAGATATCTAGATGGGGAGGTGCAGGTGCCCGATTTTGCCTGAATCTTTGCTATTGTGTTTGGTGGACTTTGGGCAGAGCTGCATGTGTACATGGGCTCTCCCTGGCCTGGCTGATCATGTTGGAGAAGTCCCAGCAGGGAGGCATGGGGAAGCAGTCTATCCTGTATCTGTTTGGGCTCCGGACATGTCTGCCACTCTGGGTGGTCTCACCGGGTTATTTGTCATCGCTGTTGACAGAGTTTGGGTAGGTCTATGCATCCGCATATTCTCGCTATGGTCTTTGGTGCTCATTTTCACATTAGTAGACTGAATGTCCTTTTTGTAGGGTGCGGCTGGCACTGATGACATTCTGCACCATAATGCTGTAGTTTGACATTCGTCCGATTCACTTTGTTGCTTTCCATGAGAACTGTAATAAATTTATATATTATAATACCAAATGACACAAAACTTTTGCCAGACAGACAGACACACATTTACCATGCGTCTAAGACAGGCAGACAGATGGACTACAGTTACGTGTCTGTACGTCAATTTTTTATCTAAATGAAAAACATTTTACACGTCAGATTAATACCAAATGACCCAGATTTTTTCTTGAAAAAAAAAAATGACGTTTATTGAATGACAAACTGGCGGACGACAGTGTCATGTTTGTATGAGGTTTTGTATACGAAAAGCAAATGTTAGTTAACCTTTAACATGTAGAATGTACAGAGGCAGAGACAGTCATCTTATGAACAATGGATAGCCAGTCTAAATGAAATGCACTGTACATATTTTCATCAAAACCTTTTCCTTGTCATAATAATACCAAACAACAAAACTGTTGATGGACAAACAAGCATCCTACTCATATCTGCATCAGTAATTTCAGTGTTTTCTCTACCTTACCTCTCTCTACATTTGGGATTTCCATACCCTGTCCCTATCTATTTTGGTGATTTCTTTGGTGATTTCAGTAGATTTCTGTGATTTCAGTTTATTGTGTTACCATCAGAGGTATGTGAATAATACCTCCTCTAATTGGGGAAGTTTAGTATCTTGTATATTGTGAATCCTGTGATGTTCTAGTTTGTTTCAAGCTGGGTGTAGGATTCAAATGTTTTAATAATTTCACCACCAAAAACTGAAAGTTTTCAAATACAAATTCTGATATTTTTCAAATTTCTGCTCAAAGCATAGATTGTGGGTACTCGTTAGAACTGCCTCGTCGGACGAGGCAGTTCTAGCATGTACCCAGAATCTATGTTTTTGAGCAGAAATAATAAAAATAATGTATACCCCGGTAAACCCCAGTTTTGCTATATAAAAGTGGGGTTTAAGGGGGTCAAAAACTATATAGATATCGTTGATTTCGGGATGTTGCCTTCTCTGTATGGATTCCGAACTGAGACTTCATACTCCAGCTTGATACATGCAAGTGTTTTCTCCAAGAGTGTATTGTTTTGATGATCCAGAAGATGCTGTGACATTGTATGAAAATAAAGAATAGATGACCTTACATGGTGTAGGTGATTGACAACCAACAAACATAGCCTCAGTCCATATGAAATGGGGAAACATATGACCTTGCCAATTACAGGTATGTGTGGCTAATTGACACACACACACACACAAACACACACTCACACACACACACACATGTATATATGTTGTGTGTGTGATGTGTGTCAATGGAATGATGGAAGTTAGGAATATTATAAATGTACATGTAACTCGTGGAAGATGGTGCTTTTTCTTTCAGTATGCTACGCTTACAATCTAGCTTAACCAGAATGCTACCACAGAGATACATGATTCCTAAAAAGCCTTGTTTCCCTGCCTTTTGTTCTACAGCAGCAGCTAAAGATGGCAAAAAGAAGACTAGAGCTGTCATATTTGACATGGGCGGAGTCTTGCTGCCATCTCCGCTACTTCTTTTTAAAGGTATAGTATGTTTTTGCCCTAGAAATTTTAAACTTAATCACTCTCTAGGCAAATTTAGAAGACAACAAATTGACAATATTTTTTCATGTTTTTCCCAGAAAACAGTCTTTGACCTTTGATGCAAATCGTCTCCTTAGGAGTCAATGTGCATGAAATATCAAAGTCTGTTTTCTGGAAATACATGTATAAGAAAAATATTTCAAAATGTTGTCTTCTGAAAGTTTTTCCCAGCATGCTTTCTTTCTATTTATCTTTCTATACATACTGCCATATGCCTTCGTGGGCATTCTAGACAGGGCTTCCTACTACATCTCAAATCTGATACATGTACCTGTAGATCACAAGTTTTTTGTCATGACTGCTTCAGCAAGCAGGAGCAACAGAGGGATCACTTTCTTTTTCTTCTTCTTCCGTATAAAGGTCAGGAGTCTTCTTAGACTGTATCGTTGACCTGTTAGGAGGATGGGACAGCCGTCCTCTTCCAGAAAGGGTTAAAAGCATTAAAAGTCCTCTATGTACAGTTAAAAATATGAAGGGTGGTTGTTTACGGAGCGACGAAGACAGCTGCATCAGTGGCCCGGATGGCAGCTGTGAACTCCTCGAGAGTTGGACAGTCTGTTGTAGTAACCGGCAGCCTGTTCCATTCCTGTATAGTTCTCGGATAGAACGAGTATTTGTAGACCGGCTGAGGTGCTGCTGGTTGATATATACGGTTGTCCCCTCTTGTGCGTCTGTCGTTGGTACGCAGTATGGGCCCTGGGTTGATATCTACCAGTCCTCTCTGTATCTTGTACAGCATTGTCAGCCTGTGTTCACGTCGCCTATCCACCAAGGGAGACCAACCAAGTTCCCTGACCATACGGGATACACATCCTGGAGTTCTGTCCCAGTAATTATGGTGCACAAATCTGGCAGCTCTTCTCTGGACTTGCTCCACACGGTTTATATCTGTGGTACGGTATGGATCCCATACAGATGATGCATAGTCGAGGGTAGGGCGGACAATGGAACAGTAAGTTGCCTCACGAACCTCCTTGGTGCAATTATACAGGTTACGTCGTAGGAATCCAACTGTTCTTGACGCTTTTGCAGTGATATTATCTATATGAGTTTTCCATTGGAGATCTTCACCAATGGTAACTCCTAGGTACTTGGCACTTTCAACTGCTTCAAGAATATGACCATGGAGGGTGTATGTTGTTTCCCGTCTGAATCTCTTGTTTGTACATATTCTTATAACCTGGCACTTTTCTGGATGGAAGTTCATTTGCCACTCACTTTCCCATTTCTGCAATGCATCTAGGTCCTGTTGTAGTCGTCTTGCATCCTCATCGCTCTTGATGTGTCTGTATATGAGAGCATCGTCTGCGAACAGTCTCGTGTCAGATGATGTAGACTCCGGCAGATCGTTGATGAATGCAAGGAAGAGTAGGGGACCTAGGACAGTCCCCTGGGGCACCCCCGAAATGACATCTGCTTCTGCTGACATGGCACTCTCCAGAAGTACTTGCTGCTTCCTGTAGCTAAGGAAGGATTGGATCCAATGTAAGGTATCCCCTCGTACACCGTAGAAGTCTAAATTGTGGAGAAGGCGTCGATGAGACACTTTATCGAAGGCCTTCGAGAAATCCAACAAGATGACATCTACTTGGTCTCTTCCTGTACGTAGCTGGCTGGTGATACTCTGGAGTGTTGTAATTAGCTGTGTCTCACAGGAGCGTTTAGATCGGAATCCATGTTGGTTGTCACAGAGAATGTCCTGGTGGAGAAAGTGGTTGATAACATTACTATGGACTATATGTTCCAGAACTTTGCATGTCACTGAAGTCAGGGAGACGGGTCAGTAGTTAGAGGCTTGATTTCTGTTAGTGTCATTGTTAAGGCTGGTACAGTTAATCAGATGATTAATTGATCAATGAATTCCACAAAAATGACTATCATTACAGATTTGCTAATAATCGATCATTTAATTTATGTGTTTGTTACTTTACCATATTTACACTTAGTATTCAGACACCTCAACTCCTTACCATACTTCATCTAAAATTTGAACAAGTCCAATTTATTACTGTTGTGTCTAAAATAGCTGGGTGAGTGGCAAACAGTGTAATACCTGATGAGATGCTGCTTTTGTGGTGTCTCAGCTGGGTCTACATGTTTGCTAAGACCTGTCAGACAAAATACATACAATAAAGTATAACATATGATAAAGTCATGCTCAAATAGGTAAAATTATGATCAAATATTCTGCAATAACTAATCGATTATCAATCACAATGGCAGGACTGATAATCGATTATCCTTACAGCTCTGATTAGCCAGCCTTAGTCATTGTCAGTGTCAACAATGTTAGAATTGGATAAGATGGGTTGTTATGTGCCGTCTTCTCTGGTACTACACTGTTTGCAAAGATATCTGTTTGGATCTGCAGGGATAAAAGGTGAACAACTTAGAAGTAATTTTTATTGTTGTTTTTCAGAGTTTGAAAAGCAGAAGAATCTGCCACCAGGACTAATCACCAAAACTGTTATTTCAAACCAAGAAAATGGAGCTTGGGTGAGAATGGAGAGAGGGGAATTAACTCTTACTGAATTTGCTGAAGCTTTTAGTAAGGAATGTTCACAACAGGTAACTGAATGTTATGCAAAATAGATGAATATTACAGTAAATTCCTGTATTAACCCTTAAACTGCCAATCACAAAAATTGTTGTTTGCTTTGTCATCTTCTTGTGATTTTAAAAGTCATTTTTTGCAAACAGTGTGGACCCAGATCAGACGGCTCCTTCAGGAGCAGTCTGATCAGGATGTACACTGTTTGTCTGTATGCAAAAATAGGTTTGAAAAGTTTGCAAGAATATTCAGCAGATGACATAAACAGATGACATTTTCAGATGCGGGTTTTCTTGGCATTTTAAGGATAAAGCCCACTGCTGTTAAGAGCAATTTTTTGCTGGCCTTGGTGGCTAAGTTGGATGCGCATCTGACTGGTGATCAGGAGGTTGCTGGTTAGATCCCGGCCGGATCAGCAACATTCTTTCATCGGGATTGATCATAAAATAATTTCTAAGGTCATTTTCTCCCTTCTGCGGATTCAAGAAGGGCAATTTCAGTTTTTAGCGAAAGAATGTGCACAATACTGGTTAACTGGGTTTTTTTACAATAATTTCCACTTGGCCTGTCACAAACCATTACATCATCATCACAGTGAAGCTGCTAGTTTGACACACACACAGCAGCAACAACTGCACTTCATCCTGCTGTACTTGAAGTAGAACTACAGTAGACCTCGATAGCTCGAACACCGATGGCTCGTTTACCATGGCTAATTTGAACTCATTTTTTAGTCCCTAGGAACTTTTTCCAAGAGAAAAAATATTTGGGGAAATTTTGTCATTTTATCATGAAATTGTATGTTGAGTGTATCATTATCATCGAGGCGATTCTAATGAGTACACTCAAAATACAATTATTATATAGAAGATCAAAAAGATTTCCCCAGAAAATCAAAATTTAGAATGCCAGCTTTATATAAAAAAAATGGCACACCTTAATTTTACAACCTTCTTTTAAGGTTTAATGACAGTTGTTGCAATCACAAAATACAGTCAAACTTCAATTGCTCGAACATCTTTGGGACCATGGAAATTTGTTCGAGAGATGGATAGTTCGAGCCAGTGTGATTTAATCATGGCACCAGGTCAGGAAGCAAATGGCGATAATTTATGGAAATGTTTTCGATCTTCAACAAAATAATAGTATGTTGCGTGCACTCATTAGAATCGCCTTGATGAGGTGATTCTAATGAGTACACACAACATAAAATTTCATAATAAAATAAGAAAATTTCTCTCAATATTTGTGTTCTTGAGCTATTGGAAAAATTCCGTAAGGACTCAAAAGTGAGTTCGAATAAGCCATAGTAAACAAGCCATCGGTGTTCGAGCCATCGAAGTTCGACTGTAATTTGAAAAGGAGATCCTTTGAAGATCCTTTAAACAGAAGCACTTATGACAACTTCTATATATCACCCCTTTAACTAGATATTGAGCCATTCTTGCCTTCAGGATGGAAGAGTTCATTGAAAAATATCTAGGTCAGGGTTTACTCCTGGTTCTTTCAGTGCCAAAATATTTACATACCTCCAGATAAGAGGGGTATCCACATAATATTTTACTTATTTCTCTGTGAAAACAAATGTTGTGGGTACTCATTAGAAGTGCCTCGGCAAGGTGCTTCTAATGAGTACCCACAACATATGTTTTTACGGGGAAATAAAAAAAACTTCAGTCCTTTTTGGTAAAAAAAAAAGGGTGCCTTGTCTGGAGCTACATGCACAAAAGGGATGTTTTGCAAACAGTGTAGGCTCAGATCAGATGCCACACACTGTTTGCCATGAGAATAGCAACTGGCAATACAAGAAGCAGTTATGATGTCTTATCTGCTACACCCCTTTAACTCTTTCTGGCGAAAGAATGTGCACAATACTGGTTAACCACTTAGAGGACTAAGCCTGCCCAGTAAACGTGTGGTTAGGTAAACTGACAGCGCTCGACATGACCCCATTGGGTTGACTGGGCCGTAAAACCTCAACACAAACAAACACCCCTTTAACTACATATTGAGCCATTCTAGTCTTGATGATGGAAGAGTTCATTGGAAAAATCCAGGCAAGGGTTTACTCCTGGTTCTTACTATGAGAAAATATCAAACGGTACATACATGAGGCTCCAGACTTAACGTGTATCCACATAATATTTTACTTATTTCTCTGTGAAAACATATGTTGTGGGTACTCATTAGAAGCACCTCAGCAAGGCACTTCTAATGAGTAACAACAACATATGTTTTCACTGAGAAATAAACAAAATACACTACAGCCTCTTTATAACACGGTTTGTTATAGCACAGTTTTAGTTATAACACGGTTCAAAGATGGATCCCAAAAATGTATAGATTATATTGAAAAATGACCATAAATGGTCATTTTTCAGTATAATCTATACAGTTTTTGTTTGGATATAACACGGTTGCTTAACTAACACGGTTGATGCTATGGACCCCAACACTAGTGTTATAAAGAGGTTGTGGTATGTCAGTACTTTTTGGTAAAAAATAAAAAAATAATTAGGAGCTACGAGTGTGTATTTACGAATAGGAACTACGAGTGTGTATTTAGGAATGTTTATTGAACAAATATTGAAAAAAAAGAAGCAGATATACAGCTGTAGCTATCCCTTTTTTTCTATGTTTCAGCTGGGCCATGAAGTTGATCTGACTGATTTGATGCCGACATTTAATCGCACTGTAACAGAGCCATACCCTCAGATGGTCAATGCAGTCAAGTGTGTTCAAGCAGAAGGACTGAAGACAGCTTTGCTGACAAATAACTGGTTTCATACAGCTAACAAGCAAACATATATACCAGTCGATTTGTCTCTGTTTGATGTGGTAGGTATAATAATGTATATACACTGTACAAATGTATTTAAATTTAAATTTGACTGACTGAAAGTGGAAAATGACAAATGATTTTACTAATGCTATTTTAATGAGAGTCTCTCTGTTTGTCTCTGTCTTTCACCACTGCTGAAATATTTTTTTGCACTAAAGTAGGGTGACTATATATATATATAAATATATATGTATAATAATGCATACTGAAGAGGACTTCTGGTACCAAAAAGATTTTGTCACTAAAATAATTAAAAAAAAGATTTCTACTCATTATAAGCACCTTGCGCCAGCCTCGGTGGCTCAGTTGGATGCGCTGTCCGACTGGAGACCAGGAGGTCGCGGGTTCAACCCCCGCCAAGGTCGGCAACTTTCTTTCGTGGAGATTGATCATGAAATATTTTCTACGGTCATTCTCTCCCTTCCGCTGATTCAAGAAGGGCAGTCGCCAGTTTCTGGCGAAAGAATATGCACAATACTGGTTAACCGCTAAGAGGACTAAGCCTGCCCAGTAAACGTGTGGTTAGGTAAACTGACCGCGCTCGACATGACCCCATTGGGTTGACTGGGCCATAAAACCTCAACACAAACAAAATAAGCACCTTGCAGAGTCTAACCAGAATAGTCACTGGGTGCAAAGAATGCAAAGTTTCTTCATTTGAACAAAAAAGACTCTGATCAAATTGGGCAGATGCCCAGGCAGATTTTGGTCTTCACTGGCCATACACAGCCGGCCTGGGTGGCTCAGTTGGATGTGTGTCCGACTGGTGATCAGGAGTTTAGGGGTTCAACCTCCTCCTGGGTCGGCAACATTCTTTCACTGTGATTGATCCTGAAATATATTATACAGTCATTCTCTCCCTGTATTCAAGACGGGCAGTTGTCCGCTTCTGGCAAAAGAATGTGCACAATACTGGTTAACTGCTTAGAGGAATAAGCTTACCCAGTAAACATGTGGTTAAGTGAACTGATTGTGCTCGACAAAAAAACATTGGCTATACAAGTCAGAAGGTTTGTTTTCTTTTGTTACAGCTGACAAAATTATGCAAAAATCTGAATTTATGTAGTAGATGAATTTTAGGTTTGTATGAAAAAAATAAGAAAATCAATTCTGTGTTATACAGTTGACTCTTGTTATCTTGAAATCCAAGGGACTCTCTGAAATACTTCTAGATATCCCCCGTAGTACCTGGACATGTCAGATTTGCAGAATTGAGGAAAAAATAAATTGAACAACCTCATTTCAGAAATGGATATGTAATTTGACTCCTGAAGTTAGAGACATATTGAAAATTAGGAGCAATTTTTCCTCTTTTTTCACAATATTTTATTACCTGTTGTTAGATTTCCATGTTGAAAACAGGGACCAGGTTTTCACTTGGAGATAATTGGTTTTTTGAGATAAGTGTAGTCGAGAATATGAGAGTCAACTGTCACTATTTTTTTTCTTTAACAGGTAGTGGAATCCTGTAAAGTAGGTTACAGAAAGCCCCATCCAAAGATATATGAAATATGTCTGAAAGAGCTAGGAGTCCCACCAGAGGAGATAGTGTTCTTAGATGATATGGGAGGAAATTTGAAGTCTGCTAAAAAAATCGGAATCAGAACAATCAAGGTAAACTTGGAACTGCTAATCCTGTAACACATATGTCAGATCTAGTGAGCTCCATTTTCAGAAACATTTGAAGGATATGTCAAGTCTTATTTTTCTGTGGAAAAATGAAGGAGATAATTCAGAGAAAATGTTAAGCCTTTTTTTCTGTAAAAAATACAAACTGTATTGTTAATTTGTTTGCCTATGATTTGGTCTGTAGTGAATGGTTTAAGTAAATATGGGATGGAAGACATGAACTGCAAGGACAAAAAATGTACCTTCTGACATGTGCACCCAACAGAGACTCTAATCAGCCTGAGTATCCACCATCTGATCAGTCTTCCATCACGAAAACAAGCCTATATAATTTTGACCCCCTTAAACCCCACTTTTATATAGTAAAACTGGGGTTTACAGGGGTATACATTATTTATCTTATTTCTGCTCAAAAACATAGATTGTGGGTACTCGTTAGAACTGCCTCACTGAGGTGGTTCTAACGAGTACCCACAATCTATGTTTTGAGCAGAAATATGAAAAATATCAGAGTTTTCAGGTGAAATTTTCTATATATTTGAATAGGCGTGTTTTCGTAATGATTGAAGAAACTGCATCTTTGGCTATCCCAGTTGTGCCAAGTGAAGATTCTGATCAGACTGCGTGAATGTGCCAGTTAATTGGAATCTTCACTGGGCACACGTCCGAAAGTACATTTTCTCAAAATTTCTGTTGGCGCTCATTTTTGGTAGCAGCCTTATTTGAATATTTCAGGTTGAAGACATTGACAAGGCTATCAAAGATCTTGAAGCAGAAGTGGGATTTGGTTGCCAGGGTTATGTGGAAGGAACAACATCCGTGCCAGAGAGATTAAAACTAGATATGAAGAAACTTAAGAGTTATCTGAACTGGGTGTTAAAATTACATTCCAAAGGTGAAGGTAACATCATCACTGGTAATATCCTGGCACTAACAAAAATAATAATTATAGCTCAAATAATATAATTCTGTAGTGGCTCAGTTGGCTGCTTGTCCGACTGATGATAAGGAGGTTGGGGATTTGACCTCCAGCGGGTTGGCAACATTCTTTAGTGGAGATTGATCATGAAATAATTTCCAAGGTCATTCTCTCCCTTTTGCTGATGCAAGAAGGACATTTGTCAGGTTCAAGCGAAAGACTGTGCACAAAACTGGTTAACCGCTTAGAGGACTAAGCCTGTCCAGTAAAAGCATGGCTTGGTAAACTACCTGGAAAACTTGTCTTTGGGCTTATGCAAACAGCGAATGCTCAGATCAGCCTGCACATCCATGCAGTCTGATGAAACTGTGATGATTTGATTTTGTGCCAAATTTCACCCTGGTCCTGCTGAACCCGGATATGCCCTGTCTTGACAAACAGTGTAGATCCAGATCAGAAGCCAGCTGATCTGGATCTACACTGTTTGGCATTAAATATGTGAATTTGTATTAGTAACTTAGTAATCTAGATAAATAATCTAACTGGCTGAAAATTAGAAGTAGGCATGACATCTTAATTTATTAAGCATGGCAAGGGTTAATGGTCATTATTATTAGTATTTTTTTTTTTATCTTTGTGAAAAATTTGCACTTGAAGCTACAGCCCTTTACACACAGGTAAAGCATATATTGTTCATAAGATTTAAAAGGAAAGTCAGATTATTTGCAAAAATAAATCAAAACAGTTCAGTCTCGTTTCACACACCCATTCACACCACCCCTGCCTACTAAAGTATAACAATAAAAACAAAAATACCTTGTTTTATTGTCTGATTTGGTAGATCTTTTTAAAACCCTTTTCTTGCTGAATAACTTAAGATGCCACATCTACTTCTAATTTTCAGCCAATCAGATTACTAGATCCAGATTGTTGCTGTATATTCACATACTTAATGGCAAACTGTGCAGATTCAGATCAGTTGGCTTCTTGAGAAGCCGGGGGGATGGTCGGGTGGTGCAAAGGTGTCCTGTACCTCACGGCACCGGGGCGTCCAATTGATATTGGCTTACAGTTGGGCAAGGCCTGCTATCCTTGTAGCAGGTAAGGGTAGAAGGGGAATGTTTTTATTTCTTCTGTTTCTTCACTTTCACTTTTGTTCCTCTTTCTTCTTTCTTCCCTGTCCTCACTTTCATCTCTTCTACTATCTCTTCTATCTCTTTTCTCCCTTTCTCTGGGAGACGACACAAAATGACCCACAAGGGTTGACGTGTCGTTAAACCCCAACACAATCAATCAATCAATTCTTGAGAAGCCAACTGATCTGGATCTACACTGTTTGCAAAGGGAGGGTATAACTGGGTTCAGTAGGACAAGGGTTAAAAAGTTTGAGGCCGAACAATATGACACTTCCAAGTAAATAATTTCAGAAGAGTTTGTCATTTGCCAATGTATGGATGATTTCCAATGATTGATCTATCTATTTTTTTCTCTATTTATGAATGTATTGGATATTGAATTGCATGTGTGCTATGATTTGTTATTTCCTAATACACAAAAAGCATGGCATGAGCCAAGAGTATGACAAAATGACACTTTTAAGTAAATACATTTTAGAAGAGTTGTGTCATTTGCCAGTATAGGATGATTTCCAATGATTAATTAATCCCTTATTATACCCCCGACAAAACAGTGGCGGGGTATTATGGTTTCATGTTGGACGTCTGTGTGTCTGTCCACCCGTCCGTCAGTCGTAAGTCTGTCTGTCCGTATTTCGTTTCCAGACGATAACTTGAGTAAACGTCAATGGATTTTCACCAAACTTGGTATGTGCATTGATATTGTGGTGATCTGGTTTGGGAGTGCTAATGGGCAAATTTCGTCATTGTTTGACAAGAGTTATCTGCCTGTGACACAATAATGGCAGAGTTATATAGTTTAAGAATTTTATTTTATCTATAAATAAATTGATTATTGAATTGCAGGTGATTAACTGTTATAATTTGTTATTTCTTCTTGCTCAAAAAGCTTGGCATGGTTCAAGAATCACAGCTTGTCCTTCTGTTGATAGACTTTTTCCGATGTGAAATGTTCAGTTGCTTTTCTAAGACCTTTATCCAATTTACCCAACACAGTCATCCTGCAGGTGGAAGAAAATATTCTCCATAAATCAACTTAATAATGTTTTTTATGGGGAATTCAGAAGTGCTGGAAGGTGATGACCCATACAAGGAAACTTTGGATTTATTGTGCAAGTCTAGACAAAAGGAATGTCTAGATAAACAAATTCATTTTTCTCAAAAAAACAAAAAAAAACAAACAAAAAAAAAAAAAAACAAAAAAAACCACACAAACAAAACAAAAACAAAAAACACACAAACAAAACAAAAACAAACAAAAAAACAACAACAAAACAAAACAACAACAATACACTTCTTGGGTACTCAATAGAAGTGCCTCAGTGTGGTGCTTCTCTTGACCAGCCACAGCATTTATTTTTGTGGAAGGATTAGAAAAGTATCATATTTTCATGGAAGAAGTAGAAAAGTTTTATAGTTTTCATTTAAGAATTAGAAAAGTAATATATTTTCATGGAAGAGTTAGAAAAGTATTATGATTTTTATGGAATAATTAGAAAAAGTATTATATTTCATGGAAGAATTAGAAAAGTATTAATACTTTTTGGTTTTACAAAATGCTTTAAGTATGTCAGAATGTGTGAATATGTCAAAAATGAGCGCATACAAATTAAAGTGAATGATGATTATTTTTCTCCACAGAGGATCCAATTGTAAGATGTTTTGCACATGGTCAGTCCAATCCAACATACTTCGTCAAATATGGTGGGAAAAACATGGTGCTTAGGAAGAAACCAGTATGTATGAAATCTTTTATTCTTTTTGTTTGTAACACAAAGAACACAATACAGACTCAATAACAGCAAGTCTGCTATTTTCATTTCATTTGTACAATTGTGAAAATAGGATTTTGTTCAACACAAGACTACATGGTGTAAGGAATGTTGCAGTTTACAAAACTATTACTGTTCATGAATAGACAATAAAACTGAGTCTGCCATTTTTGTTTATTTGATGATTGCTTTCTTCCCAAGGATCCTTCTTTTCAGAATTTATAAATGGATTAGTATATTTAATCATAGCTCCAGATAAGATGGGATAGCCACATAATATTTTTCTTATTTCTCCATGAAAACATATGTTGTGGGTACTCATTAGAAGCGCCTTGGCAAGGTGCTTCTAATGAGTACCACAGCATATGTTTTCATGGAGAAATAAGAAAAATATCAGTATTAATCAGCTAAAAAAAGTGCCTCATCTGGAGCTGTGCTTTACTGTACATTACAGCCTGGGAAGTTGCTTCCATCAGCTCATGCTGTAGAGAGGGAATTCAGGGTGATGAAAGCAGTCGGTACACAGGGCGTACCTGTCCCCAAGATGCTGGGGCTTTGTGAAGATGATAGGTAATTTTAATAGATTCCATTCCTTATGAAACAAAGAAAAATGAGTCAGCATTGGATGTATGATATTGAAGCATCTGGATTGGAGATTGATCATGAAATATTTTCTATGGTCATTCTTTCCCTTCTGCTGATTCAAGAAGGGCAGTTGTCAGTTTCTCATAGCAACAGATAAGGCGCTTTTTTCATCCAAAAAATGCTGATATCTTTCTTATTTCTCAACAAAAACATATGTTGTGGGTACTCATTAGAAGCGCCTTGGTGAGGCACTTCTAATGAGTACCCACAACATATGTTTTCGTCGAGAAATAAGAAAAATATTATGTGGATACCCCCTCTTATCTGTAACTATGATTTCTGGCAAAAGAATGTGCACAATACTGGTTAACCGCTTAGACTAAACCTGCCCAGTAAAGGTGTGGTTAGGTAAACTGACCGTGCTTGACATGACCCCATTGGGTTGACTGGGCCGTAAAACCTCAACACAAACAAAAGCATCCGGATTGCTGAAAGGTGAGGGCTCCCAACTTTGGATCATGAGGTCTGGGGTTTGAATCCCAGTGGAGATAGAATTCATCATGTGACTGTACGGTGCTTCATTGCACAGAGCCTTCCATTATCACCCTTTCATCGTCTCTACATGATGTTAGATAATCATTAATGTTGAAAGGGACACCAAATCATCATCATTGATGTAAAATAACTTCAGAAATTTATAAAAGTATGGGTGGCAGTATGTTTATATAGCCCACCACCCAATAGTGGCGGGGTATTATTCTTTCACTTTGGTTGTCTGTGTGTCCATCCATCCATCTGTCTTACCTCCGTCCACCATATTTCTGTTGGACATCCAACTTTATTTTTGTTAGCGGGTGATAACTTCAGTAAATGTAAATGGATTTTCACCAAATTTGGTATGTGCACTGACACTGTGAAGAGCCAATTTGTGATTGCTAATAGGCATATGTTGTGAACTTTAAACATAATTATCTGTCTGCCGTACGATAATGGTATGGTATTATCATTTCCCATTTTTAGCTCACCTGAGCACGAAGTGCTCATGGTGAGCTATTGTGGTCAGTCAATGTCCGTCGTCCGTCGTGCGTCGTGCGGCGTCAACAATTGCTTTAAAAGCCTACTCCTCCTACACCCCTGGGCCAATTAACTTGATACTTGGTAGGAAGCATCGGGGTGACTTGTAGATCAAAAATAGCTAAAATCGTTCTGATCGGAAATCCAAGATGGCTGCCATGGCCGCCATCTTGAAAATCTATTTTTCGCTTCTTCTCCTGAAACCAAAGGCCAATTGACTCCAAACTTGCTTGGAACCATCAGGGTGACTTGTAGATCAAAAATAGCTAAAATCGTGCCGATTGGAAATCCAAGATGGCCGCCATGGCCGCCATCTTGAAAATCTATTTTTCGCTTCTTCTCCTGAACCGAAAGGCCAGTTGACTCCAAACTTGCTAGGAAGCATCAGGGTGACTTGTAGATAAAAAATAGCTAAAATCGTGCCGATCTGAAATCCAAGATGGCCGCCATAGCCGCCATCTTGAAAATCTATTTTTCGCTTCTCCTCCTGAACCGAAAGGCCAATTGACTCCAAACTTGCTAGGAATCATCAGGGTGACTTGTAGATCAAAAGTAGCTAAAATCATGCCGATCGGAAATCCAAGATGGCCGCCATGGCGGCCATCTTGAAAATCTATTTTTTGCTTTTTCTCCTGAACCGAAAGGCCAATTGACTCCAAACTTGCTAGGAAGCATCAGGATGACTTGTAGATCAAAAATAGCTAAAATCGTGCCAGTCGGAAATCCAAGATGGCCGCCATGGCTACCATCTTGAAAATCTATTTTTCGCTTCTACTCCTAAACCCAAAAGCCAATTGATTCCAAACTTGGTAGGAGGCATTGGGGTGACTTATAGATCAAAAATAGCTAAAATCGTGCCTATCGGAAATCCAAGATGGCCGCCATGGCAGCCATCTTGAAAATCAATTTTTCGCTTCTTCTCCTGGACCGAAAGGCCAGTTGACTCCAAACTTGGTAGGAAGCATCGGGGTGACTTGTAGATCAAAAATAGCTAAAATCATGCCGATCATAAAACCAGGATGGGCGCCATGGCAGCCATCTTGAAAATCTATTTTTCGCTTCTTCTCCTGAACCGAAAGGCCAGTTGACTCGAAACTTGGTAGGAAGCATTTGGGTGACTTGTAGATCAAAAATAGCTAAAATCATGCCGATCGTAAATCCAAGATGGCCGCCATGGCGGCCATCTTGAAAATCTATTTTTCGCTTCTTCTCCTAAACCCCAAAAGTCACTTGACTCGAAACTTAGTAGGAAGCATCAGGGTGACTTGTAGATCAAATATAGCTAAAATCGTTCTGATCAGAAATCCCAGATGGCCACCATGGCCGCCATCTTGAAAATCTATATTTAGCTTCTTCTCCTGCACCGAAAGGCCAATTGACTCCAAACTTCGTAGGAGACATTGGGGTGACTTGTAGATCAAAAATAGCTAAAATCGTGCCAATCGGATATCCAAGATGTCCGCCATGGCAGCCATCTTGAAAATCTATTTTTCTGCACATCTGCATATCTGCAGTGGCTATGTCACTCAGGTGAGCGACCCGTGGCCCGTGGGCCTCTTGTTATTTTACTTAATAATATTTATATTAATTATTGGATGGCCCAGACTTATTTGGTTTAGGCTTTTATTTTTGGGCAAAAACTACTAAATGCTCTGTCTTTCAATTTATATAACAACCACCATCTTGATTCCTCATACCACTTTTCATGTACAGTCGATTCTAGTTATCTCGACCTCGCTTATCTCGAATCACCACATATCTCGAAGTGAAATTTAGGTCCCTGTTTTAACCTGGAAATCTAAGAGCAGGTAACAAATATTGTGGAAAAGAGGAGAAATTGCTCCTGAAGCAGTTTCTTCTCTTTTCCACAATATTTTCAATATGTCTCTAACATCAGGAGTCAAATTACATATTCATTTGTGAAATGTAGTTGTTTGATTTATTGTTTTCCTCACTTCTGCAACTCTGATATTTCGAGGTACGGATATCTCGAAGTGTTTCAGTGAGTCCCTTGGAATTCGAGATAAAGAGAAATGCTGTAGTTAAATCCTTTTTGTTTTTCCCCTGTAGTTTTATAGGTACACCATTCTATGTTATGGAACATATTCCTGGAAGAATATTTCAAGACGCTTTGTTGAAAGATCATACCCGAGAAGAACGTACACAAATTTACATGGAAATGATCAAAACACTCTGTAAAATACATTCTGTTGACATCAACGCAGCTGGTTTACAAAATTATGGAAAACAGGGTGAGTTTGAGCTGTAATCATTTATTTCTTAGCACTCTGGGTAAAATTTTCAGCAGACAATATTTTGAAATATTTTCCTTTTTTTCCCCCCAGGAAACAGGATTTGACATTTCATACAAATTGTCTCCATTGGAAAATAGCATCAATTCGTTGTCTGCTGAATTAGCCCAGAGAGTGGTAAAGGTTGAACATTGAATCATGTTAACCCTTAAAACGCCAAGAAAACCTGCATCTGTTTATGTCATCTGCTGAATATTCTTGCAAACTTTTCAAACCTATTTTTGCATACAGGCAAACAGTGTGGACCCAGATCAGACTGCTCCTCTAGGAGCAGTCTGATCTGCATCCATACTGTTTGCTACAATGACTTTTAAAGTATTGGGTAGAAGACAAAGCAAACAACAATTGTTTTGTTTGGTGTCTTAATGGTTAAAACATTTTGCAGGCTATATTTATAGAATTTTTTCTATTTTTTCTCAAGAATTACCTTACATTTTAGACATGTTGTTTAAACTGACTGCGCATGACAAGACACCACAGGGTTGAGCTGGCCATAAAGCCTCAGTACAAACAAATAGATGCTGGCTTCAATGGCTCAGTTGGATGCCCGTCCGACTGGAGACCAGGAGGTCACAGGCTCAACCCCCGCTGAGGTCAGCAACATCCTTTCGTTGAGATTTGATCATGAAATATTTTCTACGGTCATTCTTTCCCTTCAGCTGATTCAAGAAGGGCAATTGTCAGTTTCTGGCAAAAGAATGTGCATAATACTGCTTAACTGCTTAGAGGACTAAGTCTGCCCAGTAAAAAGTGTGGTTAGGTAAACCAGGCTCAACATGACCCCATTGGGTTGACTGGGCCATAAAACCTCAACACAAACAAATAGACATGTTGTCAGGTACTCCCTTGTGACCATGCCACTTTTCATTAATGTTAATATGCCCTGTAGACACAAATGACTCCCATGGGTTGATGGGCCATTAAACCTGAAATCATCATCATCATGTTAGTAGGCAATAAAGTACTGATCAGGCTGAGCAAATGCATAAGGCCCCTTTTTTGTGTGTTGTGCGTCATACTTTCATTAGAAAAATAAGAAAAACAAATAGATGTGCCACCAGAAAAGTCATGAAGACATACACGAATCAACAGAGGACTTGAAAAAGAGTATCTGCTGATAATTTGGGAAATTTTTTCTTATTTTTCTGTAAAAACAAATAATCTTCCTTAACAACTCCTCTGTCATATATGTCGTAGTTCACTCAATACACTACAAATTCTATAACATGGTTCATTATAACATGGTTTTGGATATAACAGAGTTCAAAGATGGATCCCAAAAATGTATAGATTATATTGAAAAATGACCATAAATGGTCATTTTTCAATATAATCTATATATTTTTGTTTGGATATAACATGGTTGTTTAACTAACACGGTTTATGCTATGGACCCCAACAATAGTGTTATAAAGAGGTTGTTGTGTACTATTTGGGCCATTTTTACAAGTGACACAACATTTGTGACTTCCTGTTATTCCCACACATTAAATGCCTTCTGAAACGGTGTCTTTTAAAAGGGAAGAATTTCCTCCTTGAATCTACTCTAAAAGGAAAACATTTTCTCCCAAATGATTTCCTTTTTTAGAGTAGAACCTTTTTCTGTAGGGAGGCAAAAGTATGACAATTGTCTCCCTTGAAAGTACATTCATTCCCCTTAACCCATTTTAGTATGGAGACCCCAAAAAGGGTAATTAGCAAACAGTGCAGGCCCAAATCAGACACCACATAGTGCCGCATCTGATAAGGGTCTCCATTGTTTGCAGATATTTTAACCATTTTTCTCTAAGAATATTTAAGTCGCATAAACTGACATACCTAAAATTGAAATTGGACTCTTCCAATATATAGTATGGAGGAGTCTATTCAGTCTGAAATTGGTTAACTGATCCATGCTTATATTTTTACAGGTCAGTATATTCTCAGGAATTTCCAACGTTGGGCCAAACAGTATGAGGCTAGTAAAACGGGAGAAATAGAAAGTATGAATAAACTTATGGAATGGATTCCAAAACATCTGCCAGAAAATGAAAGAATTACCATTGTACATGGGGATTTTAGGTAAATAACTTCATCTTGTGTATTTGTAATTTGACTCAGTTGATACTACATATGGGAGTGCCTTGTTTTATTGTTATTGTGTTGGGGTTTAACGACATGTCAACCCTTGTGGGTCATTTTGTGTCGATTCCCAGAGATCAGGAGAAAAGAGATAGTAGAGATAGTAGAGGAGATGAAAGAGAGGAACAGGGAAGGAAGACGAACAGAAATGAAAGGGAAGAAACAGAAGAAATAAAAACATTCCCCACTACTCTTACCTGCTACAAGGATAGCAAGCCTTGCCCAACTGTAAGCCAATATCAGCATTCCTCCTTGGGATGTTGTTACGGGGGCTATTCAGAAAGGTCAGATCCTTATAGCCTACCATAGATATATTAACAGATATCTCCACAAGGTGTACAGAGGTATGAAGCATGTTCCATTATCTACACACATATATAATCGTTACTGTTGGCTGCTCAGACTCGGAGATATACAAATATATTTTAAATTGGGACACTCAGAACCACTAGCCATTTTCCTTTACGGCTATGAAAGCTATAGAAAAGTTAGAAATAAAGGCTTATATTAAAGCCCATGGTGCGGTAAACATTCCTACAAAACAAATTCAAAAGGAACTATAGTCAAACCTTGATGGCTCGTTCACCATGGCTAATTCGCTCGTTTTTGAGTCCCTACAAAATTCGTTGAATAGCTCAAGAAAACAAATATTTAAGGGAATTTCTTATTTTATCATGAAATTGTATGTTGTGTGTACTCATTAGAATTGCCTCATCGAGGTGATTCTAATGAGTACACTCAACATAAAATCACTGTGTAGAAAATCATAAAGATTTCCCTAAATTATCACTATTTGCTTCCTAAACTGGAGCCATGATTAACCTTCAGTGGCTCGAACTACCCATGTCTCGAACGAATTTCCATGGTCCCAAAGATGTTTCAGCCACTGAGGTTCGACTGTATGTGATATTTGTGGGTCTTCTACCATTTCAAAAGTGACAGTTTGGCCGTGGTTATATAAATTCCAAAGTAGAAAACGTCAGACTTGATAAACAAATTGAAATTAGACATATACATAACCACATTGAAAAAAAAAAATTAGCCAAAGTATATGCATCACCACATGCCCTATGGTAAATGTCCAAAAATTTTAAACTCAAAGTGTCTAACAAAATGACATATGCAAGTGGTGCAAAACCCAGATCAGATTGCACCTGAAGGAGCAGTCTTAACAGCATCAGCCCTGTTCACCATTCCACTAAGTATTTGCCACCTCGGTGGCTCAGTTGGATGGGCCTCCCACTGGTGATCAGGTTGCGTGTTGGACCCCTGCCGGGTGGGCAACATTCTTTCGTGGAGATTTGATCATGGAATATTTTCTACGTTCGTTCTCTCCCTCTCACTGATTCAAGAAGGGCAGTTGTCAGTTTCTCTCGAAAGAATATGCACAATACTAGTTAACCACTCAGAGGACTAAGCCTGTCCAGTAAAAGTGTGGCTAGGTAAACTGACTGCGCTCGGCATGACCCCTTTGGTCGACTGGGCTGTAAGTATTTTAAGAAACAGCTGCATAAAAAGCACCATTTAGGCCAAAATAGTATGGAATAAAGTTTTTGAAATGATAAGACATTTACCATAGTTTTTACTATAGGTAATGAGGGAACATTGGATGGACATTAGATGTATGTAGATTTATTAATGTAATGATATAACTATACTATTCTGTTATTCTATATATTGGGACAGGATTCCTGGGGCAAACATTGTAAACCCAAATCAGAATGCTCCTAAGTTGCAGTTGAATGTGTACAATCTTTGTCACTCAGCAATTTGTTAAACATGAACTTACATGTATAGTCAGGTCAACAGGTTTTAACCCAATTTTGTCTGGAAACCCCCAAAAGGGTAATAGGCAAACAGTGCAGATGCTGCAGAATGCGGCACCTTATCAGGGTCTATACTGCATTAAATACAGCATTACCAAAACACCCGTTCAAATATACTGGAAATTCTGCCACCAAAACATGAAAATTTTCAGATAAAAAACTCTGATATTTTTCATATTTCTGCTCAAAACATTGATTGTGGGTACTTGTTAGAACTGCCTCAGCGAGGCAGTTTTAACAAGTACCCACAATCTATGTTTTGAGCAGAAATAAGAAAAATAATGTATACCCTGTAGACCCCAGTTTTACTGTATAAAAGTGGGGTTTAAGGGGGTCAACCTTATATAGGCATGTTTTCCTGATGGGAATTTCTATAAAACATAGTAATAATAAAAACAAACCAGACTCCCTGCTATTGGAAATAGACTGGTCCAAAGAGTGGTGTTAGAAGAGTCCACTTGATGTTAAAGGGTTAAAAAATTTAGAAGAACTATGGTAGAGTGAGACATGTCCCAGTAATTAGAATTATTGCAGAATCTAGATCTGCTGATCTGAAGTCCGCATTTTTTTCCTGTATAATTTCAGGTTAGACAACCTTATATATGATCACTATCGCCCAGAGGTTTTAGGAGTTTTAGATTGGGAATTATCTACTATAGGTGACCCGATTACAGACCTAGCCACCTTATGTATCTGTCATTATATTCCCCATGGCTTCCCCATGTTCCCCTGTAAGTAAATGGGAAAAGTTTAAACTGGGATCCAGCAAACAAAGTCTTAGGATATGTGCAACAAGTAATGGTCAGCTCCAGATAAGAGGGGCTTTCAAGAAAATATTTTTCTTATTCCACTAGAAAAACATATGTTGTGGGTACTCATTAGAAGTGCCTCACTGAGGCACTTCTAATGAGTACCACAATATATGTTTTCATGGAGAAATAAGAAAAAATATCAATAATTTTTTGTTGAAAAAAAGTGCCTTATCTTGAGCTACATGTATGAAAGACCCAGACCAGCCAGCCCATCTGCACAGTTTGAACAGAGTCTTTGCTGTTTGTCTGCAAATTATTAACCATTTAAACCTAGTGAACTCTTTTACTCTACTTTTAGGACAGGTCTATTTCCAATTTAGGGGGTGTCTGGTTTATTATTTTACCCCATATGATCTGGAGCTACACTGTTTGCCAATGGCCATTATTTAATAATAGGTATAAATGGGTTGAAGTTTATTTTACCTATCTAACTACTATAAAAACTCTAAGGATTTGGGCAGTTAGGCCTTTGCAAAGAGTTTAGACCCTGATCAGATGCCACAGAATGTGGCATCTGATCAGTGTCTACACTTGTTTGTCATACATACAGCAATATTTTAGACATATAAAGAGATATTAGAATGGACTGTTTCAAATTTTAGGACAAGTATGGTAAATAGATAAGGTGTTCCAATACTGAGGGTAATTATGGCATTCTAAATATTTGGTTGCTGTAAGTTTCAGAGGAATTGTTAAGGAGGAGTATTTGGTGATAATTCTGGGATAATTTTTCTTATTTCTCCATAAAAACATGTTGTGGGTAATTAGAAGTGTCTCACCAAGGCGCTTCTAATGAGTACCCACAACATATGTTTTCATGGAGAATTGGAGAAAATTATCCCAGAATTATCATCAAATACTCCTCCTCATCAATTCCCCTGCAGAGTGCAGTTAACTCTACTGAGTCACAGCATATCACCAGATAGGACCATACCATAATTAATAAATTATTTTCAGAGCTCTAGCTAAACCTCCCCTCAAATCTAGATAAAGCATCCATACCAGAAGAATTTTTAAAGAGGAGTATTTGGAAATAATTCTGAGATGATTTTTCTTATTTCTCCATAAAAACATATGTTCTGGGTACTCATTAGAAGTGCCTCACTGAGGCGCTTCTAATGAGTACCCACAACATATGTTTTAATGGAGAACTGGTGAAAATTATCCCATAATTATCACCAAATACTCTTCCTTAACAATTCCTCTGTAATAACTCTAACTGGTTTTGCTGAACTATATTTAAAATGTGCTGACTCAATCACAAACAGTGCAGACCAATAGTTTGCTCAGGGTTTACACTATTTGCGAAGCTATGTCTATTCCTTTTGGACCATTTTGATCTGGGTATACTCTGTTTTCACTATTTGCGAAGCTATGTCTATTCCTTTTGGACCATTTTGATCTGGGTATACTCTGTTTTCTTGGGCCTAGGAGTTTTAGATATTTAGTGTCAATAAAGTATAAAATTTAACAAACTGAAGATCCTACTGCTAACTGAATTGCATTGTTGACTCGCAGCTGGCTTGTGTGTTGCTTTGCTGATGATCACATATGTCCTAAGATTTGTCTTGCTGGCTTAGTTTGTGAAGAAGAGAGTTAGTTCATCATGGGAAAACCTGTGTTTTTTTTGTTGATATTTTTTTTTTCTTTTTTATATAAACTGTAAACAGTATTGATAAAACGTGTTTTCAGACATGCAGTCAGCGAAGGCTCAGATCAGCCAATGCATCCGCACTGTCTGATCAAGGCCTTTACTGTCCATTGACAGAATGGTTGAATACTACAGGATAGAAAGCAAAGGCCCTCATGATACTTTGCTCTTGTGCAGGATGATCTGAATCTGCGCATTTTGCGATGTCTGAAGGCATTTTTCCACTTGACGCAGCCCATATAACAATATTGAAATCCGAAGCTCTGTATAGCTTTAGAGAAGCTGCATTTTTTACAAAAAATATTGATATTTTTCTTATTTCTCCCAAAACATTGTTGTCGATATGTTTCTTATTTCTCCATGGACACATATGTTATGGGTACTCATTAGAAGTGCCTTGGTAAAATAAGATTTTCTGCATTTGTGTTGTTTGTTTAAATTGTGGACAAAATACAGGTTTTCCCATGACTTGAATATTAAACTTGATAAGAAGAGCAAACCTTGTGGAAGAGTTAATGGTCTGACAAAAAAAAAAAAAAAAAAAAAAAACGCAACAAAAACCAAAAAAAAAACAAAACAAAAAAACAAACTGATAATACTTAAAAAATCATGTTTTAATTGAGAAAGGGCTAGAAATAATTATTGATTGCTGCTGTTATTCTAAAGCAAGCTTAAATGGTAAATAAGCACTAAACAGTGTCAATGAATTTGTTTTCTTTAAAGAAAAATTGAAAATTAAGTATGATGAAATTTTTTGGAACAGTAGTTGCTCTTTCTATAGGTTTGAATGCTCATTGGAAATGTTCATTGATCTAGATTAAGCTGTTTTTATCCAGCAGTTATTTAGGAAACATAAAAAAACTGTCATCGGCTAAGATTTTTACCTAGCATGCAGGGCCCAGTTGTTTGAAGCATTGTTAGTTTAACAAGCTCTTTAGTGGTCAAAATGTTAACTGCTCTTGTAAGTACAATAGCTAATTCACAGGTATTTTGCTGAAAAAAAATGTGAGTAGCTTTTGCAAATGCAAAAGCTACTCACATTTTTTCAGCAAAAATATTAGTGTACATGCCATATTTATTGATCAAAGTTTTAATGATACATTAACTAATGGCATGGTTAGTTTTAGAACAATTGGACCCAGAGTGTTAAATATTCAGACAGACAGGCCTGAGTAAAATGTGTTCAAATTTAAGGGTACCGGTAAGTATATTAAGGGATTGAGGCATCCAAATTGTGACACTGGCAGCAGTATGTAGGAGAACAACAATGCTTTGATAGGGAAGAACCTGCACTTCTCTTACAGATTAGATAATGTGATATTTGATAGAAAGCGACCTGAAGTTATTGCTGTTTTGGATTGGGAACTATCTACCATTGGTGATCCATTAACTGATGTAGCTAATTTGTGTGTTTACTTTAATATCCCTGTGGGATATCCCTCATTCTCTTGTAAGTAAAGTTTAAAAATGACCCAGATCATATCTACATCACAAGAAGCTTGCTTTAGTTTAGCTAAATGCTTTATTTTTGCTGTACATTATCCCTCTCAATGCACTGTGTGTGTTGTGTGTGTGTTTGTGTGTGTGTGTGTGTTTGTGTGTGTGTGTGTCTGTGTGTGTCATAGTGTATGATGTTTCCAGCTATTTTATCTGTCCTACTGTTTGTTCAAGATTTTTTCCAGAGAATATCTCCATGTACTGTATGGCCTAGGAGGCAACCATCTTAAGTGTATGGGTACACTTAATAAAAATCATTTGTCTTGTAGATCGCTATGACCTACATTACAGAGAAAACTTGTATGGAGCTTTTTTTTTTGTACTGTTAGGCTTAGGCAAACCAGATTTGCTCTGGAGGTGTCTGGTAAAGAAGATATGTCCTATACCAAATCCAGGTCACTGTGACCTTTATATTGGGCTCTGTATTACATCTGTCTTGGATCTTTTCTGATGGCGTAGATTTACCAAAATGTTTGAAGGGATATATCTGAGCTGTGCAAAGCAATAATGTGGCTTTGGGGCTTGCACGGACAGGGAAGGCCAGTGGATAAGCAGTCTGATCAGGGCCTTTGCTGATTGCTGCCAGACTCAATGGATACTATAGAATGTATCAATGGAGAGCAAAGGCCTGGATGAGAATTGTGCATGTGCAGAATAATGTGAATCCCTACATTGTTGCACATGCTCAAAGGCACTTTTTCCCTTGACATGGCCCATCTAATGAAAGCGACCTGTTATATACTGTAAGGGGGTAACTTATACCATTATATGGACCAACTTCCACTGAAGATATTCGCCAGATGGATAATTTCCTGTACTATATAGTCTAGGCTGACCAGAAATTGATGTACATTGTATTGGTGCAATTGTCCAGGCAGGGAATTTTTAGCAGACATGTCCCCACTGGCATTTATTTTAGGGGACATTTGGGTTGATTTTAGGGGACAGTTGTATGAGCATAGCTGAAAAAATACCCCAATTTTGGGGGGACATCAAAGTCTCCCTCATAAGGAATTTTTGGAAACATTTGAAGTAAAAAAGGGACCAATTCTAGTAGTTTTGAGAGACAAGGAAAACCCAGATCTGTACCATTATGAAAACAAGCCTATTCAAATATATTGAAAATTTCACCACCAAATATTGAAAATTTTTTGATAAAAAAATTCTGATATTTTTCATATTTCTGCTCAAAATATAGATTGTGGGTACTTGTTAGAACCACCTCAGCAAGGTGGTTCTAACAAGTTCCCACAATCTATGTTTTTGAGCAGAAATAAGTAAAATAATGTATACCCCTGTAAACCTCAGTTTACTATATAAAAGTGGGGTTTAAGGGGGTCAGCATTATATAGGCATGTTTTCGTGATGAGATGATGTGGGCCTGTACTGTTTGCATATAACCAAGGATCAATTCTAGTATGTTCTTATTGCAGCATTTATTGGTGTAGACGTCAAATCACTGGGTATACCGACGCAAGAAGAAATAGTTCAAGAATACTGCCGCAGGATGAACATTCCAATGATTGATAACTGGGATTTTTATGTGGCATTTAACTTTTTCCGATTTGCTGCAATATTACAAGGAGTATATAAAAGGGCAATCACTGGTAATTACCATACAGACCCTCAAACTGCCAATCACAACTGTTGTCATCTGCTTTGTCATCTGCTTGTGATTTTACAAGTCATTTTTGCAAACAGTGTGGACCCAGATCAGACTGCTCCAATCTGGGTCCACTTTGTTTGCTTGTATGTCAAAATAGATTTGAAAAGTTAGTAAGAATATTCAGCAGACGACATAAACAGACGACATTTTCAGATACAGGTTTTCTTGGCGTTTTAAGGGTTAAGGCGAATAAATATACTGTTAGGGGAGAAGACCTGTGTGAATTGTTTTTACTCCCTTTTGAAAAAGGGTCCTCTCTTGAACGAATTTTCTCCCCATGGGTGAGGATATAATGAAGTATAGCAAAGTTCCTGATCAGACAATATTGCTCCCATCTTAGCCTATATGAGATAGGCTTTTTGCCCATGTGAGAAACTTTTATCTCACATGTCCATATGACTCCTAGGAACATTCCACTTAAAGGTGGGAGAAAAAGAATCCATCATGAGCCAGTCCATGCAGGACAGGGAAATCTCAACTGCAGGGTAGGAATTTCAACCAGGAACTCAACAAGCCTCATCCCTGGTTGAAATTCCTACCCCTTGGGTGAGATTTCCCTATCCTGCATGGACACTCATGCTGGATTCTTTTAATCTGGGCCAGCTGATCTGGATCGTTACTGTTTGCAGACACCAAAGACACCTTTTCTTATGTTGAGGTTAAATTTGTCGTCTGCAGCATATTTAAGACTAAAGGGAATTTTGAGAAAAATATTATTAAATACATTTCAACCTTTTTATAACACGGTTCGTTATAACAAGCTTTTGGATATAACACGGTTCTAAGATGGACCCCAAAAATGTATAGATTATATTGAAAAATGACCATAAATGGTCATTTTTCAATATAATCTATACATTTTTGTTTGGATATAACACAGCTGTTAAATAACACGTTTTATGCTATGGACTCCAACAATAGTATTATAAAGAGGTTATGGTGTATATGTCAAGTGTTACTCTTCTACCATAACTCTTTTGAAGCATCTGGGTGGCCGAGAGTTTATCTCTTCTGACTTCGGATCAGGAGGTCCATGGTTCAAATCCCGTTAGAGACAGAAGTTAGCTCATGACTGTACAGTGCTTCATTGCGCAGAGCCTTTCATTATCACCCATTCATCTAGATATGACATAAATACTGTTAAAAGAGACGTAAAACCCTAAATCATTATCATCATCATCATCTTACCTCTTTGGACCGAATCATCTTAAATAGAAGGGATGTCTGGTTAGTTATTATTATTATTATTATCTTTTATAGAAATTCCTTAATGCCAGCCGTGTAGGCCATGATCAGACCCCACATTTTGCTGCATCTGATCTAGGTCTAGTCTATTTGTTCTATGTCCCTTTTTATGGGATGCTAGATATAAATGGGTTGATTTCAGGGGCAGATTCAGAGGGAGTTTGAGACTCAAAATTTGGATAAATTTGGGACACCATATTTGCCCCAAATATCCACACTTCTTACTCATTACATATTACTTCTTTTCAGCAAGTCCATTTTACTACCTGTGAATGTGTGTAATATTGCTTGGTGAGTGGCAAACAGTGTAGACTGATCAGAAGCCACATTCAGGGGCATCTGATACGGATCTACACTGTTTGCTCAAGCCTGTCTGTCTGAATACCTTTAGTAAGTATGATAATATGACCAAATAAAACTCCCTCAGAAATAATCCTGGATCCACCTTTAAATTTCTGATCTGTTAATTTTGCTTGCAGCAGTTTAAAGATTGGTAGGTAGGTTGATTGAGTTGTCCCCCTTCAGTAGCTGGTCTGAAAAAAGCTTGTCACATGACTTAATCATGTGACATATGCTGTACTTTGTCACATGGTCTGAACAGACCTATTTTTAGCTTGTGTCAGAATGTAGATTGTCAACATAGTCAACCACTTATCAAAGTTACAAATCAAAGTAACCTTGGGGCAAGGTAAAATTTTATATCAATTTTCTTACATGGTATTTCACTAAACATATTTTTGATTGTTTAGTTCAACATAGCTCCAGATTAGGCACTTTTTTCAACCAAATAGTATTAAAAAGTTTTCTTATTTCTCCATGAAAACATAGGTTGTGGTACTCCTTAGAAGTGCCTCACTGAGGTGCTTCTAATGAGTTCCCACAACATGTTTTTGTAGAGAAATGCAAAAAATATTTTTTTGGTACCCCCACTTATCTGGAACTAAATTTGCATATTTAGCATTTTGGTTTCTTTTTCCTGCCTTGATTCCTACTTCATCATATATTAGATAATTATGTACCTGTGATCTGGTTCCAAGCCCTCAAGTTACATTATTTTTCCCTTAATATTAGCACACCTTATCAAGAGCAATGCCTTTTATGATAAAAATCAGTATTGAAAAATCCATTTTTCATATGATCTCCAAGTCTTTTATTACCATATTCAACCTAATTACTGCATTGTGTGCTTAGGTTTTCAAAATAAAACTGGGAAAACTTGTGGTAAGATATGTACCTGCCTATACTAAGGGTACTTTAAAAAAAACAGAAAAAAAAAACAGTGAAGGACTTATCTAATGATGCTTATGCAATGTTTTTTTTTATGCCCCCAACTGCGAAGAAGTTGGAGGGGCATGTTGCTTCTGGGGCATTCGTCCATCCATCTGTCCGTTCGTCACGCTTTTTGATGCATAGCATAACTTTAGAACCGTGCATGCTACTGTTTTGAAATTTCTTATATGGATTCCTCATGAGAAAATAGCTGACACATATTTTTTTCTTGACAGGATTATGCCCCTTTCCTGAGTTATGGCCCTTAGAAAAAATATGGATGCAGTCTTGTCAGCAAAATATCTAAAAAACTATTGAAGCTAGAGCCTTGAAATTGATGAATAGACTGGTAGGGATGAGTAGATGACCGGATTAACTTTTGAATAAATTTTGAAAAATGCTTCTTGAGTTATGGCCCTTTGTAATTTTTGGGCATTTTTACCTTGTCAGCAAAATATTGCAAAATCTGATAGAGCTAGAGCCTTGAAACATGGTGAATGGATTTGGTGAGTGATGAGTAGATGACCTGATTAACTTTTGAATAAATTCTGAAAAATACTTTATGAGTTATTACCCTTTGTGGTTTTGGGCATTTTTACCTTGTCAGCAAAATATCTCAAAAACTGTTACAGCTAGAGCCTTAAAACATGGTGAATGGATTTGTAGTGATGAGTAAATGACCTGATTAACTTTTGAATAAATTCTGAAAAATACTTCATGAAATAATGGCCCTTTGTAATTTTGGGCATTTTTACCTTGTCAGCAAAATATCTCAAAAACTGTTGGAGCTAGAGCCTTGAAACTTGATGAATAGACTGGTAGTGATGAGTAAGTGACCTGATTAACTTTTGAATAAATTTTTAAAAATATTTATTGAGTTATGGCCCTTTAAACTTGGTGAATGGATTTGTAGTGATGAGTAGGTGACCTGATTAACTTTTGAATAAATTCTGAAAAATACTTCGAGTTTTGGCTCTTTGTAATTTTGGGCATTTTTACTTTGTCAGCAAAATATCTCAAAAACTGTTGGAGCTAGAGCCTTGAAACTTGATTAATAGACTTGTAGTGATGAGTAGACAATCTGATTAATTTTTGAATAAAATTTTGAAAAATACTTCTTGAGTTATGGCCCTTTGTAATTTTGGGCATTTTTGCAAAATAGCTCAAAAACTGTTGGAGCTAGAGACTTGAAACTTGGTGAATTGATTGGTAATGATGAGTAGGTGACTGGATTAAGTTTTGTGTAAATTCTGAAAAATATTTCATGAGTTATGGCCCTTTGTAAATTTGGGCATGTTTTCCTTGTCAGCAAAATATCACAAAAACTATTGAAGCTGGATCCTTGAAACTTGATAAATAGATTGGTAGTGATGAGTAGACAACCTGATTTTGCCCCCAGTTTTGAATGAAATTAATGGAGCATATTATTTTGCCTTCATTCAAGCGTCCATCCATTTGTCCGTTCGTCACGCTTTTTGATGCATGCCATGTCTTAAGAACCCAGCATGCTAAGGTTTTGAAATTTTATATATGGGTTCCCCGTGAAAAAATAGCTGACCTGTATTTTTTTCTTGTCTGGCAGATTTTGTTTTTTTAGACTTATTTCCCTTTTGATAAAATAACACTGAAATCTCGTATGTTTGTACTGTTGTTACCGTCATGGGCAAGCAGTGTTGGAGTCAAGCAGTGTTAAGTCAGGCAGTTGGGGGCATAGTGTTTTACAAAAACCATCTCTGAGTTTCTTTATAAAAGCGTATGTTGTGGGTACTCATTTGAAATGCATCAACAAGTCAATGCAATTCAAATGGGTACCCTAAACATATACAAAGAAGTAGACAAAAAGTACAAGGGCCGTAAAATGAAGACTATGGAATTTGCTTGACTGTGCACTTGTAGGGGTATGTGCTGTAATTAGGTAGAATACAGTACTTTAGATATTTTTTTTTCATTTTTCAGGACAAGCCAGTTCACCAGATGCGGAACTTGTAGGACTCTATACTAAAGAAGTGGCTAACACAGCTTGGAAAATAGCTTCCAACAGCAACATTAAACCAACCAATCAGAACACAGCTAGCTCATCTTCCATTGGTACATCCAACAAGAGGCAGTACTCAACTGTAGCGAATCAACAGACAGGTTCAGATATGGCAGGTGCGGATTCAGATTAGGGAGGGGGTTTCAGGTGGTTGAGTTAAGCCCCTCTAGAATCTGAATTATTCCATTTTCATGGGAAATTGGACTGGTGATCAGGAGGTTGTGGGTTCAAACACTGCCGGGTCGGCAACATTCTTTTGTGGTGATTGATCTTGAAATATTTTCTACGGTCATTTTTTCCCTTCAGCTTATTCAAGAAGGGCAGTTCTCAGTTTCTGGCAAAAGAATTTGCACAATACTAGTTAACCACTTAGAGGACTAAACCTGTCCAGTAAAAGTATGGTTAGTTAAATTGACAGTGCTCAACATGCCCCAGTGGATTAAATGAGCAGTAAAACCTCAACACAAATAAAATTCATGGGAAATTTTGAAAAAGAAAAAGAAAACAAAATGACTGAAAAGTCAAACCCCTGTAGCTAAAAGCTGGAATGCCCCTGCATGGGACCAGTTTCTGTGGAAGGTATTGTATCTGTGGGTATGGTAAATATCCTAAAATTGCAAACACTTTATTCCATATCTTTTTGGCCTAATTTTAGCTTTTAGTACAGTTGTTTCTTAAAATACTTAGTGGAATGGCAAACAGTGTAGACCCTGATCAGACTGCTCCTTTAGGAGCAGTCTGATCTGGGTCTGCACTGTTTGCATATGCAATTTTGTCAGACATTACGATGTACAAAATTTTAGGACATTTACCGTAAGCACTGTAAATCCAGTTAACCCATTTACATCGAGTGGACTATTTTACCACAATTCTTTGGACCAGATTATTTCAAAGCAAAAAATATCATCAGTATGTTGTTTGCTGAATTAACCCTGAGAGTGGTAATAGTTAAGGTCAGATACCCAAGGCTATGGAACACATTTATCTTTTTACCAATTCATTATTTGGGCTTTGCCAAGTGAAAAGGGATCTTCGAGCATGTGTGTCCAGCGAAGGCTCAGATCGGCCTGTGCGTCTGTGCAGTCTGATCAGAGTCTTTGCAGTGCACTATATGAATGCCCCTGGACCCAAAGCTTCTTCATACAGACTGAGAAGGCTGTATAATAACTGATTGGGTATGCAGGCTTATTTGAGTACACATACTCAAAGACCCGTCTTCACTTGTCATGGCCCATTTTAGATCTGCCCATAATGTGTTTCAGGTCAGATGCCAATTAGTGTAGATGGGCTGAGCCTACGTGTTAAATCATTGCATAGTCAGGTGAAACAGTTTATCACAGACCAAGTTGCTCCTATAGAGAAAGAATATGTCCAACATAGTAAATCAGCAAACAAGTGGAAAGTCTTCCAACCAATAGAAGATTTAAAGGCAAGTATTTACACACTACTGTGCTTTCGATATATTTCAGAAAGTCGTTGTTTGCTTGGCCCTTTACACAGAAGAAGTAAATTTGCAAACTTTTGTTATGATTTAATGCAAAACCATTTGTCATAACTACCTATGCACAAAAAGTTTTATTCTAGTCATTGGTTTTTTTAAAAAAAATCAAATATTTTCACTTTTTCCCATAGTAAAAATGAATGCAATTATGCAGAAACCTGTAGGGTAGGTAACTTGGAGGCAGATTTTCAATAAGTTCTGCTTGTTCATTTTTTCTGAAATTTTCACAATGTTGTGAAATGTCAGTTATTTAAATTCAGCAAAGAAAAAAAAAAAAATTTCTTAGACAAAACATTCTAAAATACCACTATAGAAATTGCATAGGTCAGACCAATTTTTGGTAGTAAATTTAATTTTACTGTAAAAATTTAAGAACAGAACACTGAAACAGAAAAGACAAATGGTTTCTGATAAGATACGATTGAACGAACAAAATATTTTCATTTAAAATAAAACACCAAATAAAAAAACGTCTTTCCGAGAGATGTCGAAAGGACAGTAGTGATAGTCAGTTAATACACCATAGCTCCAGATAAGAGGGTATCCTAGGAATATTTTTCTTATTTCCATATGAAAACGTGGGTACTCATTAGAAGTGCCTCATTGAGATACTTCTGTTGAGTACCCACAACAATATTTTATTTCTTCACAGAAATATATGTTGTGGTACTCATTAGAAGTGCCTCGGTGAGGCGCTTCTAGTGAGTACCCACAACATATATTTTTGTGGAGCAATTAGAAAGATATCAATATTTTTCAGCTGGAAAAAAAGTGCTAATAAGAAAAAATATCTTATACTTTTCAGTTGAAAAGGGTGCCTTATCTGGAGCTATGATAGGCCATGAATACCCTAGACTTAGCTGTAATCAGATTTTTGTTGTATCTCCATAGAAACATACATTGTGGGTATATATATATATATATATATATATATATATTTATATATATATATATATATATATATATATATATATATATATATATATATATATATATATATATATATATATATATATATATATATATATATATATATATATATATAAATGCTAGAGGTAAAGAGGTCTATCCAAATAAATATTTTATTCATTTCTGCTTTAAACAAGTGGGTAATATTTAGCGGTACTTTGCCTAAGCTATGTGTGACATACATGTAGTTTACGGTACATATCCTAAAATTTCAAACATTCCATTGTTGGACAAAATACAAGTACTTGTTGGAATGACAAACAGTGTAGATGCTGATCACGGTGCTTTTTCAGGAGCAGTCTGATCTGGGTCTGCACTCTTTGTTGGTGCCATTATATCAGAAAAAATCTTATCTATCACACCCTTATCTGTCCCGTGGGAAATATAAAAATCGAGAATTTTCATGTGTTTGATAAACTTTGGTTGTATAGGATGTCAGGTTACGCCATCGTTAAGGTTGACATCACTGAACATAATTTTCTCTGATAACAGTGTTTCCCTGCATTGTAATATATATTCTTAAAATCTTTATTTTTTAACGTAGGAAACCATTTAAAATGTGTAATTTGATAAACTTTTTATGCAGATGTCGATTTAGGAATCGGTTTTGAGCTACTTCATTGTGCTTTATATTTAAGAATTTTTCAAGTGGGTTTCTAGTTAACTGTCTTGTCAGTATTACTTAACTAATTGCATAACAGAGCATCATTTTATTGGCATCTGGACAGACTTTCATGGTCTTATTAATCAGAAACATATGGAAATGCAATACCCTACTATCCCGACTTTGATATTGTATTAGTCAGGAAAGTGAGGATAAAATTCTCGAAGAGAAAAACATGGGATGGTCTCTCGGTATCACAGTTTGACATTTAAATTTTATGGCAGTTGCCATATGTGTTCTGTATTTTAGAGTAAAGCCAAAGCAGCAGGTTTGTGGAACTTATTTCTACCCAAAGAGTCAGATCCTCAGGGAAAATACGGAGCTGGTCTCACAAATTTAGAATATGCCTTTATCTGTGAAGAAATGGGAAAATATTTGATAGCTCCTGAAGTAAGTACATTCATTACACAATGCACAACAGAATAAAGGGATACTTATGCATAGCTTCAGATAATAAGGGGTATCAAAATTTGTAGCAAACGAGATTCGAAATTATTTTCAGAGGAAAAAGTCTAGACATTTCATGTGAATCATCTGCCAAGCAGATGATTCACATGAAATGTAAAGACTTGTTTTCTTTGAAAAATAATAATAATAAAAAAAAATGTCGTCTGCTGCAGTTGTGACTGGCGCTTTAAGGGTTAAAATATTTCTCTTCTTTCTGCATGAAAACATGTTATGGGTACTCATCAGAAGTGATACTACATGTTTTCATGGAGAAATAAGAAAAAATATTTACCTGATACCTAATCAGCCTGTGCATCCTAATTGTCTGACCAAAATCTTCATTGTACACTGTAAATCATTATCATCAATTCATTCAATTATCAGTAGTCACCTAGATTTGTTTGTAAAATCTTCATTATTTGCACTCTTCTCAAGCTTTCCAATTTAACTTTGTCAAGTATTTGCCAGTAGTGTGGATATTTAATGCTGTTATTATTAAAAGTGTCATGTAAAGAGATGACTCCATGCTACTGGAATGGGTTCTGTTCACTCATGTAGGGCATTTTTTTCCAAACGATAAGTATTGATATTTTTTTACGCCCCTGCGATTTGGATGGGAGCCATACAGTATCACCGCTGTCCATAGGTCAAGTCCGTCTGTACATCCCATATGTATAAAAAATAGTTTCCATTGGATATCTTCTGAAAAAATTAATGTATTGGTTTCATATTTTATACACTGTTACATAATCAGAAAATATAGGTCAAGTTCAATTTAGGGTAAAATCTGCCTATTATTATGGGAGTTATGGCCATTTTTCAACTTCTTTTTTTGCAAAATGCTTGTTTCCAGGTGATGATGGCCTCTGGGCAAGGGCATCTGTGTAGTAGTAACACATTTCTAGTTTATGTCTCCATTAAACAATATGTTGTGGTACTTATTAGAAGCAAATCACTGAGGCACTTCTATTAAGTACCACAATGCATATTTTTATGGGGACAAGAAAAATGATTATCTGAATACAACTCATATTTGGAGCTGTGTGTCTGTCAAACCATTTATGACCAAAACTGGCAAAAAACTGTATTTTAAGGGTACAAAATACTGCAGGGCCCAGTTGTTCATAGCATGGTTAGCTTAACCGGCTCATTAATGACTAATACTTTAACAGTTGTACCTAAGGTATTTTTAAATACATTGATATTTTTGCTGCAAAACTGTTAGTAGTGATATTTTTGCTGCAAAACTGTTAGTAGCTTTTGCAATGCAAAAGCTACTTACATTTTTTCAGCCAAAAATATCAATGTATTTGCCATTTTTCAAGGTAGAAATTTTAATGTCTGGTTAGCCAACAACTTCGCTGAATTTTTGAAGAACTGGGCCCTGAATTTGATTACAGGTTTTCAACTGTTCAGCACCAGACACAGGTAATATGGAAGTTCTAGTGAAATATGGAACTGAAGAGCAGAAGAAACAATGGCTGACACCACTTCTTGCTGGAGAAATAAGGTCATGTTTTGGAATGACAGAGCCAGCAGTAAGTCTTTGAATGGATTGCAATGAATAGGGTGTTTAATTAATGGATGCACCTGTAAGTAAGGTTGAATGGCTTTCCCTCAAATTGAGGTTACTCTTACCTGATACGGTCAATTCTCATTATACTGACACTGGATACAACAACAAAACTGCCGGCCTCGGTGGCTCAGTTGGATGTGCTGTCCGCCTGGAGACCAGGAGGTCACGGGTTCAACCCCCGCCAAGGTCGGCAACATTCTTTCGTGGAGATTGATCGTGAAATATTTCTTGCGGTCATTCTCTCCCGTCCGCTGATTCAAGAAGGGCATTTGTCAGTTTCTGGCGAAAGAATGTGCACAATACTGGTTAACTGTTTAGAAGACTAAGCCTGTCCAGTAAACGTGTGGTTAGGTAAACTGACCGCGCTCGACATGACCCCATTGGGTTGACTGGGCCGTAAAACCTCAACACAAACAAACAGCAACAAAATTTGTTATACTGACAATTTGACTAGCACGGACACCCCCTCTCAAGAAGTGACAGTTAATCTGAAATTATGCAGGAACATTATCATTCAATACTTCAAGCATATGTTTTTGATATTTGTTAGAATTGGCTCATGGAGGCAATTCTAACAAATATCCAAAACATAAGTTCTATGAAGAAATAAGAATAAAACATGGCTTTTGTTTCATATCATTCTGCTCATTAAGAATTCTTTACAACAGCAAATTTTGGGAATAAATGCTGTCATTGTAACGTGGGTTCGCTGTAGTATTTGCCTCCCTCTCATAGGCTATCCTTGAAGGATAGAAAATGCTGCTCACTCCCATCTTCCTATCCTTTGATCAAGTTCTTTCATCTAAGAGTTGGAGATGCATCATTTCAGAAAGGGTTTATATACTAGGGAAACAAATTTTCTTCAGATGGAGTCACCTCCCTTTGAAATGACAGGCAAATATATTACGTTCAGAGCTCTCTTATATATATTTATTACACCTTAACCCTGGTCCTGTTGCTCGGACATATCCTGCCTTCAAAAATGATAAACTAACTTAACTTTTGCATGCTGTCAGATGCCATATTTTATGATCGTATTAATACCACATATTAATTTATTAAACCTTTCTTGGATAGAAAATGTCTGTTTTTAAGGAATATGGAGCCTTTAACAAATGATAGCATAACAATTTTGAGTGGAGTTGCTTTTGCAATGCAAACACTACTAGCATATTTTTTTTTTATCTTAAAAAGAACTTAGTATTAAATATTGAATGAAAAACTTATACACTTCAGGTACCTAGATAAATATTTTTCTTATTTCTTGATGAAAGCATATAATATGGGTATTCATTAGAAGTGCCAGTGCTCCAGCTAGGATTTGAGGGCAGACTGATGCGGGGTAGGGCACTTTTTGCATGGTTATACAAGAAGGTGGGCACCATGTGTCATGTGATGTGCTTAGTGTCAAGACATGTTACAAAATGTAATCCCATTCCACAATAAATACCTCAAAAATGGAGTACATATAAAACTAACCTTTGAACACATAACTTTTTTAATTTTGGTCCGATTTTTACGAAATTTACACTAAAATATATGGTTTTATTTATGGAGTTGAAATAAGACAGAGGACAGCTAGAGGGACGGCCAGAGAGGGCAAGAGGGGCAGCCCGCCCCTCCATATAGGGCTAGCTGGAGCACTGAATGCCTCATTGAGTATAACTACCCATATTATATGCTTTTATCAGATTATATGGTTTTGTCAAGAAATAAGAAAATATCAATACTTTTCTAGTTAAAAAATGTGCCTTATCAGGGGCTATGAAAATGTTGGCTTATTTACTGTTAAACCAGTAATGCTTTGGCACTCTGGGTAAAATTATCAGCAGGAGACATTTTGAAATATTTTTCTGAGAAAATGGGATTTCACATATCATGCAAATTGTCTCCAGTGGAAAAATAAGAAAAATGTTACCAATTTGTCATCTGATGAATTTGCACAGAGTGTAGTTAAACTCTTAAAATGCCAAGAAAACCTGCATCTGAAAATTTCGTCTGTTTATGTCGTCTGCTGCATCTTCTTGCAAATTTTTCAAACATACTTTTTGCATATAGGCAAACTGTGGACCCAGATCAGACTGCTCCTAGAGGAGCAGTCTGATCTGGGTCCACACTGTTTGCAACAGTGACTTTTAAAGAAACGGGCAGAAGACAAAGCAGACGACAATTGTCGTGATTGGGGCTTTAAGGGTTAAATGACTGGACCCTACTGTTTACAGGTTGCCTCGTCAGATGCCACAAATATTCAGTCTTCTATAGTGCGGGACGGTGATGAGTATGTTATCAATGGCCATAAATGGTGGACTTCAGGTAAGTCTGTGTGGATACTGAGCCGCTGTTTTGTTTTTGTTTGTTTGTTTTATTTGCTTGTTTGTTTGTTTTTAACCCTTGCCGTGCTGAACCCGGATATACCCTGCTTTTGCAAACAGTGTAGATCCAGATCAGTTGGCTTCTGAAGAAGCCAGTTGATCAGGATCTGCACTGTTTGTCATTTAGTGTGTGAATTTGTAACAGCAACCTAGCTCCAGTAATCTGAGTGGCTGAAAATTAGCAGTGGGCATGGCATCTTAATTTATTCAGCACGACAAGGGTTGATCATTTACAAATGATTAAAAACAAACAAACAAGCAAATAAACAAACAAACAAAACAAAAAAAACAAAACAAAAAAAAACACAAAAAACAACAAACAAAACAAAAATACCTCTACACGCATAACAAATCCTCATTCTTTGAAAGTACAGAAACATGTAAATGATAAACAGCAATAACAACAACAAAAAAACAAAAACAAACTTCCCCCACCCCCACCTCAAAATACCTGAACAGGAGAAAAAAAAAATATCTTCAGTCTTAGAAATCACAGAAATAGAGATATTCAAAAGATACCATACAGATTTCTACATACATGTATGTTAGCATTCAGATGCAACTTAATATACCCCCACTTTACATGATAGCATATTTACCATTAGTTTTGGGACACCATAACTCCTTACTGAATTTAACTTTAAAGGGTTCATGTGTCTTTGTCTGAAAAAGAAAAAAACTTCTGAAAGAGTGACAGACAGTATAGACCATGGTCGGATGTGACATTTATTGCTGGGATCCAAAGAAAAATACATTATAGTGTCACAAACAAAAACGCATAGATTATATAGAAAAATTACCTGGTCATTTTTCTATACAGCCTTCACTTTTTTGTTTTAACCCTTATCCTGCTGAGCATGGATATACCCTGCATTTGCAAACAGTGAAGATCCAGATCAGTTGGCTTCTCCTGAAGCCAACTGATCTGGATTTGCACTGTTTGTCATTAAGTGTGTGAATTCGTATCCACAAACTGGATTAAGTAGCCTGATTGTCTGAAAATTAGAAGTGGGTGGAGCATCTTAGTTTATTCCGCAAGACAAGGGTTAACATTTTGTTTTAGATTTTATGGTCATTTTCTTATATTATCTGTACAGTTTTGTTTGGTTACAACATTTGTGGGGTATATATAAACAGTGTTAGAACCAAAATGGCTATAATGAGCCATGTTAAAAAAAAGATCCTTTGTGTATTAATATTTCGTTTTTGCAGGTGCCATGGATCCAAGATGCAAGTTGTGTATTTTTATGGGTAAAACTGATCCACAAGCAAAGACCTATAGCCAGCAGAGTATGATTCTGGTCCCCATGGATGCTCCAGGAGTCAAAATAATACGACCATTGAGTGTATATGGATACGACGATGCTCCAAGTAAATAAGAATAAGATCAGTTGCTCTTTATCAAAACTTTGATTGATCATGAAACATTTTCCACAGTCATTCTCTCCCTTCCACTGATTCAAGAAGGACAGTTGTCAGTTTCTGATGAAAGAACGTTCACAAGTACTGATAAACTGCTTAGAGGACTAAGCCTGCCCAGGAAAAAGTGTGGTTTTGTAAACTTACCATGCTCAAAATGATCCTAATGGGTTGATTGGGCCATAAAACCTCAGCACAAATAAACAAATACATGCCACAAAGTGAGAAAATGTACCTTCCAACATGTGCATCCAGTGAATACTCAGATAAGCCTGCAGGTCTATGCAGTCTGATAAGTGACTTTGCTGGGCACACTTATGATAGCCAATGACCCAGCATTTCTTCAGGTGGGCAGTGAAGATTCTAATCAGAATGCATCCATAGGCAGGTTGATCTGTGTCTTCACTGACTGTAGATTTCTGAAGGTACATTTTCACATATTATGACATTTGTTTGCATGTGTTGAGATTTTATGGCCCAGTCAACCCAATGAGGTCATGTTAAGTGCCTCCGTGGCTCAGTTTGATGAGCCGTCCGACTGGAGACCAGGAAGTCGCAGGTTCAACCCCCGCCGAGGTCAGTAACATTCTTTCGTGGAGATTGATCATGAAATAGTTTCTATGGTCATTCTCTCCCTTCCGCTGATTCAAGAAGGGCAGTTGTCAGTTTCTGGTGAAAGAATGTGCACAATACTGGTTAACCACTTAGAGGACTAAGCCTGCCCAGTAAACGTGTGGTTAGGTAAACTGACCGCGCTCGACATGACCCCATTGGGTTGACTGGGCCGTAAAACCTCAACACAAACAAACAAACATGTTTAGTGCAGTCAGTTTACCTAACCACACTTTTACTGGGCAGGCTTAGTCCTCTAAGCAATTAACTGACAACTGCCCCTTCTTGAATCAGCAGAAGGGAGAGAATGACCGTAGAAAATATTTCGTTATCAAATCTCCATGAATGAATATTGCCAACCTGGCGGGGGTCAAACCTGTAACCTCCTGATCACCAGTCAGAGGTGCATCCCACTGAGCCACCGAGGCCAGTACATATTATGACATACCATATTTACCTTAGTATTTGGACACATTATCTACTTACCGTACTTCTAAAATTTGAAATAGTCCATTCTACTACCTCATGATGTGTCTAAATTATTGCTGATTGTATGGCAAACAGTGTAGCTGATTGTATGGCAAACATGTAGACCCTGATCAGATGCAACATTCTGGATCTACACCCCCCCATCCACCCAAAAAGAAGGGAGAGAGGAATATTGTTTTTGGGACAGATCCCATTGGCATTGGCATGGGTGACACTTTTTTTTCTGCACAATATCTTGTTAACCAGTGATCAAATTCTTACCAAATTCTCATGGGTATATAATTTGAACATAACAAAGAACTGATTAGATTTTGGTAACCTTGACCTAATTTTTAAGGTCAAAGCAGTAGAAAAGATGAAAATTCTGTCACACTTTCTTGTCTGTGCAATATCTTTTGAGCTAGTGGTTTGATTGGGTGGGAGGAGGGCAGGGGAGGGGGGCATCTGTTTAGTCTGAAAACAGCCAAGAAAGCAAAGTTCCTTTAATCTGTTCTTGTTATAGTTTGAAGATGTGTTTTAGGGAATATTACACCACATTTTTTTTATAACACTACTGCTGAGATCTGAAGCATACGCTATGCTCTGTGTGTGTATAGAAGGCCCATAAAAACCAAGTACAAATGCATAAAATCCTATACAGCTCCAGTCTAGTATATATCCACTCCTATCTTGAGCTATTTTCTACAGTCATTCTGTCCCTTCCACTGATTCAAGAAAGGCAGTTGTCAGTTTCTAGCAAAAGAAATGTACACAATACTGGTTAACCGCATAGAGTACTAAGCCTGCCCAGTAATTCTCAACATGACCCCATTGGGTTGACTGGGTCCTAAAACCTCAAAACAAACAAACAAACAAACAAATCTTGGGCTGTGCTGTACTATTGCTAAAATCAAGTAACTCCATATTACTACTTGGTGTTGTGTCTGACATATACTTGTTCCCTGGCAAACAGTGTAGACCTGGATGAAGTTGGTCCTCATGACCAGTTTGATCTCAGTCTGCACTGTTTACTCAAACACATGAGCCACCACATAAGAGAATATACCTTCTGACATGTGCACCCAGCGAAAATTCAGCTCAACTTGCACATTTGTGCATACTGATCAGAATCTCCACTGGGCACATTTTTTTTTTATAGCCAAGAAAGCAAAGTTCCTTTAATCTGACAAGAAAGACTGCGCCCAGCAAAGATTCCGATTAGCCTGCACATCAGAATCTTCGCAGGGCACAGTTTGGATAACCAAGGTTGCAAAGTTTCTTCAAATGGACAAGAAAGACTGTGCCCAGCAAAGATTCAGATCACCTCTGCATTTGTGCAGTCTGATCAGAATCTTCACTGGGCACATTTTGGATAGCCAAGGATGCAAATTTCCATCATACGGACAAGAAAGACTGATCAGTCTGTATTGATGCACAGGTTGAGTTGAGTCTTCCTTGGGCATGTTTTGGCTGAGTGATGGCAAACAATATAGGGATCAAACATGGTTTTTCATGCATTAATATTCACCAGGTCCTGTGGGAGGTGTTGAAAACCGAGGCCGAAGGCCGCGGTTTTCAACACCTTCCAAGGGACCTGGCGAATGTTAATGCATTGAAAAACCATGATTGACAGCTATTATTGCATAAAAACTGAAAACATTTGCTACATTTCGTGTTATTCCTTGCGCTATTTTGTTTTGCCTGTTCACAGATGTCACGCGGACGCAATTTCCACGGACTATACTCGTTCTAGGGTTGGGCAGTACACGTCTCGTAACAGCAGCAAATCTGTGGCCCCGGTGCGATCCTATTGAAAGTTGCATAGGCGTGCATTAACAGCACGTGAATTGCCATGTTAATACACGGCTTTTTGCCGGTTAATGCACGGCTGTTAATAACATGCGACACTGCTTTTTATGCGATAAGAGGTAAAAAAAAACACCATTATGGAAACTACAAATGCATATGAGCAGTGCTGTGGAAATACCATGTCTGACTTGCCCAACTTGTCCCATTTGTCTGAAGACAAGTAAGAAATTTCAGTTTACTTTTCCAGAGACAAGGACTTAATAGCTCTACCAAAGAAAAGTATCCAGATTATGAGAAATATATTTTTCTTATTTCTTGAAGAAAATATATGTTGTGGGTACTCATTAGAAGTGACCCAGGAAAATATATGTTGTGGGTACTCATTAGAAGTACCTCAAGAAAATATATGTTTTGGGTACTCATTTGAAGTGCCTCAGGAAAATATATGTTGTGGGTACTCATTTGAAGTGCCTCAGGAAAATATATGTTTTGGGTACTCATTAGAAGTGCCTCAGGAAAATATATGTTGTGGGTACTCATTTGAAGTGCCTCAGGAAAATATATGTTTTGGGTACTCATTAGAAGTGCCTCAGGAAAATATATGTTTTGGGTACTCATTAGAAGTGCCTCAGGAAAATATATGTTGTGGGTACTCATTTGAAGTGCCTCAGGAAAATATATGTTGTGGGTACTCATTTGAAGTGCCTCAGGAAAATATTTGTTTTGGGTACTCATTTGAAGTGCCTCAGGAAAGTATATGTTGTGGGTACTCATTTGAAGTGCCTCAGGAAAATATATGTTTTGGGCACTCATTAGAAGTGTCTCAGGAAAATATATGTTGTGGGTACTCATTAGAAGTGCCTCAGTGAAAATATATGTTGTGGGTACGCATTAGAAGTTCCTCGGTGAAAATATATTTTGTGGGTACTCATTAGAATTGCCTCAGTGAAAATATATGTTGTGGGTACTCATTAGAAGTGCCTCAGTGAAAATATATGTTGTGGGTACTCATTAGAAGTGCCTCAGGAAAATATATGTTGTGGGTACTCATTAGAAGTGCCTCAGGAAAACATGTTTTGGGTACTCATTTGAAGTGCCTCAGGAAAATATGTGTTGTGGGTACTCATTAGAAGTGCCTCAGGAAAATATATGTTGTGGGTACTAGTTAGAAGTTCCTTGATGAAAATATATGTTGTGGGTATTCATTAGAATTGCCTCACGGAGGCACTTTTATTTAGTACCCAAAATATTTGTTTTCTTTGAGAAATAAGAAAAAATATCAATTTTCGGACAAGTAAATTTTGGTTGGACAAGTTGATTTTGACCATTCACTTGTCTGTGGACAAGTTATAAAATTTGATAATTCCACAACCCTTTATATGAGTACAACAGACTCTGATCAGACTGTGCAGATGTGCAGGCTAACTTGAGTCTGTTGGGCTCACATATCACAAGGAATTTTTCTCAAGTTGCGCTTCATATCTGTCCAGATCATTTTAGTAAGTGTGCAGATTTTTCTGTTTCCAGGTGGCCATGCTGAGGTTGTTTTTGAGAATGTTCGGGTACCAGCTGCTAATCTGCTTCTTGGAGAGGGTCGTGGATTTGAGATTGCCCAGGGAAGGCTGGGTCCAGGTAGAATACATCACTGTATGAGACTCATAGGACATGCTGAAAGATCACTCAGCTTAATGGTTGATAGGGTGAGTGGATTGCCATATTATAAGAATCTACCATGGGTATGAAGTGTAGATAGAAAAATCCATCCCAAGGGTGACTGCCTGGCATCACGAGGCTTGCCGAGGCTTGACTTTGATCCCAAGGGACTGATTTTTCTATCTTATCCTCACACCCATTGATAGTTTCTTTTTATTGCATACCTTTCATTTCTGAACATGAATTTTTAATAATGCAGTCACTTTGATTGCAGACGTCTGCCATATTGTGATGACATCATTATGTTCAATGACATCAACTTTAACGATGGCGTACGTTACGTGCTATACAACCAGTGTATAGTTTGGACAAGTAGATTTTGATCATAAACTTGTCTATGGAGAAGTAATAAAATTTGATAATTCTACAACTCTGCACAATAGTTTTCTTTCCTGAACTTGATGTGAAGGGAATGCATACACTTTCAAGGGCGAAGACACCTGGGCCCAGTTGTTCAAAGCTAACGATGTCGTTAGTTAACGAGTCGTTAAAATTTACATCGAGTGATATGCAAATATGCTGAAATTTTTTGCTGAAAAAATGTGAGTAGCTTTTGCAGTGCAAAAGCTACTCACATTTTTTCAGCAAAAAATATCAGAATATTGTGTATTGAATCTGCTAGAACAGTTAACGAAATGACCTTAACAAGCTCGTTAAGCTAATGACACTTTGAACAACTGGGCCCTGGAAAGCAAACTGGAAGTTGCCAAAGTTGTCCATTTTTTTTTAAAGAAGTCCCCTTTCAAAAAAAAAAAAAAAAAAGAAATGGTGTGCAAAGTCTACAAAGTGTATAAAGTCCCATTCAGATACCAGGATATATGAAACATGGTAATTTATATAAATCCATACTTGCAATGAACATGACTATTTACATTGTTATACAACACCATCTGGCGGGCTGTTTTACAACATTCAAGGTTTCTATGAAAAAAATATTTGTTTTCATTAATCGGGAGACATTTTTCCTTAAGGCATATACAAATATCACAAGTGAAACTTTCTTATAACATGGTTCTTTGGTTTCATTCTTTATAGTATTATCAGTTCTTTAATATGTTGTGTAACACACAAAAAGGGCCCTTATGCATTTGCACAGGCTGATCAGGGCTGACATTGTTTGCATACAGAATCAAGGGCTACTGTAGTATATTTTGAGAAACAGAGAATATCCAGATTAGACTGCACGAATGTATATGCTGATCTTAGTAGTCGCTTTTCACATATTACATAAGAGCTCTTTTCCCATGTTGTGCATCCCATATTTCAGACAATGAATCGAGTAGCATTTGGCAAGCCACTGGCAGCTCAGGGAACTATACAAGCAGATATTGCACAGTCTAGAATAGAAATAGAACAGACAAGACTCATGGTGCTGAAGGCAGCCCATATGATGGACCTCTATGGAAATAAGGTGAGTGATGTAAAAGTCCAGGTAAAGGAACACTTTTTAATCCTGTTTGTCCTTAGGCAGACAGGCCTGAGAAAACAATGTAGGCCCAGATCAGATGCCACAAAATGTGGCATCTGATCAGGGTCCACATGTTTTGCCACTCTTCCATTAGTTTTTTAGGCACATCAGCAGGTAGTCAATGGTCTTGTGCAACTTTTAGAATAAGTATGGTGAGGAGTTAAGTAGTCTGAGTGGCATCAAGTTACCACATTAGGAAAACACCCCTATTCAGATATATTGAAAATTTTACCATCAAAATCTGAAAGTTTTCAGATAAAAAAAACTCTGATATTTTTCATGTTTCTACTCAAAACATAGATTGTGGCAGTTCTAACAAGTACCCACAATCTATGTTTTTGAGCAGAAATAAGAAAAATAATGTATACCCCTGTAAATCCCAGTTTTATTATATAAAAGTAGGGTTTAAGGGGGGTCAAAATTATGTAGATATGTTTTTGTGAGGAGTCATTGATTGAAGAGCAGTGGTTGATCAGAAAAAATACTCATGCAAATAAATAAAATGCATAAAATGCTTGGCTTTGTTGTTAAATTTTACTGACATCAAAATGAAATTTTACTGACATCAAATGAAATTTACTGACATCAAAATGGACTGAAACATGGCTTTGTTGTTATCAAGATGTTATGCTCTGAGAAAGTTTGGCAGATGCTGTTGCACTTGTGTCACAAATATCTACATTTTTTTTTTTTTTCATGTGGGATTTTTTTTTATTAAAGCATCCATATGTAATAAACTATAGCCTTAACATATTTGAAACCTTTTGTGGTAAATATTGTATAGGAATTGGTAAATACTGCATATGAATGAATAGTGTTTTTATGATGCTTTCGGTAATGGTTTTGCTACAATGTTTTGACTTCTGTTGCTAGGTGGCAGCCAATGAAATTGCCATGATCAAGGTAGCAGCTCCAAATATGGCATTAAGGGTGATAGACAGAGCTATACAGGTCAGTATCTGAAATATATACACATTGGAACCATAGGTGATTATTGAGGTAATGTTTTAACCCTTAAGGCTTAGCATTGTGGGTAAAACAAATTATCAGATGACATTTTGAAAAAGTTTTCAGATTTTCCCCAGAAAATAGGATTTGACACTTCATGCAGATTGTCTCCTTAGGAGACAATCTGCATGAAATCCTATTTTCTGGGACCAGAAAATAGGATTTGACATTTCATGAAGATTGTCTCCTTAGGAGACAATTTGCATGAAATGTCTAATCCTATTTTCTGGGAAAAATGAGAAAAATGTTAATTTGTCATGGTAAAGGTTAAAACACTGTCCATAGTTCCAAATTAGACACTTTTTTCATCTGAAAAGTACTGATATTTTTTCTTATTTTTCCACTAAAACATATGTTGTGGACACTCATTAGAGGGGCCTTGGTAAGGCACTGCTAATGAATAGAGGAACTTCTAATGAGTACCCTCATCATAGATTTTCATGGAGATGGAGAAAGAAAAAAGTATAAATCTGGAGCTATGACTTTGGGAAATAGAGAAGTGCCCATTATAGGGAAGTTGCTGTTGTTTAAAGGTGACCATTGCTTGAGGTTCCATGGTAAATATATCTATATATATATTTGTTTTTTGCATGTACCTTTTACCTTAAATTCCCTTTTAAGCCTTAAAGTGCTAAGCAAAATGGTAGCAGATGACATTCTAATTTTTTATCAGTATTTTTCAGAGAAAATAAGACTTCATCACGAAAACATACCTATATAATTTTGACCCCCATTAAACCCCACTTTTATATAGTAAAACTGAGGTTTACAGGGGTATACATTATTTTTCTTATTTCTGCCCAAAACATAGATTGTGGGTACTCGTTAGAACTGCCTCGCCGAGATGGTTCTAAGGAGTACCCACAATCTATGTTTTGAGCAGGATTATGAAAAATATCAGATTTTTTTAATCTGAAAATTTTTGGTTTTTGGAGGTGAAATTTTCTATATATTTGAATAGGGGTGTTTTCGTAATATGACATTTGATGTGAATCATCTGCTTAGCAGATGATTCACATGAAATGTCAAACCTTATTTCTTTGGAAAAAAAAAAAAAAAATGTCTGCTGTTGTAGTGATTAGTGCTTTAAGCATTAAAACCATTTAGAACACCACCTTTACCAGCAGAAATAATCGGTAATGTGACATTAAATTTTCCTGCATGATTATTGTATTCTTTTTTTTTTTCTGATCGAAAACAGCTCTTGATAAGATGCTAATTCAAAATTTCAAACTAAGTATTGGTGTTTTTGTTATCTCTCCCTGAAATCATATGTATACTCATTAGAATTACCTTATCAAGGTTGTTCTTACAAGCACCCATTGCAAATATTTCTGTGGAGGAATAAATAAAATATTAGAGGACTTTTTCAGGAGGAGTATTTGAAGATAATTCTGTGATAATTTTCTCTAGTTCTTCATAAAAACCATGTGTTGTGGGTACTCATTAGAGGTGCCTAAATGAGGCACTTGTGCCGGCCTCGGTGGCTCAGTTGGATGCGCTGTCCGACTGAAGACCAGGAGGTCGTGGGTTCAACCCCCGCTGAGGTCGGCAACATTCTTTCGTGGAGATTGATCGTGAAATATTTTCTATGGTCATTCTCTCCCTTCCACTGATTCAAGAAGGGCAGTTGTCAGTTTCTGGCGAAAGAATGTGCACAATACTGGTTAACCGCTTAAAGGACTAAGCCTGCTCAGTAAAGGTGTGGTTAGGTAAACTGACCGCGCTCGACATGATCCCATTGGGTTGACTGGGCCGTAAAACCTCAACACAAACAAACTGAGGCACTTCTAATGAGTACCCACAACATATTTTGTTACAGAGAAATAAGAAAAAAAATGCCTCAGAATTTTTACAAAATACTCCTCCTTAACAAATCCACTGAGACATGCTTCTGCAAAGAAATACACTACAACCTCTTTACAACACGGTTCGTTATAACACAGTTTTGGATATAACACAGTTCAAAGATGGATTCAAAAAATGCATAGATTATATTGAAAAATGACCATAAATGGTCATTTTTCAATATAATCTATACATTTTTGTTTGGATATAACACGGTTATTTAACTAAAACGGTTTATGCTATGGACCCCAACAATAGTGTTATAAAGAGGTTGTGGTGTAGATGGTATGGATGCGGTACTTATCTAGAGCTGTGGGGGCTTTGTGGGGGGAAAAGGTGCATGTTTGAAACAGCTAAGCCTAGAGAGATTAAAATCATGGAAAAAGAAGACATAGAAAATGCTGTAGTTACCATATATATTTAGACACCTAACTCCTTACCATACTGCTTAAACTGGAAAGTCCATTATTAAAGTATATTAAATTTTTATACACCAAGGCCACAAAACGAAAATTTTAAGCAAAGCTTGACCCACTTATTTGCCAACATTACGAAAACATGCCTATTCAAATATATAGAAAAGTTCACCTCCAAAAATTGAAAAAAAAATCAGATAAAAAACTTTGATATTTTTCATACTTTTGCTCAAAACATAGATTGTGGGTACTCGTCAGAACCGCCTCATTGAGGCAGTTCTGATGAGTACCCACAATTTATGTTTTTGAGCAAAAATAAGGAAAATAATGTATACCCCTGTAAACCCCAGTTTTACTGTATAAAAGTAGGGTTTAAGGGGGTCAAAAATATATAGGCATGTTTTCGTGATGAACTGGCTGAAGAACTTAGAAACTGTTGATTCTTGGTAAGGCAGTTCTAACGAGTACCTACAATTTATGTTTTGAGCAGAAATATGAAAACTATCAGAATTTTTGTCTTTCAGTTTTTGGTGGTGAAATTTTGAATAGGCGTGTTTTAGTAATGGCATGCTTGGGCTTTGGTCATCTAGTATTATTGTAATAACAATCCTAAGTAATGTAGCTTGATTATGAAGAAACATGATTTTTGTCTTTACAGTTTTTATATGTTACCCATTTTGTTATGAATGCTGAAGGATTTCCCTTTAGAACACACATTTATTCAAATATGTTGAAAATTTCACCATCAAAAACTGAAAGTTTTCAGATAAGAATTCTGATATTTTTTGTGTTTCTGCTCAAAATATAGATTGTGGGTACTGAGGTGGTTCTAACGAGTACCCACAATCTACATTTGTGAGCAGAAATAAGAAAACTAATGTATACTCTTGTAAACCCCAGTTTTACTATATAGTGGGTTTCAAGGGGGTCAAAATTATATAGGTATATTTTCGTGATGCTGTATTTATTTAATAATGGCCCTGGGGACCTGTAATTCATTAGCTAGAAAATGCCATTCTTGAGAAAAAAATTTGGGTAAACTGTATTAACCAGAAAATGCCTTCTTGAGACTACATTTGGGAAAAAATATATTAAAGATACTATGATGGTCTGAAGTCAGTTTGGATGGACTTTGATCATTTTTACCTATTGAAAAAAATAGGAGTGTGGGGGCGGGGGGCTTTTAATAAAGAGGGGCCTTTATTGGAATAAATACAATATTTGTATTACAGTAAATGTCCTAAAACTTTGAAGACTTTATTACCTAATTGTTTACCTAACTTTTGTTGTTTTTGATATTAATTTTTGAAAAAAAATTTTGGTAGAATGGCAAACAGTAAAGTATACAAAATTTTAGGATAATTATTGCATTATTATCCATTTTTACCTTGCACTTACCTGTTAACCTTCAGCCTGCTGAATTTAAGTATTAGCAGACAATATTTTAAAATATTGTACACAGAAAATAGGATGTGGTATTTTATTCAGTTGGTCTCCTTTAGAGACGATTTGAATGAAATATCAAACCATATGTTGTTCAGAATAAATGGAAAAATGTCATTTACTTGTAATCTGCTAAATTTGCATAGAGAGTGCTAAAGGTTAACACCTTCCTACCCCTATATATAGGCACACGGTGGAGCTGGACTAAATGATGATGTCCCGCTAGCATCCTTTCAAGCTTGGGCACGGGTTTTGCGTATAGCTGACGGGCCAGATGAAGTTCACAGCAGAGCTATAGCTAGACATGAATATCGACAAGCGGGGAAAGCAAAACTGTGATACCTCAGCACGTACATGTATGTCTAGGATTTATAGAAGTTAATATAGCTCCATCTAAGAGGGGTACCCAGATAATATTTTTCTTATTTCTGCACGAAAATGTATGTTGTGGTACTCATTAGAAGCGCCTCGATGAGGCGCTTCTAATGAATACCCACAACATATGTTTTCATGCAGAAATAAGAAGAATAATAATAATGGATGAAAAAAGCACTTCTTCTGGAGCTATGAATTGAGTAATTTTCCTACAATAAATACTATAGCTCCAGATAAGGCTTTTTTTTAACCTTGAAATTTTGATCATTTTGACCTTGAAATTTTGATCATTTTAACCTTGAAATTTTGATCATTTTGACCTTGAAATTTTCATCATTTTTTATTTCTCCACAAAAACTTGTGTTGTGGGTACTCTTTCAAAGTGCCTTTCTAAACCATAGTGAGAGGTTTCTGATGAATACCCACAATGCATGTTTCTTTGACGAAGTAAGAAAAATATTTATCTTTATATCCATCTTACCTGGAGCTAGGATATACAATTTGAATAGAAATAGAGGAACTTGGATTAATGTTCATTTTTTGACGGGTTTTTAAAAAAATCCGGGCGGGCGTCTGGCGTTGTGCATCGGGCGTTGTCCCAGGTTTACCTTTTGGTTAACCGTTTGGTTAACCTTTTTAAAAACCCGTCCATAATGTCATTGGGCATTTTTCTTGTTTCATATATTTTTATACCACACCACATGGTAGTGGTGGAGTATTATGTCTTCCCGTTGGAGTGTACTGTCGTCCACCTGTACGTCAGTAAGCGTTTTGTCTCCGCTCTCTAATTTGAATAGTTTTAGATGGATTTTATAAAAATTTTGCATACTCATGTATATCAGGCCATAATCAGGGATGAGTGATTTGGATTGTTAATGGGCACATTTTGTCAGTTTTGCAGAATTATCTGCCCACCAGGCATCTGTATTTTTGTTTCCAGACAGTAACTATTTAAATATCAATGGATATTCTCCATAAGAAATTATTGAATTAGTTTAATTAATACCACATGAAAAAAATAGGGCTGTATGTTTCTGTTCAAACTTAAGCCTTCAGTTTATGCCACCTTCAAGCACTTACCTCGTACTTATTCCATTCCCCCTCCCTACACGTATTGTGACACTCACATGTCCTTTGACATTATGAAAACATGCCTATTCACATATACTGAAAATTTTACCACCAAAAAATGAAAATTTTCAGATAAAAAATTCTGACATTTTTCATATTTCTGCTCAAAACTTAGATTGTGGGTACTCGTTAGAACTGCCCCAACAAGGCAGTTCTAACAAGTACCTACAATCTCTGTTTAGAGCAGAAATAAGAAAAATAATGTCTACCCCTGTAAACCCAGTTTTACTATATAAAAGTAGAGTTTTAGGGGGTCAAAATTATATAGGCATGTTTTCGTGATAATGTTAGCGCTGTGCATGCTGGGTAAAAAGTTCAATAGACAACATTTGGAATTATTTTTCAGGGGCATATGATCTGGGTCTTCACTGTTTGCTTAGGCTTTTCAGTCTATTTGTCCTTGGCTTTTCTGTCTGTTTTTATCACATACAGATAATCCTCTTTATACCGACGCGATACAACCACAAAATTCATTATAATGACAATTTGACTGTCATGAAACCTTCGCTTAAGAGGTAACAATTAGTAACAAATTATGCAAGAATATTGTATTTAATACTTTGAAAAACATATGTTTTGAATATTTGTTAGAATTGCCTCAGTAAGGCAATTCTAACAAATATCCAAAACATATGTTCTATGAGGAAATAGGAAAAAAACCCGACCTTTTTACATATCAATCTGCTTATTAAGTATTTTGTACAACAGTAAATTCATTTTAATGGCAATGTCCTAAGGAACAAATGTTGTCGTTGTAATGAGGGTTCACAGTATATCTAATCATTCAATATTTATAGTTACATGTATATTTATTATTTTTTTTTTTTTTTGCATGATGGTGCATGTAACATGTATGCAGTGTTAACCTTGTTCAGAAGCTGCATTCTGTCTGTCTCAATACCTAGGATTATTACAGTATATTCTTATGACATGAAGTAAAAGTAAAAAAGGATTGGAAACAAAGAACACACAAAATCATGAAAATCGGAGACTTTGATTGAGTAAGCCATAACAAATTTATAAAGCATAGGGGATAGGCTGCAACACTCACCATCTTCAAGGAAGTCATCACTTATGATGACACAAAGCCATTTTCAGGGAAGTAAAGTCTGATCCCAGATGAGCCCACATCTTAGCATGAAAGCCATAACAAATTTATAGAGCATAGATTACTGGTATGATATGGCAATTTTCATAGCATACCCCATATCAACCCTACACACCCATATTAGCCCAAGGGCCTTTGGCCCTCAGGCTGATATGGGTGTCTCGGGTTGGTATGCTGTATGATATAAAAATTGCCATATAATAATCTCCATTTATCAGGGCCCAGTTGTTGGAAGCTAACGATGTCGTTAGTTAACGATTCGTTAAAATTTACTTCAAGTGATAAGCAAATATTCTGAAATTTTTTGCTGAAAAAATGTGAGTAGCTTTTGCAATGCAAAAGCTACTCACATTTTTTCAGCAAAAAATATCAGAATATTGTGTTTTGAATCCGCTAAAACAGTTAACGAAATGACCCTTAACGAGCTCGTTAAGCTAACGACGCTTTGAACAACCGGGCCCTGACCAGTATTAAGAGATCAGTTGCCTTAAAAGAATTTTCTGCCATTTTTGAGAAGGGTACAACTCTTGTGACATTGTTTGCCTTTCCACGCACCAAAGCCATCTGAAAAGGAATCTATCTTTTAACTCACTGTATACTGAATAGACTCTCCCGCACTGTATATTGGAAGAGTCCAATTTCAATTTTAGGTACCTCCGGCTATGAGATTTACATATTCCTAGAGAAAAATGGCTAAACTATTTGCAAACAGTGGAGACCCTGATCAGATGCCGCCTTCTCCGGCATCTGATCTGTGTCTGCACTGTTTGCCAATTACCCTTCTGCGGGTCTCCCGACTACAATGGGTTAAGAAAAGGATTTGTTAACAGGGAAAGCAAATTATTTCTTTTAAAAAAAAAAAACCCTCTTTTCAGAATGAAGCAGAAACAAATTTGACAAAGTTGTTTTCCTTCACTGTGTGTCAATTAGTTTTAGGGGAATGGGTAATTATGAAGATTTTGGCCCCATTTTCTAAAAGGAGACAAAAGAATAAGTTAGTTTTCCCAAGTGCCTGAATTCTTTCAAAACTGGTTCTCTTAAGGAAAAGGGAGTAAACTCTTTCTATTAAGTATAGCACCAAATTAGAAGGGGGGTTTATATTCTGATGTCAGAGTTATTTCTCTTGAAGCTGTATCCCTTCCTCTTGAGGTACATTTGACTGCACGGGTATTTTTCATAGCCATCTTATCAGGATTTAGATTATTTGCAAAGATTTATGTTTTGGATTAACAGGTTTAACCCTTTCAGCCAGGCAGACACAAACCAATACCTGTGCAAGCAGTGTAGATCCAGGTTAGAATGCTCACAACAACCAGTCTCATCTGGATCTGCACTGTTTGTCATTCTGTTTTTTATTAGCCCAAAACCACTATTTGCATCAGTGTATAAGTCAAAATTCAAGACTGGAAGAGTCCACTTCAGAAACTCAGGGATGAAAGGGGTGAAACAGGTTTATCTTCATCTCCAGCTGTATCTTAAATTTTACTTGCAGGCACATGGAGGGGCAGGATTACACACAGATCTACCTCTGTCAGGGTTTTACGGACATGCTAGAACATTGCGGCTTGCAGATGGCCCAGATGAGGTGCACAGAAGAACAATTGCCAGGAAGGAGTACAAAGGTCACATGACTCAGACTTCAAAGTTGTGATTGCCCTAAAATGACATTGCACTATAAACATATTAATTAACCCTTGTCATGCTGAATAAATGAAGATACCACACCCACTTCTAGTTTTAAGCCAGTCAAATTACTTGATCCAGAGTATTGATATAAATTCACATACTAAAATGCAAACAGTGCAGATCCAGATCAGTTGGCTTTTTCAGAAGCCAACTGATCTGGATCTACACTGTTTGCAAAGGCAGCCTATATCTGGGCTCAGCAGGACAAGGGTTAATATTTACCAATAATCAGCTACAGATAAAAAATAGCAGATATTTTAAGGTGACTGGATGTACTCCAAGGGAGATCACACTGCCTGAAAATATTTATCACCCATCAAATGGGGCTATAAAACAAAGGTATAATTTGCTTTCAATTCTTTCCTTTAAGAAGAACTACCTCTATCGAAAGTACCATGACAGCCAGTTCTCTGCTGCGGAAGTGACCTTCTTTTGAAAACTTAGAGGACTCTTCGTCTTAAGATGAAGCCACCCATGTTAAAATACTATAAAATACCATAATATATTTCTTGTAATAGGAATCTAAATGGTTTAGATTTTGGGTCTACACTGTTTACGTGAATCATATCTGTCTGAATATTTAGGTTATCATATTTAACCTAAATATTGGGGCACCTGTATTCCTAATTGTTTTGTTCTTTTTATACCAGGCCCCGAGGTTATAAAACTTTTTTCATGCTCAACTCAGCTGAGCATAAATTTTTCTCTGCTAATAAATATGAAAATGCCAACAATAGTTGTAATTTTCATATTTATTTGCAGAGAAATTTTCATGCTCAGCAATGTTCAGCAAGGAAAAATTTGCAAATGTTGGTAATTTGAATTTTAGTTGCAGGGAAAATTTCATGCTCAGCTGAGTTGGGCATGAAAAAAGTTTTATAACACGGGACCCGCATTATAGTTTAAAATGCTGATGAAAAGTCAGAAGCATTTTGGCTCCTTTGATTATTCAGCAAAACAAAACTATATGTACTTGAACAGGCATTTTCGTAATATTTTTGTGTTCGTTCTCAATTCATAGCATAAGAATCAAATGACTTTTCAGCTTTCTTTATACAGGTGACATTATGAAAACATGCCTATTCAAATATACTGAAAATTTTACCACCAAAAAATGAAAAATTTCAGATAAAAAATTCTGATATTTTTCATATTTCTGCTCAAAAATTAGATTGTGGATACTCATTAGAACTGCCTCAATGAGGCAGTTCTATTGAGTACCCACAATCTCTGTTTTTGAGCAGAAATAAGAAAAATAATATATACCCCTGTAAACTCCAGTTTTACAATATAAAAGTGGGGTTTAAGGGGGTCAAAATTATATAGGCATGTTTTCATGATGGTTTGAACTTTTTCCAGTCCTCTGCCATGTCTCCCTCCAAGAAGAGAGCTTTAGATAGTTCTATTTAGTTATTTCTTCAGTCTGACACCATGGGTTGCTCTTTTTGCCAAGCTAAAGCTTAAAACTGACTGGGAAAGCAAGAAGCATTTTTGGCTCCTTTGTTTATTCAGCAATACGGGACAACAAATTAAGAGTTGGTGTTATTTATAGCACAAATACATTTACCCGACAAAATTAGCAACGGATGTTCAATATCAACACACATACCATACTAGTCCTATAACTAGAAAAAAAACCTTTTTATAACCGGGTTTTGTGACTAAAAACTGATGGATAAGTGGCAAACAATGTAAACCCTGATCAGATGCTGCATTCTGCCGTGCCGGCCTGGATGCACATCTGACAGGAGATCAGGAGGTTGCGGGACCCAACCCCCGCCTAGTCGGCAACATTCTTTTGTGGAGATTGATCATGACATATTTTCTACAGTCATTCTCTCCCTTCTGCTGATTCAAGAAGGGCATTTGTCAGTTTCTGGCGAAAGAATGTGCACATTACTGGTTAACAGCTTAGAGGACTACGGTAGATTTCCTATTAGTTTGAACAGGTAAAAAATAAATATTGATCCCGATGTACGAATTATTAGAAAATCAGTTTCAGAAAAAAAGCACTGTTCGAACTATTTGAAATTTTGTAAGCCTGCCCAATAAATGTGTGGTTAGGTAAACTGACCATGCTCGACATGACCGCATTGGGTTGACAGGGTCGTAAATCTACAACACAAACAAACATAGCATGGTGCTGCATGTAATCTGGGTTTACATACCTATAAAAGTTTGACCCCCTTAAACCCCACTTTTATATAGTAAAACTGGGGTTTAGAGGGGTGTACATTATTTTCCTTATTTCTGCTCAAAAACATAAATTGTGGGTACTTGTTAGAAGCACCTCAGTGAGGTGGTTCTAACGAGTACCCACAACCTATGTTTTGAGCCAAAATATGAAAAAAATATCATTTTTTTTAACTGAAAACTTTCAGTTTTTTTGTGTTGAAATTTTTCAATAATTTGAATAGGTATGTTTTCGTAATGCACTGTTTGTGCAGTACTTTGGGTTATTATAGTGTATATAGCAGTCTTTGATATGAAAAATGAAAAAAAAAAAAAAAAAAGAATTCTCTTAAACTAAATATTCAGACAGACAGGCTTCAGCAAAAAGTGTTGACCCGGACCAAAAACTGCTCATAAAGGAGCAGTTTGATTGGTTGGCACTGCTATTCTGCCACAACCATTATGAGCAGTTACTAGATAATCAGCTGGGCTTATTCAGATTATCAGATAAATACGGTTAGGCCAATTAAAAAATATGTGTGTTTAAGGTATTCTTATGCTACCTAATTTTCCTGATGAAACAGCAATTTTTTTCATGTTTTCTCAAAAGAAGTACTGGGATAAAATATTTTTGCAAAATATTCGGACTAGAAGATCTGAGCAAAAAATGTAGTCCCAGATCAAACAGCTCCTATAGGAGCAGTTTGATCATAGTTTACACTGTTTGCCATTCTACCATTGTTATCCTTAACTCGCATTTTTTCTTTATTTGGCCTAATAACTTAAGATGCTCAGTGTTTAGGGTAACCAAATTTTTTACCATACATAATAGTATTTGTTTTGTATTTCCTGAATACAGGGCTTACTTTTAATTCCCAGCCAGACTATTTGTCTGTCCATTCATATTATACCGCATTTTACATTTAGCATTCTGTTAAATGAACTGGATGCTCTTAGGGATTTTTTTTAATTTTTTGTACACAAAGGAGACAACTTTTGTGACTTCCAGTTTGCTTTTCTGTAAATCAGTTCCCTTCTGAAAAGGGGTCTATTCTAAAAGGAAAGAATTTGCTCCCACTGGGAGCAAGTTCTTTCCTTTTAGAATAGACCCCTTTTCAGAAGGGAGCAAACTCTATTCGACAGGTTATCTGTCCTGCAAGTGTATCACTTCCCCATAAAGACATAAGCTGAGTCTGGGTCATTAGTCTTATCTCTGATAAGAGATTGGGTGCAATAAAACCTGGTATACTGTCTATGAAAGATGGACAGGTAGAGGCACAATATGGGGAATTTAATATTGGGAGATCGGGGAATCTGGTTTGGATACATTTCTGTTTGTTTTTCTGGTAATTTTTTACCTGGTGCAGAAGTCTTCTTGTCATTACCATAGACTAGCTCCATTCATTTCTGTACTTGTCTTTTTATGTTACACTTTATGTCACTTCTGGTAGCCATATTTGTCTCTTTTATCCCATTTCAGTGATTTTCTTTTTTTTAACTCAGGGACATAACTGATAAGAATATTTAAGCTGCACTAGATTGTACACCTTGAAAGTAAGGATAGTCTGAAGACAGACTACCATTTCCAGAATGGTGCTATGATCAGTTCATGATACTCCCGCAAACTAAGTTAGGGAGGCCCGGCCTCATTAACTCCAGATTTGGAGTAAGTTACTCCAACTTTTCATTTCTGACTCCAACTTTTTGGAAAGTCTCAATAGAAAAGTATGGTAAAACTCCAACTTTTTCTGGACGACAGCACTTTACTCCAATTTTCAAAATCCTAGTGACAACCCTAGAGGGGATATAAGAGTGAACACCTCGGTTTGTTGATAGGTCAATATGTCTGTCAGACTTTGTGGCCGGCCTCGGTGGCGCAGTTGGATGCGCGTCCGACTGGAGACCAGGAGGTCGCGGGTTCGACCCCCGCCGAGGTCGGCAACATTCTTTCGTGGAGATTGATGATGAAATATTTTCTACAGTCATTCTCTCCCTTCCGCTGATTCAAGAAGGGCAGTTGTCAGTTTCTGGCGAAAGAATGTGCACAATACTGGTTAACCGCTTGGAGGACTAAGCCTGCCCAGTAAACATGTGGTTAGGTAAACTGACCGCGCTCGACATGACCCCATTGGGTTGACTGGGCCGTAAAACCTCAACACAACAACTGTCAGACTTTGTGGATAGACATTTTTTTTCAGCCATGAAGTATGTATATTTTTCTTAGTTTTCCATGAAAAAACATGCTGTGGGCACTTATTAGAAGCACTTCACTAAGCACTTCTAATGAGTACCCACAACATTTGTTTTCATAGAGAAATAAGAAACACTATTTACCTGATACTCTATTTTATATAGTTATAGTTTAAATAAAACACTAATAATGCAAAATAAAACAAATGTCTCCAGTAGATTTAAACGAAATGGCATTCATTTAGCGGAGAACAATATTTTAAGTATATACGGTTGACTCTCGTTATCTCGACCTCGCTTATCTCAAATAACCGCTTATCTTGAAGTGAAAATCTGGTCCCTGCTTAAACATGAAAATCCAAGAACAGGTAAAAAAATATTGTGGAAAAGAGGAGAAATTGCTCCTAAGGAGCAATTTCTCCTCTTTTCCACAATACGTATTTTCAATATATCTCTTTCGAGAGTCCAATTACATATATATTTATTAATTGTGGTTGTTCGAATTATTTTTTCCTCAAGTCTGTAAATCTGATATGTTGAGGTACGGATATATCGAAGTATTTCAGAGAGTCCCTTGTAATTCGAGATAACGAGAGTCGACTGTAGTTTGCTTTTTATACACGTGCTTGTATTTTATATTCGATTTTTTTTTTTATATTTGAATGTGTGAGGTTTCTATTGCTATAGATTTATAATGCTATTGTCTATTAAGTTAGTGCAAATATCCATAAAAATTGTTACTCAGATTCTGAATTAAAACAGTGTCTAAGTTTTTTGTATTTAATTGTGTTTTAGCTCGCCTGTGGGAAAATATGGGTAGAGAAATAGCAGTCACATCGGCATCGCTGTCAGCGTCGGCGTTGGTTAAAGTTTTGGGTTAAAGTTTTTATAAAAGGTTATTTTTCCTGAACCTGAGGATGGGAGTAGTTCATGCTTACTCTGATGTTAGATTCTGGTCTGTAGTTCTATGCTGTACCAACCCAACCCACATGAATGACCTTGAGGTCTTAGAAAAAATGTTAAAAGTCTTTGGTTAAAGTGTTTAGCTCTTTCACTGCCATAGGCGATATCATTAAAGTGATTTTTTTTAAAGAATGACTAAGTCATTAGGCTGTGATATTATGGGGTCATAAGATATTACCATATGGACCACGCCATGCGAAAAACGCCATGGAGAGGAAATGCCCGGATGAGACTTTGCGCATGTGCTGGACGATCATGTAAATCCGCACGATTTGCGCATGTTCAAAGACACTTTTTCGCTTGACGAGGCTCATATTGTTTGAGTCAATGCTTGTTATTCAGAAATTGAGGTGAACACACAAGCTGACGACAAACAAACAGAAAACTGGACTCCTATATTGCACCAGCTTAACCCTTTCACCACTGGGTTTCTGAAGTGGAATCTTTCGTCCATGAAATGGAATGTGTCCATTATCTTAATAAGGGATGTCGCGTGGACAAATATCGAAAACAAACTGGCAGAGTAGTTAAAAATAGAAAAGGCTTGTAAAAGCTGTCTCATCTGGATCTACACTATTTTCAGAACATTTTTTCTGGTCTGTGGAGTTGAGTGTTAACAGCTGTGACAAAAAAAAAACAACAAAAAAAACATAGACCACGTCAAACAAAAAAGTGCATGCAAACATGCGCAGATACAGATCCTGCGCATACGCATGCGCAAAGTATCATCTGGGCCTTTGCTCTCCATTCATTCATTCTGTAGTATCGAATGATTCTGGTAGCGGACAGCGAAGGCTCTAATCATATTGTGCTGAAACGCAGCTGATATGGGCCTTAGCTGTCCGCTCATACTCAAGACACATTTTTCGCATGGCGCAGCCAATATGATATAGTGTTCATTTGAATTGCCTCACCTAGTTGACGCAGTTCAAATGAGCCGAACAACATTCTTTTATAGAGAAAAGAGAAAATCACAAAGATATATCACATAAGCATTATCAAGGGGAATACATGTAATTACACTTTCAGTGGGCGGCATTTCTTTCAGAATGGTTTAATTCAACTTTGAAATCCTTCGCCAGCTTTAGCCTTTACCATTCCTGGACTTTTAGCAGATGACAGATTGATGATATTTTTTCTTATTTTATTTTTTTTTTTTTTTTCAAGAAAACTGGATTTGACATTTCATTCAAATTATCTCCAACTGGGAACAACTAGAAAAATATTTAAAAATGTCTGCTGAAAATTGTGCCCCGAGTGCTAAGCGTCTATAAAATCTATAAAAAAATAAATTCATTCCTGTGGTAAAATTAAATGTCGACTTACGCATAATAAGCTGCTGTGGATATAGGTAGATTTTTTCTTGGAAAATTATACTGGGGTTTCCTTCCGAATTAAGTTTTATTGAGGTGAACACACATGACTTTACTACTCTTGGGCTATTTCAGCAGACGACAAATTGGTGATATTTTTCTTATTTTTCCCCAGAAAACAGGATTTGACATTTCACGAAAATTGTCTCAAAAGAGACAATTTTCGTGAAATGTCAAATCTGTTTTCTGAGGGAAAACAAAAACAATATCACCAATCTGTCATCTGCTGAAAATTTTACCCAGAGTTTTGAGTGTTAAAAATACTTACATGTAAACTCTGAATAAATACTCAAACTCGTTCGAAACCTGTAACACTAAATATGCTATAATAGGCAAATTCAGCAGACGATAAATTGGTATTTTTTTTTTTTCTTATTTTATTCTGAAATAGGATATTTCATGCAAAGAGACAATTTGCATGAAATGTCAATCTTATTTTCTGGGAAATATAATAATTATAAAAAAAAAAAAAAAAAAAAAAAATGTATTTCAAAACGTCGTCTTCTTTTAACTTTTTTTTTTATTCAGCTTACTTAGCGTTAAACGTTAATACTTTACTAAATTTTCATCAGATGTTAATTAACCTTTATATCAACATGTCAAAGATTTCCATTTTAGTTACATTCTTATGAAAGTTATAATGCCCCTGTAACCCTTAAAGCGCCTTTTAAAATTATAACAGACTACAGTTCTATTTTTTTCTTTTTCAGAAAAACAAAACAATAGATTGGAGATTTCAAACCTTATTTCTCTTAAAAACAATAAAATTATTTTAGAATGTTGTCTGCCGTTGTTGTGACTGGCGCTTTAAGGGCTAATGAATATCCTTTGGATATTTTACGCACTTATTTTTTCTCCACCAGTTTCCAATGCTGCTATATACCCTTTGATTGTCAGGCAAATTGTGAAGTTTTCTGCATAAATCACAGTAGGCTTCGTGTTTCTTGGTTTTTCCAGCAATAACACTGTATTTCTCTTTTAGACGAAGCATGCTCGTATAAGCCTTTTCAGAGGAAGAAAGTAATTTTAAGAAATTTCCAAGATGATCTATACTAGTAAAAGAATCCGTGTTTACGTATGTATGCTCGGGCAACGTCCGGTTGTACGATATTCCACCCCTTACAACGTTAATGATGTCTAAACCAAACCACGTGAAAACCTTTTCTGACAAATAATCCTCACATATTGAGTTCTCAAAGGAAAGGTAAAATTTATAGTCTTTAGCGATTCTGTGAAAGCATTCAATCCCCTCTTCTTTTGTACAGTTTTTCAATTTGCCACATCGTCCATAGACATCTATTTTGATATGTTTCCTCAATTTAGCAACATATTTTTCCCTTCTACTTTCAGTAACACAGTCGCTTACTAGCCATGCGGCTTGCTTGCTCTTCTTTCTGAAAATAGCGGAATAATTTTTCTCAGTTCCGCCCATTTCCCTTCCACCTAGCTGGATTGCTCCATACGTGTATTTCATATCGGAATCAAGTCTATATGTCATAGTCCAATTTATGACGTCATTCCACGAGTGAAGCAAGTAGCTACTAGAATGGAGATGTAACGGCGATTCGTTGTCCACAAAAACGTACACTTGTTCATCACGTGATCTCTTCGGTGGCTTTTTGGGCATCCTTCCGCCTTGAAACAAAATGGCATCCGCGGCCGAAAAGAGGTCCTCCATTTGCACAGCGTTATCAATGAAATCGATTTCACACCTGCTATATTCGCATTCGGAAAAATTCATTCCCCTCGCATCGTTTCGTAAGCCGCCGTGTATCAGTTTGAACCAAACAATTTTCTTATATGGCTGCAGTGGTTTAACAATCTCTATGACTTTGACAGTGTTCCTGTACGAACGAAGATGTAGATAAAACACTGTAGAAATCATCAGAAACAAAATGGGAAATGTCGTAGATTTCCTTCTCTGGAAAAGCCAAATCATCCTAAGAGTTTGGTGTTGATTCTGAAAATAATGAGTATAAGGTTACTGCACTGATATTGACGCACAACTTTAAGAAATAATTCGTCAGTTTGATGGAGAGCTCTGTCAATTTGACTGTCCAAAAAGAGACTACATAACTAGTCAAACTGACCAGTGAGCAGATACTGAATTGACAATATAAACAGTTAAAGTATTAACAACGCTGGTCAAATCGACTAGACTATCTGGTCAATCTGTCGACCTTGCTAATCAACTTTACTGGACAATCGGTTTACTAAACGTCTAGTCGATTTGACTAGCATGATTGTCAGACAATCATGCTAGTCAAATCAACTAGACGTTTAGTAAACCGAATGATTATCTCTTGATTTACTAGGCTCTCTAGTCAAGACGAGTTATTTCTTAGAGTTTGAATGGGGTCCCGAGTTTGAATATCAAGCTTGCTCGCCTCCTTTGATATCCTAACGCGGGCAATATTCAACAATATCAATGCAATAACCCTTTTATAATATAGATATACATGTAAATGTTTTGCGTCATTTTCAGTTGTTTGTAGCTTCCAAAAAAAGACATTTTATTGCCTAAAATTCAGAGCCTGTACAAATGCGTGACAAATTGTTGTGACGCGATTGACCAAAGGACGTCACCAAAAGCAACGGCGTGTAATTGTAACATTCGAAAGCATTCGAATATTTATTTATTTATTTATTTATTTATTTAAACAATGTTTAAAGAGGATGACACAATTAGCTATAAATAACTATTCTACCTTGTGTTCCTCTAACTAAAATTTATATACATATATACAACAAGACTTAACTAACAGCTAAGAAATTCATGGGATAAAAGTAGCTTGTAGCGAAGTGAATGCTTGTATAAAGTTTTTATCAAATAAAAGTGCTAACAGGTATGTGCAAGTGATTTAAAACCAAACATGGCACTGAATTATATCAAAGACAAATCTGTATGTTATCACAGTTTTTGTAAGTGCTTTAAGATTTGACGAGCGCATAAAACCAATATCTAAAACAATTATGCTAGGTCATAAAAGCTCTCAATTCAGTTACAATAACGGTTTCAGCGATAATTTTACACATGGTATATCATTTAAAATCATAGTTAAAGACATTTTATAAGGGTTAAAATGTTGCTTTAAGAGACTGCTTAAAGGTAGAGAGTGACCCCGATGTTTTTACTGTTTGAGGTAGAGCATTCCATAGTCTTGGTGCGGAACACGAAAAAGAGCCATCAAAAAGTGCTGTCCGTGCTTTCGGCACATAAAGTGAGCCATTTTCTGATGACCTGAGGTTAAGAGTGTGTACCTCGGATACTGGTTTTAGAAGTTGTGTTATATATTCAGGGGATAAATTATTTATTGCTCGGTATGTCAAGACAGCCTTATTATATTTAAGTCTGTCCGGAATTGACAGCCATCCCAGCTGACTGAACATATCTACTGATGGGGTATCGTAATTTGCTCGCAGGATGATTCGAGCAGCGCGTTTTTGCAGCTTGGATATGCGTTCAATATTAGTTACAGAGGCTGACCCCCACGTAACAGAGCCATAATCAATATAAGGAAGAATATACCCCTGATAGTAAACTTTTTGAATATGTGTCGGTACATACGTTGCTAACTGGCGTAATAGAGATATTTTAGATGAGATAAGGGAGCATAAGTGGTCTATATGGGCAGACCAAGAAAGGTGTTCATCGATATAAACACCAAGGAGTTTCTGTTTACTAACGGATTGAATATTGACATCGTCAGCAATAATATTTAGAGGTCGAGAGTCGTTCAAGCGTTTTCTAGCGCCAACTAGCATACAAGTTGTTTTGGTCATGTGAACACTCATTTTGTTTATCTTTCCCCATGTTTTTGTGTTACCGAATTCTCCTTGCAGATCTTCTTCAATAGCATCTATGTCATTACCATGCGTGTGAATCGTCGTGTCATCTGCATACAAATCAGAGGAGCACTTTTTGATATGAAGCGGAAGATCGTTGATAAAAATGAGAAATAAGGTCGGGCCTAATATTGAGCCCTGAGGCACACCAGATTGTACGGTGGTGAAATCCGTCAACCCTTTATCACTCTCGATTACTTGTTGTCGAGAACATAAATATGATTTGAACCACTGAATGGCAGAAGGGTTAAGTTTGTATAATGCAAGTTTATTCAGCAAGATGGAGTGATCAACTAGATCAAAAGCCTTCCGAAAATCGATAAAAAGGGCTCCAACCAAGTCACCCTTATCAATACATTTCATCCAGTCATTAATGAGTTTGACTAAAGCTGTTTGGCAACTATGTTTTGGCCTGAACCCGGATTGATTGTCATGTAGAAGTTTATATTTGTTCAAATATGCCATAAGATGTTTGTTCACGTGCTTTTCGAAAATTTTAGATACAGTGGACAGGATAGAAATTGGCCTATAGTTTGAGGGGTCGGACTTTTCACCACCTTTGTAAATTGGAAGTACCTTTGCCAATTTCATTTGAGAAGGAAACTGGCCGGTCGCAATGCTTTTATTGATAAGCATCGCAATCGATGGCGATAATGATTTAGCAGCAAGTTTGATGATCCTTGGCCCTAGGCCGTCAAGCCCGGTCGATTTTGAAACCTCTAAGGTATTAATATGTAATAAAACTTGTTCGGGGGTAATAAATGGAATTGTAAATTGTGTGTTTGTAGGCACTTTGCTATCAACAAAATCGCTGATTTTATTGGTGTCAAAGTCTAATGAATTTCCGGATGATGTGTTTTGAATAAGCGTGCAATATCGAGTGAGGGTGCCGATATGGAGTGATATCTGCACGCTTGCTCCTCGGATTGTCTCGCTTATGTTTCAGTCTTTCAATATTAAAAACTATGTAGTAAACAGAGATTAACATATGGCATTTTTCACATAAGGAGTACCTCATCTCAGCTCGAGACTCCCTTATCAGCCCTCGGGCTGATATGGGGTATGATATGAAAAATGCCACATCATAACGTAATTTTCATATATTTCCCAACATTTTCCTCTTAAAAAAATGGTTGGGTTATGTTTTAATTTTAAACCTCTGCTCATAACAAATAAAGCTGTAAGAGGTATAATATGGCTTCTAGAGTGTGATAAAGGGTGTGCGATATGGATTTTGGGATGTGATATGGGGTATGCGATATGCCATCACGTGCTGTTTAACGCCTCAGGTAACGCGAACAGGACATTACGAAAACACGCCTATTCAAATATGTAGAAAATTTCACCTCCAAAAACTGAAAAAATTTCAGATGAAAAACTCTGATATTTTTCATATTTCTTCTCAAAACATAGATTGTGGGTACTCGTTAGAACCGCCTCGCTGAGGCGGTTCTAACGAGTACCCACAATCTATGTTTTTGAGCATAAATAAGAAAAATAATGTGTACCCCTGTAAACCCCAGTTTTACTATATAAAAGTGGGGTTGAAGGGGGTCAAAATTATATAGGCGTGTTTTCGTAATGAACCCAGCCGAATGTTTTGAAGATTTGGATGTCAGAGGTATGATATGGCTTTGAGGGTGCGATAAAGTGTGTACCATATTGATTTTGAGGGATGTGGTATGGTGTCTGCGATATGGCATCAAATGCTAAAGCCTCAGCTGACTTGATACGCTCCAGGAGTCACGATCGTATCGCATTTTCAGAATATAAATATTTTATAGTAAATATATGATAAAAAAAATATCAACCTTATATTTACTTTCATCAAATTTTGATAATTTCTATATATTTGAATAGGCGTGTTTTCGTGATGATAAATGATTTATTTTCCTTGGGTCTGGTCTCGTAAATTTGAGTATTTCCCTTAATGCTGGATTCTTTCCCTTAGGTCTGTTCTAGTAAATTGGATTATTTCCCTTAGGTCTGTTTAAAGTGGTTTAACGAACACCAAATTACGAAAATACTGGATTATTTCCCTTAGGTCTATTCTTGTGAAAGAGATAGTTTCCCGTAGGTATGTTTAATGAGCACCTATTTACGAAAAAATGGGTTATTTTCCTTGGGTCTGTTCTAGTAAATGAAACTCTAGTAATTATTTCCCTTAAGTCTGATTAAAGTGGTTTAACGAACAACAAAATACAGAGAAAAAAACCCCCAAAAAACTGGACTGTTTTTTCCCCTTATGTATGTTCTAGTTAAAGGGTTAAACAGTAAGAAATGAAAGAAATTCGGCTTACCTGAGATCATGTTAGGTGTCTATCTACAAGTGACGAAGTTTTCTGTTTGAAGGGTTTCCAAACACAAAAATGGATCTAAAGGTGACAGGTTATTCCACACTCTCACTGCAACAATGCCTTGATTGCCTCTGAGATTTGAGATCTAAATTTAAGCCGCAACCTAGAAAACATCTCCTGTCATGTGCGCCCAACGAAGACTCCGATCAACCTGCGCATCCGCGCAGTCTGATCCGAGTCTTCGTTGTCTGCAAGAAGAAACTTTGCGTCATTTGCTATCCAAAAATGCGCTCAGTGAAGATTCTGATCAGTCTGCGCGAATGCGCAGGCTGATCAGAATCTTCGCTGAGCACACATGTCGGGAGATACGTTTCGTTACGTTGTGGCTCGTTTACTTTTGCAGCAAAATTTCATTTTGCTTTACTTTGTTGATTTCTTCCTTATTGTCCAGTTTACAACTTAAAATAATTACATTTTGTTTGGACTTACGGTATATACAAATTTGTACCGTGCCTTTACTGGACATTAATTAATAATGGGTTACACTCATGCAAAAAGGGCCCGTGTGTCATTTACAAACAACAAAACTCCTTCGTTGTCCGTATATGCCATTACGATAACAAGTCTATTTATATGTATTGTGTATCCCGTGTTTCTCCATAATATAAAGCGAAAATTATGTGTATACGTAGGTAAACTTTATTAAGAATTGAATATCAAAATTGATCATCGCAACCTATCCATGGCGAACACCATGTTGGCTTAACAACCGTGTTGTATCCAAACAAAATGTGTAGATTATATAGTAAAATGGCCATAAATGGTCTTTTTTTTCTGTATAATCTTAACATTTCTGTTTATATATAATCTAAACATTTCTGTTTCTATATAATCTAAAGATTTCTGTTTAGATGCAACGACTCTGGGGTCCATGTTTAAGCCGTCTTATATCCGAAATCGCGTTATAATGAATTGTTATAAAGAGGTTCTTGTGTGCTTTTATTACTCCACAAAAAAACATCAGTGAATTTTGCTATTTTTCAGACAAGCTTTTCGATTTGTTTATCGGTTCTACCAAAACGTTATTTCTATTGGTTTAAACAGTAATTATCATCAAAAACAATGTATTTGTACAATAACAATCTCAACTGACAGGATCTGACAGTAAGCTTTCACTTATATGAAAGCTATCTCCTATTTCTATTGCGCAAACCCTTCCCAGTCTGCTTCATACCGAAATCTTCCTCATTTCTCATATTCTATTGTGAAAATGTCATAACTTAAATAGATCTAGATAAAAGGGTTTCCAGATTATTAGGAAATAATCTTTCTTAGTTTTCTTCAAAAAACATACGTTGTGGGTACTCATCTGAAGCGCCTCCCTGATGAGTACCCACAACGTATGTTTTGTATAGAAGTTAGAAAATAATATCAACATTTTTGTTGAAAAGAATTGCCTAGACTAGACTCATGGCAAAAATAGTATACAATCTATATAAGGTGTGTTAATGTAGATGTGTTAACAAAATGCATTCACGCAGACTGATCAAAGTTTTCTCTATATAATTCTTGAAGCTGGAAATGAAGGCCCTGATCAGACTGTGCGAATGCGCAGGCTGATCTGGGCCTTCGTTGCACGTATATGCAATAAGGCACCTTTTCTGACGTTGAAATGCCGTTAATTTATTTCGCTTGCGGTCAGAAATATTATCGAATTTTATCTCACAAAAAATCTCAAAAGTTACCTCAAAATTAATTTAGAGTGTCCATGCACTGAAATAACTTTATGAACATGAAAATAACTTTATGACAAATTACATTGTATTGCAAAAAATAGATTCGAACTATCCTGCGTCGAATGATTGTTGGTTTGTTTATTCAGGAGAGGATTCAGAAGGGGTTCGGGGGTGGGTGGAGTGGGTTTCAGTCGAACCCCTCTTTGACTAAAATTTCATTTACATGGAAAATTTTGGATGATAAATTTTGGATGCTGTATTTACTCAGAATATTCGCACACCTAACTCTTTACCTTGTACTTCCAATAAAATTCACAAGTCCATGTTTGTTTGTTTGTGTTGAGATTTTATGGCCCAGTCAACCCAATGGGGTCATGTCGAGTGCACCCAACTGAGCCACCGAGGCCGACACAAGTCCATGTTACTACTTGTGAATCTGTCCACTCCGGGTTATGGTCTAAGCAACAAAGCGTGGCGTGGTTGAGGAAATCATGTTCTGGTGAACACTGAGGGTTAATCATAGCGTCATTGAGTCATCTAGCACTTTGAGCGAGATCTTTACAGAAAGACCGACCATGGCCTACAGAAGACCCAAGAGTCTGCGGGATCTTCTTGTACGTGCCAAGCTCAAACCAGACATGCGTGATGATGAACCACTTGGGGAGACACGACCGTGCGGCAAAGTAAGATGCAAAACCTGCAAAATGATAACCCCTACACAGATCGCGAAGTCAGCGTCTGGGGCAACAATCAAGCTTAGGTGCAACACCAGTTGTAAGACGACCAATGTTGTCTACCTTATAACATGCACCAAGTGTGGAAAACAATATGTTGGTGAAACCGGTGATCATGTGAACCAACGGATGAACGGCCACCGAGATGATTGGAAACACAAGCGGTTCGAGAGGTCTCCTGTCGCAGAACACTTCTGTTCACCAGAACATGATTTCCTCAACCACGCCACGCTTTGTTGCTTAGACCATAACCCGGAGTGGACAGATCGAACCAGGAAAGCAAGAGAGAGCTATTGGATTCGACGTCTGAACACTCTACGGCCATATGGGATCAACAAGGGCGACCAGTAGAGGGAATCATCGTTCCTAAGTCAGGCATGCGACAGCTTATACGGAGCGTTTCGTTTGTGTGATTTTGCGTAGGCTGGGCCCATTTGCCTTACGTACTGGTAAAAACACTCAGGTTGGTGGGTATATCCCTTTCGATGTAAGGTTTATGTGCATTGTATACATTGCGTATATGGCCACAGTGGTGTTGATAGTAAAGATAAGCTTTATACGCTTTGCACATTGTGTTGATAGTGAAGATAAGCTTTATACTTTTTGCACGTTGTGTTTACGCGTATTGTTTACATTTCACATATATCTAAACACGATCAGTTACCAAGTCGCAGCGGACCAGATAACATGGGCCCGAAAAAGGTACAAATTTTACATTTTTATGTTATTTATTTAAAATAGAAAACCTCTGAAGAAGGCGAAAGCTGAAAGGCCTCAGGTAAACAAATCATTGCACTGTTAATGATTAACTCTCAACACACACATATATATATATATATATATATATATATATATATATATATATATATATATATATATATATATATATATATATATAGAGAGAGAGAGAGAGAGAGAGAGAGAGAGAGGCTTTTAAGAGAAGTACGCAAATCGTGTTTTTATGATAATCCCGGATCTATCGTCATGTATTCCTCCCCTCCTTATCAAGTCATCTCGGACTGAAATCGGGGTGTCATTCTCAGTGAGAAAGCGTACTTTCTCTGACATGTGCACTCAACGAAGACTCAAATCAGTCTGCACATCCAAGCAGTCTGATCAGAATCTTCGTTGTCCGCATGACGACACTTTGTATCCTTGGCTATCCAAAATGCGCTCAGTGAAGATTCTGATCAGACTGCGCGAATGCGCAGGCTGATCTGAATCTTCGCTGGGCTCTCAAATCCGAAGGTACGTTTTCTGTCATTGCGGCTATTGTTTTAATGTTGTTGGAAATATACCTTCCGAGGACCAGCTAGTAGACTGGCTCCAGTCGTTTCTGCACTTTTTTTTGCCTTGCTTTATCACTTACTAAAGCTGTATTTAACTCTTTAATCCCACTGCAGAAACGACTCTCATTTTATTCATTAGGAGACCTAACTCATTAAATCATTATGTTATACTGGATTTTTTTTTTTTTAAAAAAAAAGAGAGAGAAAATAGGAAAATAGTAGAAAAGATAAGAGTCTGGAGACAGACTAACCAGCTGGTTGCTTCCCCAAAACTCTCTAGGATTTCAGATGTGCCTAATGCATATTAACTCTTCCATCCTCGAGTTTCTAAAGTGGACTCTTCCATCTTTGAATTTGGTCAAAACCATTGTCCAAAATAGGGACCAGAAGTCAAAATCAAAACAGATTGGCAAACAGTGTAGATCCTGGTGAGACGGCTCATTATGAGCCATCTCATCCGGATCTGCACTGTTTGCGAAAGATAGGCTGAAAGGGTTATAAATCAGCCCTACTCGGCATTTCAATTGTCATCGAAATACTTCATTTATTTACACCGATTCATCAAAGCTGACCAGTCCAATCAAGGCTGTCTTGGCCAGAGTCGCACTCTGATAGACCAAAGACCTTCCCTCGCCCGGCTTTTGAGTGGTTCTTGACTACTACACAATTTACGCCTGTCAATAGTTCATATATTTTAAAAGGTAAAAGGTCTCTGAGTTGATGACTGGATAAGAAAGAAAGAAAGAACCGGTGGGTCGCGTTTTGGATTCACTTATTTTTACCCAAGCGGGGAGATGCCGCATACTATATTCTTTGACTGGTTTGACATGTGCCTTATCTTTGTTTCGTCACAGTTATTTAAATGTGATTGAATTGTCTTTCAGTGTGATAATACACTGGTTAACCCTATCGACCTTGCAGACCAAACCAAATACCTTTGCAAACTGCGTAGATCTAGATGAGATGGCTCATCATGAGCCATCTCATCTGGATCTACACTGTTTGCCATTCTATTCTTCATTTTTGACTGATATCCTTTTTGCAGTGATGAACTTACCTAAATTCAAAGACGGAAGCGCCCACTTCAGAAACTTAGGAGTGAAACGTTTAAGTAGGAAGCCATTAAGCGAAACAAAACTCGAATAATTCGGCAGACGAGTTAAGGCGAGCTATCCTGTCTGGCGACAGGTCTTGTTATCATGAAATTGTATGTTTTGTGTACTCTTATTTTTCCCAGAAAACAAGATTTGACATTTCCTGCGTGTTGTATCTACTGGAGACAATTTGTATGAAATGTCATATTCTGTTTCCTTTAAGAAATAAACGACAAAAATTTCGAAATGTCGTCTGCTGAAAATTTCACACAGAATGCTAAGTGTTATATCCAGCGGCGGACTTTTTTTTTAAACCATTGACCATTCTAAGGCGGCGGTTCTGATATTATAACTTTTTTGTGATCTCCGGCTGCGGAGTCATTTTTGTTCCATTATGTATAGTACCTTGTTCCTGTGTTTGATCGATCTTATTAGCTTTGTGATCGCCTTACTTGGGAAAGCGGGAGATGGTCGCTTTGTTAGTCGAACCTCAATGGCTCGAACATCATTGGGACCATGGAAATTAGTCCTACATATTGGTAATTCGAGCCACTGAGGGTTAATCAGAGATAAATGGGAATAATATAAGGGAGTCTTTCAGTCCTCTATAAAATAAATGGAATGTTGAGTGCACACATTAGAATCGCCTCATCGAGGCTTTTTTACCTCTACTACTCTCTGGGCTATTTCAGCAAGCGACAAACTGACGGTATTTTATTTATTTTTTACCAGAAAATAGGCTTTGACATTTCATGCAAATTGTTCCCTAGGGTGGCGATTTGCATGAAATGACAAAACTAAATTTCTAAAAGTAAGAAAAAATTCAAATCACGTCTGTTGATTTTTTACCCAAGCATGTAGAGCATTAACCCATTTATAAGGAGTGGACTCTTCTATAACAACCCTTTGGACCGGTCTAGTTCCAATATCAGGGTGTTTGTTTAATTTTCATTATTACTACCGATGTTATTAGAAATTCCGGTATCTAATGCACACGGTGCAGTCCCTGATCAGACGCCGCGTTTTGCGGCGTCTGATCTGGGTTTGCACTGTTTGCCACTTATCCTTTTTTGGGGGTTTCATGCTTACAATGGACTAATCCAAATATCGCTCGTTCTCTTTACCGGAAGGGTATGTCAGTGTTTGAAAAAGGAAACAGAAACTAAGAAATGAAAGAAAATACAGCACAAGTAGCTTTTTAAGCTATTTAATATCAACTATGAAATATGAAATCCCTCAAAATATTTCTACATGTGAAATAAAATGGAAGACAGAGACATGTTTAGTACATTCATGATCAATAAAGAGTATATTCGTATTCCCCACCCCCTCCCCATACCCATAACTTCTCCATCCCCGCCTCCACCCCCACCCCACAAAAAATAAAGATAATAATAATAAATGGTGTTGGTACTTGTTGGACTTGTTTCAACAATTCTTACAATTATAAATAACGAATGTTGTGGTTCCAGTGGGTACTCATGACATTTTTTTGTCATTAGACATTTTCTGATGAGTGCCACGACAGTTTCCACATATTTGTTTTTTTTTTTATTTTTGATCTGGGTTTTACGGCCCTTTCAAGAATATTTCACTTATATCGAGCCGATCGTTCATCAAAGGTGGGCAACAACCGGAGAACCCACGGAAAAACCACCTGACCAGCTGTAAGCAGAACTTGGCTTTCCCACATATGACCCGAGCGAGGCTCGAACCACAGCGGTGAGAAACCTAATGGATTAAGAGTCAACTCTCCTATCTACTAGGCATTTGCTTTTATTAAGACTTAGAGAATTATCCCCATTACGAAAACACGCCTATTCAAATATATAGAAATTTTCACCTCCAAAAAATGAAAATTTTCAGATAAAAAAATTCTGATATTTGTCATATTTCTGCTCAAAACATAGATTGTGGTACTCGTTAGAACCACCTCGGCGAGGCGGTTCTAACGAGTACCCACAATCTATGTTTTTAAGCAGAAATAAGAAAAATAATGTATACCCCTGTAAACCCCAGTTTTACTATATAAAAAAGGGGTTTAAAGGGGGTCAAAATTATATAGGCATGTTTTCGTGATGCTTAATTATCAACCAATGCTCCCCTTCACGCTCTTCATAAAAAATGTACCCTTCGACATTTGCGCTCAACGAAGACTCAAATCAGCCTGCGCATCCGCTCAATACAATAATTCATTCTGATTTTTAATTTTTTTTTAATTATAGAATGTCTGTCAGCCTGTAAATCTTGACAAAAAAGTTTCAAGTCATTGAGATTTATTGCAGATGTTGTTGTTGATGACAATGACGATGATGATGATAATTGCTGGTTTAACGACGTAGCATTTACGTCAAAATGGTTTGTTACAATTGTTAAATTGAATGAAACTTAACGTGTGGCTATATATCAAAAATGAATACAATCTGAAAGGGAATATAAAATATTAAGGCAAAACATATACAAATGTAGTTTGTTAAAAAGTAATAAAAAGATAAAAATGTAAAAAAAAAAGTAATAAACTCGACTGCTGTCACAAAACAAACAGAAGTATTACTAAGAATGACGGGCAGACTTCTGGCATTTTGTACGCAGAATACTTTAAAACTACATGTTAAGAAACAAAGTCACATGTATTGGATAGTAAATGTTACTACACAAACACTGATTGCACTTGAGAAAGAGAAGAATACAATAAAAAGTGATTGTGCATTGAGATTACAGTAAAAAAGTAAATATGCATAAGATAGTAAAAATTACTACACAAACAGAACGTGCATAAAATAGTAAGATAATTACACATAGTGATTATGCAACTAGATTTCTACAAAAAAATGATTGTGTATAAGAATTTGAACAAATAGAACTTGTTGAAATCCTGCCACAAAGTTACCTACTCTACTGATTTCTGCATAATTTGCAGCCATTTTTACTATGGAAAAAAAGTGAAAATATTTTATTTTCTAAAAAACCAATGAATATAATAGGATATTTACGTATCGGTAGTTATGAAAAATTATTTTGTATTAAATCATGACAAATATTTACAAATTTACTTCTTCTGTGTAAAAACGCCAAGCAAAGAACAACTCTCTGAAAGCTGTTGAAAGCAGAGTAGGTTTAGAAACACCAACATTTTCATGCGGACACGGACTGACCACCTTCCCTCTAAAATTTATTCTATTTGGGCTGTTAAGTAAACGCCCTAAATCTAAATTAGTAAGATATCACTTAAAGTAGAATATCACAATAATAGAAACATTTGTGGGAAGTAACTGATTTTGCAAATAGATGCAAGTAAGGTACTTTGATAAACTTTGATAATTTTGAGTCCTTCTTGACAAGACAGGCAATTTTTGTGTCTTTCTGTTTGCTTTCCTGCACAAAAGCCCTCTGAAAAGCGGTCCACTTAAAAAAGAAAGAATTTGCTTCCAAGGGAGCAAATTCTTTTCTTTTAGAGTAGGCCCCTTTTTCACAAGAGAGCAAAAATCCATCTGACAAAGCTACTGCCCATGCCCATAGCAAAGGAAACTAACTCTTTCGTTTTAAAGCAGACCCCGCTTTCACAAGAGAGCAAAACCCATTTGACAGAGAAACAGCCCCTGAGAGAACAAAGGGAGCAAATTCTCTCCCTTTTGAGTGGACCCCTTCTTCACAAGAGAGCAAAAATCCATCTGGCAGAGTTACTGCCCCTGAGGTAACAAAGGGAGCAATTTCTTTCCTTTTAGATTAGACCCCTTTTTTTACAAGAGAGGAAAAAACCCATCTGACAGTTACTGTCCCTGAGGGAGCAAGGGCAGCAAGTCATTCCTACCAAATATTACCAAAATATGTCTAAGGGTATCAAAGTTATGAAATGCACAAGGATGAGTACAATTTCTGCTTCAGGGGAGATAACTATAACTACATAACAAATAAAGTGAAAGCTGTCTCTTGCATGCGACATGCCCACTGGTCCTCCTCTTCATCCCTACCAAGTATTATCAAATTATCTCAAACAGTATGGGAGTTATGGCCTGCACAAGATTTCGACTTCAGGAGAGATAACTACATAACGAAGACAGTGAGAGTAGTCTCTCTTGCAGGCGACAGACCTACTGGTCCTCCTCTACATTCCCACTAAATATTATCAAAATATGTCTAAGGGTTTCAAAGTTATGGTGCGCACAAGGATGCGGCTACAATTTCTGCTTCAGGGGAGATAACTACATAACGAATGACATGAGAGTTGTCTCTCTTGCATGCGACACACCTACTGGTCCTCCTTTTTATCCCTCCTAAATATTATCAAATTTTCTCAAACAGTATGGGAGTTATAGCCTGCACAATATTTCGACTTCAGGAGAGATAACTACATAAAAAGACAGTAAGAGTTGTCTCTCTTGCACGCAACACGCAAACTGGTCCTCTATTCCGACAAAATATTACCAAAATATGTCTAAGGGTATCAAAGTTATTAAGCACACAAGGATGTCTACAATTTCTGATTCAGGGGAGATAAGTACATAACAAATAAAGTGAGAGTTCTCTCTCTTGCTCGCGACACGCCTACTGTCCTCCTCTTCATCCCTACCAAATATTATGAAATTATCTCAAACAAAATGGGAGTTAAGGACTGCACAAGATTTCGGCTTCAGGGCAGATAACTACATAACGAAGACAGTGAGAGTTGTCTCTCTTGCACGGGACACACCTACTGGTCTTCCTCCACATTCCTATTAAATAGTATTGAAATATGTCTAAGGTATCAAAGTTATGGAACGCACAAGGATGCGTCTACGGCCGGACGGGCGCCATGCTGATCACTATATCCCCCGAACCTATCGGTCGGGGGATAAAAACCCATCTGACAAAGTTACTGGCTCTGAACTGCATCGATTACTATTTATATCCCTTCACAAAATACGCTAATTCCTTCATCTGGATACATCAGAAAGCTTTTTGTTTTGCGTAGATCCCTTTTTAAAAGGGACTTGATGTGTAGGAAAGCAAACAGGAAGTCACAAAAATTGAAGTTTTGATAAGAAAAACATACTTAACTAGTAATATTTAACCTATAGATAATGTGCTATTCTATTCTGTATTCCAAACCTTCCACAGAAATAAAACAACAGTCTTTAGAGTCTTAATCCTGAAGGTCCCTTAGGCAGTTACCTGTGTGACGTCATTCTTTCCGCTGTTTTGATCTCGTGTCAGTTTCTTTGAAGTATAAAACAATATAACTGAGCGAAGCATGGAGGGAGGAGGGATTCTCTTATTTATAGGTTAAGTATCACTAGTTAAAATATGTTTTACTTATAAAAACTTCATTTTAACTTTTTAACTACCTGATACATTAACCTGTAGGTAATGTGCTAGAATTTGCATATTAGGAGGGAGGAGCTCCCCTATATATATTCCCTTAACTTATGGTTTACGGCTCCGGAAACTCTAAGGAATCAGATACATTCTAAAATATATACAAAGAATGATCTTGATTAATTTATAACATATCTCTAAGGTGTAACTAGCTTATTATATGTATGAAAAACTCTGGAGGCTGCCAGGTTTTTCAAGCATCAGAGCTCTGAATTCCTAGCTCCCACCTCTTTTTTGGCAACAACAGTTGGGCCCAAATAAAGCAAATTGATACCTTGCTGAGATATACCCTTCAAGATTTTTGCGCAGCTCGAAGAAAGAAATAATAAAATAAATCAGAAAAAAAAGAAAATAAAGATTTTTTTACCCGTTAAAAAATTCTGTTAACTTTCTTTGTTCCACAGAAAAGAAACTGACATGTGATCAAAATAGCGGAAAGAACGACGTCACACAGGTAACTGCCTACGGGACATTCTGGTTTAAGACTCTTAAGACTCATTTTTTTTCATTGGAAGTTTTGCAACATAGAAGGAATAGAACATTATCTATAGGTTATTGTATTATGCAGTTAAAATTGTCTTCCTTGTACAAAATGGCGGAAAAACTACAACACGTATCCATTCTCATTAACCATTACCACTCTCTGGGCGGATTCAGCAGACGACAAATTGGTGATATTTTTTATTATTTTTCCCATTAAACAGGATTCGACATTTCATGCAAATTGTCTCCATTTTGCATGTAATGTTGAATCCTGTTTTCTGAAAAAAAAAATAAGTGAACTATTTCAAAATGTTGTCTGCTGAAATTTTACTCAGAGTACTATGCGTTAAATAAGTTTTTTTTTTTGCCTGCTGCTTTACACAGAGGAAGTAAATTTGCAAACTTCTGTCATAATTCAACGCAAACTCTGTTATTTGCAAACTTCTGTCATAATTCAACGCAAACTCTTTTTTTTTTTTTTTTTTTTTGTTTTTTTTTTGTTTTTTTTTTTGCAACTACATTTGTACAATTGACAGGAAAAATGGCAAAAAATGTGCAAAAAATTGACAGGGTAGGTAGATTTCAGGCAGGTTTTCAAGTTCCGCTAGTTAAAAGTTCCTGAAAATTTAATAGTATTGTTGTGTAACATCAATTGATAACAAGAACAACGCCTAATAGCATTATGGATGGTTTTTTAAACAGGTTAACCAAAAGCTTAGCATGGGATGACGCATGGCCGCCCGCCTGGACATTACTATTTTAAAGGACTGATTTTTTTTAAGAAAAACCATCCAAACATTAGTAGAGAAAAAATCTTTTACAAACTCAGAAAACAAGAAAAAAACACACACACAAAAAAAAAAACCTACTATGAAACTGCATAGGTCAAACAAATTTTTGATCACAAATTAATTTAAGGATAAATATTTTTGAACGAGGCACATAAACAAACACGCACAGAAACAGATAGTTTTTGATGATATATGGTCAGTTCAGTCAGAAAAAGAAGATGTTTCTTGATTTAAAATAAAATGCCAACAATGCAAGTGCTGCTGAAAGGACAGTAACCAGGTTTTACTTACTCTAGTTTCAATTGCATTACACTTAAACCTTATCAACTGCCATGATTGCATAAAAAGCAGTGTCGTACGCTATTAACAGCCGTGTATTAACCGGCGAAAAGCCGTGTATTAACAAGGCAATTCACGCGCTGTTAATGCACGGTTACGTAACTTTCAATATGCTCGTACCGGGGCTGCAGTCACGAGATGTGTACTGCCCTGCCCTAGAACGAGCATAGTCCATGGAAACTGCGTTTGCGCAACAGCGGGGAAAAGGCGAAACAAAATAGTGCAAGAAATAACGCGGAATGTTGCAAACGTTTTTAGTTTTTATGCAATAATAGCGATCGAACATGGTTTTTCAATGCATTAACATTCGCCAAGTCCCTTGGGAGGTGATGAAAACCGCGGCCTTCGGCCTCAGTTTTCAACACCGCCCACGGGACCTGGCAAATGTTAATGCATGAAAAACCATGTTTGATCCCTATATTGAGGTCATTTTAATGCTTCACACTCTGGATAAAATATTCAGCAGAAGACATTTTGAAATATTTTTCTTATTTTCTCCAGGAAACAGGATTTGACATTTCATTCAAATTCTCCCCAATGAAGAAAATTTGCATGCAATGTCAAAATCTGTTTTCTGGAAAAATTATAAAAAGAAAAACATCATCAATTTGTCATCTGTTGTTTGTGTGTGTTTAGGTTTTACGGTCCAGTGGGTCATGTCAAGCGGCCAGTTTACCTAACCACACTTTCAGGGCAGGCTAAGTCCTCTAAGCGGCTCACAGTATTGTTCACATTTTTTTGCCAGAAACTGACAACTGCCCTTATTGACTGAGCGGAAGGGAGAGAATGACCGTAGAAAATATTTCATGATCAATCTTCCCGAAAGAATATTGCTAAAATCGGTGGGGGTCGAACTCGGGACCTCCTGGTCTTCAGTTGGATCACCGAGGCTGGCTTGTCCAGAGAATGGTTAAGGTACGCTAGTTCTTGTCTGCCTTGATAAGACTCTCCAAAATAGACATCATTTCCTGTTGGGTCTTTTGCATCGCCTTCAGGTCATTTGTATTCCTTGCCAAGTCTATAGAAATTTTCTCAAGCGCTGTTTTTGAATCAAATGACTCCTCCTGCTCGGTTGTATTTTCCAGATTTTCCCCATTTTCACTGAAATGTCTTATCCACAAGGCCTGTAAAATTAATGGTTCATGAAAATATTTTTGGAAACGTTTTGCATCGAATATATTTCTGCAAATTTGTTGGAATGAATTACATTTTAATGGATTTTATCGATGTATAAAGGCCAGCCAATCACTTTACACATCAAATAAAAAAGAAAATATTTATTGGATAAAATAACCCCTTGTACGAAGGAATTGACACAAAGAAAATAGTTCCAAGATTCCTATTAAGTGGATTTTATCAAAGTATAAATATTTTGTTTCCAAATTGATCTCGACTGAACAAATTACGCTACATTAGTCTTAGCCTGTTGAGTTGGAATAATCTGAGAACGAAAGTACATGTATAATATTAAGACTCTTTAAATTGTATGTTGGACAGATACTATAATCAGGTCCATCCAGATAAAAGTATCTATTCCCCACAGTAAAAGCAGCTGTTCTCCTCAGTAAAAGTAGCATTTTCCCTACGTAAAAGTAGCTTTTTCACTCCGTAAAAGTAGCTTTTTCACTCCATAAAGAAGCTTTTTCCCTCAGTAAAAACAGTAATTTCCCTTTGTAAAAGCATCATTTTCCCTCAGTAAAAGTATCTTTTTCCCCTCAGTAAAAGTAGCATTGTCCCTCAGTATAAGTAGCTTTTCCTCGAGTTTTTCCTCAGTAGCTTTTTACCCTCAATGAAATTATTTTTCCCTCAGTAAAATTAGCCTTTTCCCTCAGTAAATAAGTTCTGAATGGAGAGATCCTTTGGAAGCCAAAGCACAGCAGATAAAGAAAACTAGTAGGCTTTCTTTTAGATTTTTTAAGAAACAGACAGCTCTAGCCACAAGTTCTTGAGTATTAAATAAACCACAGGTGGGAGATCAGTTGTAATGTAGATTGAATCACGAGATCAAAGCACTGACCGACAAACTGTGATTTGTTACTGAGCAATTCAAGCACTAGAGCTATTCTATTTCGATTTTTAACACACTAAAAATCAACAAAAATGCTGTTGATTCCTTCAGATTCTCCGAACCCTCCGCCATTGTTTGACGAAAACCCGCCAATTTTGTTGGATGTGACACATATATTTAGGTCTATTTTTACACAGTCTTAGAAACAGCAAATGATGCCAGAAAATAAAAATTAAAAGAAAAAAACAAAACAAAAAAAAAAACAAAAAAAAAAAAACATCATGAAACGGCAGCTCTTCGCGTCAATTCTTCTGCCCAAAGATTTGTTGTCAATACGACAAAAACACCACTATTCAAATATATTGAAACTTTCACCGCCAACACATTTCTGCTCAAAACAATAGATTGTGGGAATTCATTGAACCATCTCACCCAGGCAGTTCTAACCAGTACCCACAACCTATGTTTTTGAGCAGAAATAAAGAATGAAAACTATCAATACCCCACCATTATCGTGTCGTGGGCAGATAACTCTCTCAAAATAGACAAAATTTGCCCATAAGCAATCACGAACCACATTTGTTTGTGTTGAGGTTTTACTGTCGAGTCAACCCAATGGGGTCATGTCGAGCGCGGTCGGTTTACCTAACCACACGTTTACTGGGCAGGCTTAGTCCTCTAAGCGGTTAACCAGTATTGTGCACATTCTTTCGCCAGAAACAGACACTACCCTTCTTGAATCAGCGGAAGGGAGAGAATGACCGTAGAAAATATTTCATGATCAATCTCCGCAAAAGAATGTTGCTGACCTTGGCGGGGGTCGAACCCGCGACCTCCTGGTCTCCAGTCGGTCGCGCATCCAACTGAGCCACCGAGGCCGGCATCCCGAACCAGATCTCCTTCATATCAATGCATGTACCAAGTTTGGTTAAAATCCCTTGACATTTACCCAAGTTATCTTCCGGAAAACTTAAATATGGGCGTGTCTTGGGCAGATAACTCCGTCAAAATTTTGTAAAATTTGCCCGTTGGCAATCCCAAACCAGATCTCCACAATATCAATGCACATATTAAATTTAGTGAAAATCCATTGATGTTTACTCAAATTATTGTCTGGAAAAAAAACAACAAAAAAAAAACAACAAAAAAACAGACGGATGGATGGACGTACGACTGACAAACAGACAGACAGACGGACGGACAGACAGACACACGGACATCCAATGTGAAACCATAGTCTTGTGGCAGGATATAAAAATGATGTATACTTCTGTAACCCCAGTTTTACTATATAAACACACTTTAGCTGCGTGTTGACTATATGTGAAACACATACTGAAAGCACTTAATATTACTTGCTAACACATAATTTAGTACTTGTCCATTTCTCTTAGACAGATCGCTATGAATCTCTTTTATAATAAAAGAGAAAAGCGCAAAACCCTTGGGGTGACACCAAATCTGTCGACCTGACTGGGCGGTGAGGCAGTGTGGGGCAGAGTGGTACCTTGGCTGCAGTCGGAATACCCTACACCCAATATATCATTTACTTTTGGGCATCCAATCTAAGCCCCAGGTAGAGACTCCCTAACCGACAGAATTATTCAGTTGAGGACCCTCACTCTACTGATTAAAACAACCATGTGAAACATGGCTTTGCGTTTGAATTCTATACATTAATGCAGAAAATACTAAACTTAAAGCAAGCAGCAGCGACTCAGTACTATAAGTATTTCACGAAAAGTTTACCAAGAAAACTGTCCTCTGGAACATGGAGACATCTTCTCAAAAGTTGCTTAAATATGTTACTCAAAACAAAAATAAAACATTCCACTCAAGCAAGACAACAGACTCTAATTTTGCAAAGCCACTAAAGACTTTAAAAATGCAAAGGGCGCTAGCAACTTCTCGTAAAGGTTTCAGGAATACCAACAGTAGAACCTAAGACGCTCAGCTAGGGCTACTGAAATTTGATAACTTTTGAAGACACGAATTTGAATGTCCGAAAACAATACACAGTCAAAAAAAGAAAATTTGAGATACAGAATGGATGTTGATGTAATGTTCATCTGCACAGTATAACCAATAGCTGAATCATTTGCTGAGATATGGCATTTGTAACACGCGTTCTAGTTGATATCTGTAGAGACGGCTAACACATCTGTCGACCTGACTGGGCGGAGAGGCAGAGTAGGATCTTGGCTACGGTAGGAATACCTACACACCCCATATCATATTCTACAGGTCCCAGTGCTTCTATAAGCAGACAGTGAAGGTCCTAATCAGAATGCACATATGCGCAAGCTGATCTTGACCTCCCCTATCTACAGAGTTTAAAGACACATTTTCCTGAGGGCATTAGGAATTATGGAGCTATGACTGGTTTTGCTGGAGCTTTACGGCCCAGTCAACACTATCAAGATCATATCGAACCAATTGTTAAGCTATTTGTACTTACTTGGCCCCAATAGAAACATGTAAAATCGTCCATAAGCTCAATTCTGGCTACAATTTTAGCTCTGGAAACTTCGAATTCCCTCTCTGCGTCTGTCTGTATTGTGGTAAAACGATCACTGAGCTGTGCTATCAAGATGTTGAGTAGTAACACACAGGTGATGAAGAGGAAGACAAGCATCACAATACAGCTGATCGTCCTGTAAATATAATTAAGGAGAAAAATACAGTTTCAGGGGAGATAACTATCAAAATTGTTTTTGTCTCCAACTGAAAAGCAAAAAATTCTATAACAAAAGATTTTGCCTCCAGATGGAATGCATTGCGTTAAAATCATTATGTTAAGACTATTGCTTTAAGACCATTAAGCTAGCAAGGTCACGAGGCTATAAACTCTTTGCATATTCCTCTCAGCTGAGCATCAAAATTTCTCTGCTACTAAACATGAAAATGCCAACAAAGTTAGCATTTTCATGTTTATTAGCAGAGAATCTTTCATGCTCAGTTATGTTTAGCAAGAAATTTTAGACTAAATATTTGAGAACAAAAGAATACAGAAATAGAAAAGGCAAAAGGAGAAGATATGGTCAACCAGAACAAAAAAATCACGCCAACAAAAAATGTCTTTCAAAGTGATATCGAAAGGGCAGTTAGCAGCGTTTTATAGTTTGGACATCAAGGAGTTGAATTTTGGGCATTCTTTTGAACACTATGTTACATTCCACAGATCTATCTTAGTGGTTGTGGTAACAGTATACCCTTTACTTTGTTCATTTTTACTGACAATTTTTGCTGCCATCAACATTACCAGCTTGAGGGTTTAAACAACACCGAACATGCTTCCACACAAAAAATAGTGCAACCTTTACCTAAGTTTTGTGGCATTTACAAATGGATTTAGTCAAACCCATACTTATTTGATATTTAGGAGCATTATCTTTCAAATTTTGAATATAGTGATCTATAAATATCTACATAAAAAATCTGGAACTAGAAACAGTGTCTTCAGAGAAAATAGAGATCCCCGAACTGCTTTTAGCTTTTCTACGACTGTGACGGCGTAATTTAGGTTGAGGTCAAAATCTAATCAGTTCTTTATGTCCCAATATATATCCATAGAAAACTGGCAGGAATCCAACCACTAATTCACAAGAATATGTAGACCAACGCCGACGCCAATGCCGAGGCCGACGGGTTCCGCACTTAAATCAATATGTCTCCCTTCTAGTTAGTTGGGGGACACACTGAAAAATGTCTTGTTTAAGTCAGGAATGCATATGCATCAGGGAAAAATTGACTAACGGAACTAACTGACATGTGATATATAATATATATATATCCATACACTATCATTGCTGCTCTAAGTGAAATTTCTGCCAATTAATGTGCTGACTTTTGCCAAACATCTCGCAAGGTCTATAAAACACACACACACACATACACACACACACACACACACACACACACACATATATATATATATATATATATATATATATATATATATATATATATATATATATATATATATATATATATATATATATATCAATCGATGAAAACTGATTATGAAAAGCTTTCTATCTATTTTTTTAATTATTACATCTACTTTGCAAACTTCCAACAAAACATGTGAAATTAGAAAAAAAGTGAATATTTAAATGTCAAAGAATCAAAGTCATGAACAAAGAAAAACTATCCTTACAAAAAAATGTAAATGAAAAGAAAGTCCAGGGAGTGCCACAGTCACAACCGCAGCCTTTCCCAGACACCAAGAGGAAGAGGAGATCGACAAAACCAATAAAGTGCAAATGGAACAAACGTACGAAAACCACTAAGATTAGCTATCTCTTCCCCAAGCAAGGTAATCACAACGCTTAAAGGACTGAAAAACCCAACAACAAAATAACACAAGTAAAGACAAACAAAATCGCCTCATAGAATAAACCACAAACAACAAAGAGTAAGACTAACACCGGGACCATCGCCTTAGAAGGGTCAGAAGAATAAACCACCGCAGGGTTTATGCACTTTTACGGCCAGCCGACTTCACCCTAGGTACCGATGCATCTCTTAATACAGAAATACATAAAAATTCGGTCCGCATAAAGGTCTCAACTGACAGTCATTGCATCAAAGCGAAAACATAAAAATCAAATTCATCAATATGATATACAAAGACGAGTACTCATGGCTAATTCTACTGTGTGACAGAGTAATGAAAACCAATATTTGAACCTAGTGGGCCAAGCTGAAGATATCGTCATGCCCGAACCCACAGGTTAAAGTTTTACAAACAGGCCATCAGTTAGTCTGATGCCGGAACTAAAGTGTGAAGCGTAGCCATCAACAATGATAGGGTTGATAATTAGGCATACAGATTTTTAGGATTTTATCTGTTTGTCGTTTCAGTGCGTTGGAGCTGTTCATAAAACTTGACCCAGTGGATTAAATTTATTCAAAAGTTAATCAGGTCATCTACTTATCACTACCAGTCCTTTTATTAAGTTTCAAGGCTCTAGCTCCAATAGCTTTTGAGATATTTTGCTGACAAGATAGCATCCATATTTTTTTCAAAGGGCCATGAGACTCTGGAAAGGGGCATAACCCTGTGGAGAAAAAAATACTTGTCAGCTATATTTTTCATGAGGAATTCATTAAAGAAATTTCAAAAAATGTCTAAAGTTATGTAATGCACCAAAAAGCGTGGCAATAAAGGTTAATTATCATTTTATTACATATACAATACTAAGGCCTTCGCCATCAGTTATTCAGTAGTTCGAATACGTATACAGTATTTGCTTTTTTAAAATGAATCTCTCTCTCTCTCTCTCTCTCTCTCTCTCTCTCTCTCTCTCTCTCTCTCTCTCATATCTTGCTTGTTGTCACGTGTATGTATATGTTACATGCTATCCTTAATCAGTCATAGCTACTACATGTAAGCATACACAAATATGCCCTGGCATAGTTTCCTTTTTGAAGTAGTGACACGAGATAAGGATATTTTTTTGTCCTTTGTGGGAACGTTCTCAAATAGGCATGCCTATTCAACTAGTGGAGCTAGATGTCTGATTACCTTTGTTGTCTGGTCAATTTGCGTCATGTCTGCGAGCAGAAAATGCACTGTGCGGATGCGCAGTCGCGATCCAAGCAGTCGCGCCTGGGCCTTTGCTGGTAGCATATGCGATAATTACCATTATCTCACGTACCCCTCCATTTCAATCATTGTTTTAAAAACGCCTTGTATATATTTGTATGTATGTTGTTTTGTTGAGGGCCCCAAGGAAGATTGGTAAAACCAATTGGGCTACCCTCGTAAAATAAAGAATCTACTTACTTACAAAAGGAAGAACAGACGAACGCCCCAGATGCAATATGACCCTCCAACTTTTTTTAAAGTAGGGGCCTAATAAAAATAATAATAATACAATGTTGCCTAGTATTTTGATATTTAAACACATGGAGAATTAATATTTTGATATTTAAACATATGGAAAAAACAAGAATTCCGCGGAAGGCGTCATCGCACCTGCTGGGGCAAAAGTCACAGGAGCCACAATCAGAACGTGGTTATTAAATAAGTTTATTTCATTCTTAGCAGTGCTTACTTGGAAAACTGGGTTGAAAAAATGTAGACAAAGTACCTAGTGGGGCACATATATTCCAGGCCAGTCCCATTCCCTCTAATGGCTATATCTTCAGCACTGACTTTTCGTATCATACAGCCCAATGATAATGGAGCGTTGACGTAAAATGTGTAAAAGTCACTGGAGCATGAAATATAGGTCAAGGTCACGGGTCAAGATACCTGCTAATTCAGTACATCAAGGAGAAGCACAATGCAAGGTATAGTGGTTGTAGGCCTTATAGTTGAGGAGTTATCAAACATCAACGTAAAATGTGTCAAATATAAGTCAAGGTTACCGGGTCAATGTACCTGCCAAGCCAGTGCAATGAGGTGAAGCACTATGCAAGGTTTAGTGGTTGTAGGTCATATATTTGAGGAGATACCAAACATCAACATAAAATGTGTCAAAGTCATTGGAGTGCACAATATAGGTCAAGGTCACCAGGTCAAGGTACCTGCCGAGTCAGTACATCGAGAAGAAGTGCTATATAAGGTTTGGTGGTTGAAGGCCTTACAGTTGAGGACATAAGGAAGGGTGACGTAAAAGGTGTAAAAGTCAATGGAGCGCGAAATATAGGTCAAGGTCACCCAGTCAAGGTACCTGCAGAGTTCGTACATTGAGGAGAAGCACTATGCAAGGTTTGATGGTTGTAGGCCTTATATTTGAGGAGATATTGAACGTTGACATAAAATGTGTAAAAGGCACTGGAGCGCAAAATATAGGTCAAGGTCACCAGGTCAAGATACCTGCCGAGTCAGTACATCTAGGAGAAGCACTATGCAAGGTTTGGTGGCTAGAGGTCTTACACTTGAGGAGATCTAGAACATTGACGTAAATTATGTCAAAGTCACTGCAGCCAAAATATAGGTCAAGGTCATCAGGTCAAGGTATCTGCCAAGTCAGTTCATTGAGAAGAAGCACTTTGCAAGGTTTGATGGTTGTAGGCCTTATAGTTGAGGAGATATCGAACGTCGACACAAAATATGTCAAAGTCACTGGAGGGCAAAATATAGGTCAAGGTCACCGGGTCAAGGTACCTGCCAAGTCAGTACATCTAGGAGAAGCATTATGCAAGGTTTGGTAGTTGTACACCTTATAGTTGAGAAGATCTGGAACGTCAACGTAAATTGTGTCAAAGCCAATGGAGCGCAAAATATAGGTCAAGGTCATTGGGTCAACATACCTGCCAAGTCAGGAGGTCAGGGAGATGTGTCATGCAAGGTATCATGGTTGTTGTAGAATTGTAGTTGATAAGAATACTAACTTTGACGTAAATGTCGAACTTCGACATAATAGAACTGTTAACAGACAGACGGACGGACGAACGGACAGACGAATGGAAAAGCGGGCACCTATGTCACAAAGTCAGGAGGTCAGGGAGATGTTTCATACAAGATTTGATGGTTGTTTAGTCTTGTAGTTGATTAGAATACTAACTTTGACATAAATGTCGAACTTCGACATAATAGAACTGTTAACAGACAGACGGACGGACGAACGGACAGACGAATGGAAAAGCGGGCACCTATGTCACAAAGTCAGGAGGTCAGGGAGATGTTTCATGCAAGGTTTGATGGTTGTTTAGTCTTGTAGTTGATTAGAATACTAACTTTGACATAAATGTCAAACGTCGACATAAATGTTGACAGACGGACGGACGAATGGACAGACATACGGAAAAGTGGACGCCTATGTCGCAAAGTCAGGAGGTCAGGGAGATGTTTCATGCAAAGTCTGATGGTTGTTTAGTCTTGTAGTTGATTAGAATACTAACTTTGACATAAATGTCGAACGTCGACATAAATGTTGACAGACGGACGGACGGACTGACGGACGGACTGACGGACGGACGGACGGACGGACGGACGGACAGAAAATCGGACGCCTATATCGCACCCTGCTACAAGCAGGTGCGATAAAAAAAGGATAAATATATGGGATTAAAAGTGAAAAGGCAAAGTGAAAATATCCTTACCTGTAACCCTCTGATCCTGTGTAATCAACCACTGATTGGGCTTCTATCAATGTCCTCACTCCAACAGTCAGAATTCCCAAAAAATTGCTACAAACAGAATATTTGACAAATAAGTGGCAATGTTGGAAAACATACTTTCTGGCATGTACTTGCAACAAATACTCAACTCAGCCTGCACATTTCATTACGAAAACATACCTATATAATTTAGACCCCCTTAAACACCACTTTTTAATAGTAAAACTGAGGTTTACAGGGGTATGCATTATTTTTCTTATTTCTGCTTAAAAACATAGATTGTGGGTACTCGCCAAGGCGGTTCTAACGAGTACCAACAATCTATGTTTTGAGCAGAAATATGAAAAATATCAGATTTTTTTATCTGAAAATTTTATGTTTTTGGAGGTAAAATTTTTTCTATATATTTGAATAGGCGTGTTTTCGTAATGACCCAGTCTGATCACAGTCTTCATTGTCCGCATGACAAACTTTGCATTCTTGGCCATCCAAAATGTGTCCAGTAAAGATTCTGATCAGACTACGCGAATGTGTAGGCTGATCTGAATCTTCACTGGGAGCACATATTAGAAAGAATATTTCCTGATACTGCTGCTTATATTAAAAAGACTGGATAACTTGATAGTTTCTCGGCCATTTTCGCAGGGGAGATCACTTTTGTAACTTCCTGTTTTACCTTCCTGCACACCAACTCTTTTCTGAAAAGGAGTCTACTGTAAACGGAAAGAAGGTGGGAGGGGAAACAGACAAAATTGACAGAGCGTTTGCTGCAAGATTATACTTTAGATTACTGACTACCCGCAGCATGCCCTGCGAAGACTCAGATCAGCCTGCGCACATGCACAAGCTGATCTGAGTCTTCGCTAGGCACAGATGCAATCTTGTAGGAAAAAATAAGTGTGCCGGACTCATTTGGTATTCTAATAGTCTTCATTGATCACAAAGGACCATACAATATAAACGCCACTATGGTCAAGTACCGGTACATGGAGACATTTTACGGCTTCCATATGGCACTATGATAAAGTACCAGTATGTGGAAACATTTCACAGCCGCAGCATGGCACTATGTTAAAGTGCTGGTACATGGAGACATTTTACAGCCACCACATGGCACTATGGTAAAATACCATTATGTGGAGACATTTTAAGGGCCGCCATACCGCACAATGGTCAAGTACAAGTACGTTGAGACATTTTAAGTCCCCACACGGCACTAGGGAGAAGTACTGGTAGATGTAGACATTTAATGCGCCACACGACACCATGGTAAAGTACCGGTACATGGAGATATTTTACGGCTGCCACACAGCACTATGGTGAGATACCTGTATGTGGAGACATTTAACGGCCGCCAAACCGCACTATGGTCAAGTAACGGTACATGGAGACATTTTATGGCTATCATACAGCACTTTGGTGAAGTACCGGTATGTGGAGATTTTTTACGGCTGCCACACGCCACTTTGGTGATGTACCAGTACGTTGAGACATTTTACAGCTGCCACACGGCACTAAGATCAGCTGTAGGGAAGAAATATTTGCGCTTGGAGCGATTCAGATGCGACGCCAATTGTATAGAGTAATTACTGTAAATGGCTCAAATACTGAAAAATGGATGGAATCAGTGAGCATGAAAATAATCCCATTAAAATATCTTAAATGCCTTATTATTTCTTAGCCTTTACTAATGGGAATATTCAGCAGATGAGAAATTGACGTTATATTTCTTATTTTTGCCAGAAAATAGGCTTCGACATTTCATGCAAACTGTCTCCATAGCTTTTCATGCTAGGGAGATAGTTTGCATGAAATGTCAAATTCATTTTTTTCGGAAAATACGAAAAAAATGTATCAAAATGTTGCCTGCTGAACTTTTTACCTAGCATGCTAGGCATTGAACCTGTATTACTTAGTACAAATAGGTATGTTGGAATACTGATTAATAAATGAATAATAAATCTTAAACATTATAAATAAATAAATAGACAAATAAATAAATGATAAATAAATAATAAGTGAACAATAATTACATTAAATGATAAATACACAAAATAATCAGAAAACAATATTTACATTAAATAAATAAATATATAAATAAATAAATAAATAAATAAATAAATAAATAAATAAATAAATAAATAAATGAAAATAAATAAATAAATGAAAATGAATAAGTAAATAAATAAATAAATAAATAAGTAAATAAATAAATAAATGAAAATAAATAAATAAATGAAAATGAATAAGTAAATAAATAAATAAATAAATAAGTAAATAAATAAATAAATAAATAAACACATAAATAAATAAATAAAAGTAAATAAATAAATAAATATGAAGCATACCTTGTTTCGTCATGAACTGTCAAGTTATCATCTCCTTTCAAAGATAAAAACAATCCTCCACTAAAGCTAAACAGGACGATAAGAAACAAAACTACAAACTTCGGAACATCATATATTATCAGACGTAGGAGAATATGTCCAAAGACTCCGGTTGTCCTGCAATGCAAAAGAAAACACACTTGTGTAGTTGTAAAATGCAAACCAAGCAGACACACAACGATGAATCAATGTCCTTTCAACGTTGGTTAACATTACGTAAACACGCCTATTCAAATGTACTTAAAATTTTACCTACAAAAAATAAAAATTTTCAGATAAAAATTGTGATATTTTTTTTTTTTTGTATTTCTGCTCAAAACATAGATTGTGTGTACTCGTTAGAACCGCCTCGTGCCTATATAATTTGACCCCCTTAAACCCCACTTTTATATAGTAAAACTGGGGTTTACAGGGGTATACATTATTTTTCTTATTTTTGCTCAAAAACATAGGTTGTGGGTACTTGTTGGAACTGCCTCGTCAAGGCGGTTCTAACTAGTACCCACAATCTATGTTTTGAGCAGAAATATGAAAAATATCAGAATTTTTTATCTGAAAATTTTCATTTTTTGGTGATAAAATTTTCAGTATAATTGAATAAGCATGTTTTTGTAATGTTTTTGAAAAGATTGGGTTTCAAAAGCGCTATGGATAGTCAGACACTTTGACCATCAGTGTTGATATTCAATGGCGCTAATACCTATAGTATAACCCATCAAGTAGCTTCAACAATTATACAAAATGATCAGAGACTGGACCATGAAATATGAATCACTTTGGCCCATACTAAAATGACTACTTGGTGAATTAAACCGAACCTAAATATTTTGTCGTCAAACTACAATCTCCTTTAACATTCACTATGACCTAAGCACATACCTAGCTTTTTCTGAAAGCTAATAATTGATTATGATTAACGTTGAGTATTGGACCAGTCCATAACCTTTCATAAAATGTTTCCAAACCAATGACATACTCTTAGATTGCCCACGCCCATGTGCTAAACGTAGACCAAGGTTTATATGAAAGCTACTACTTGCTTATATTGGACGTTGACATCACGAAAACATGCCTATATAATATTGACCCCTCTTAAACCCCACTTTTATATAGTAAAACTGGGGTTTACAGGGGTATACATCATTTTTCATATTTCTGCTCAAAACATAGATTGTGGGTACTCGTTAGAACTGCTTCGATGAGGCGGTTCTAACGAGTACCCACAATTTATGTTTTGAGCAGAAATATGAAAAATATCCGAAATTTTTGTCTGAAAATTTTATGATTTTTGGTGGTAAAATTTCAGTATATTTGAATAGGCATGTTTTTGTAATGTCAATCCATGGGAAATATTATTGAACCACTTAATGACCTTTCATAAAGTGATTCCGGAACAATGGCAAACGCCAAGATAGTCTACGCCCATGGACAATTATTATTTGGATTTGAATAAATCGTTTTTATAAGTCCCGCGTTTTTTATAAAATCCATTTATCACTTATTTTTTATTGTGTTGGGGTTTTATTGACACGTCAATACTTGTAGGTCATTTCGTTTGTGTTGAGGTTTTACGGCCCAGTCAACCCAATGAGGTCATGTCGAGCGCGGTCAGTTTATCTAACCACACGTTTACTTGGCAGGCTTAGTCCTCTAAACGGTTAACCAGTATTGTGCACATTCTTTCGCCAGAAACTGACAATTGCCCTTCTTGAATCAGTGGAAGGGAGAGAATGACCGTAGAAAATATTTCATGATCAATCTCCACGAAAGAATGTTGCCGACCTCGGCGGGGATTGAACCCGCGACCTCCTGGTCTCCAGTCGGACGGCGCATCCAACTGAGCCACCGAGGCCGGAAGGTCATTTCGTATTGTCTCCCAGAGAAAGGGAGAAAAGAGATAGAAGAGATAGTAGGGGAGATGAAAGAGAGGGACCGGGAAGAAAGAGGAGCATGAATGAAAGTGAAGAAACAGAAGAAATAAAAACATTTCTCCTCTACCCTTATCTGCTACAAGGATAGCAGGCCTTGCCCAACTGTAAGTCACTATCAGTTGGACGCGCTTGTGACGTAAGGTACACGACACTTTCATCACACCCCATTTATCAGTTAGCAATAACTTTTACTTGCATATGAATTTTCTACTGAAAGTGTGCTTACCTAAATATGGCAGCGTACTTGAAGATCCGAAAAGTCCACAGAATGTAGCCAAATGCAAAAACATACCATTGCTCGGTACAGTGGGTGAATCTTAATGGTAAAACCGCCAGAATAAGAGCGCCTGACAAAATTTCCATGTAATTAAACATGTCTGTCAGATATTCCATCCTGTGTCTGCAAAACAAAGAGAAATCTTTAGAATACAACACAGGATCTTTAAAAGAGCCACATTATTTAAAAAAAATGCGAAGTTTAAACCAGTTTTCAGCCGATGGCTACCTTTTAATAACTTTTTATGCCATAAATGCACCATAACGTGTTTTATAACAAATTACTGCATAAAAAGCAGTGTCGCATGTTATTAACAGCCGTGCATTAACCGGCGAATAGCCGTGAATTAACAAGGCAATTCTTGCGCTGTTAATGCATGGCTACGAAACTTTCAATATGATCGTACCGGGGCCACAGATTTGCTGCCGTTACGAGATGTGTACTGCCTGGCCCTAGAACGAGCATAGTCCGTGGAAATTGCGTTCGTGAGACATCGTTGAAAAAGGCGAACAAAATAGTGCAAGAAATAACGCGAAATGTAGCAAATGTTTTCAGTTTTTATGCAATAATAGCGATCGAACATGGTTTTTCAATGCATTAACATTTGCCAGGTCCCTTAGGTAGTGAAAACCGCGGCCTCCGGCCTCGGTTTTCAACACCTCCCACGAGACCTGGCGAATGTTAATGCAGTGAAAAACCGTGTTTGATCCCTATAGATCTTTCCTATTCGCCATACTATATGATGAAATACCAAAGTCTTACGTAGCTCTAAATAACAAAGGTATCAAGAAAATTATTTTTCTTATTCTCTTGTGTGTACTCATTAGATTTTGTTGAGTTGAGATTTTACGGCCCAGTCAATCCATTAGGGTCATGCTGAGCTGGTCAGTTCAACCAACCACACGTTTCCTGGGCAGGTGTGTACTCATTTGAAATACCTTCTACAAAGCTGATATGTCGAGGTATCGAGGTTCGGATATCTCGAAGTGTTCCAGAGAGTTTATTCAACTTTGAGACAACGACAGTCGACTATACTTACTTTTTTACTTGGAGCAGTTCTCCAGCCACAGTTAATAAGGCATACAGATAGGCAAGAACCTCAAATATTGCACGTACGACGTCTATTGGGGTATTATAGGATGTGACGTCATCAGTTAACACGCCGGTTATTGCAGCAAATGTTAGAGAAAACAAACTTAACAGGTACACCAAGGCCATACCCCTGAAAAAGAAAGCATATGAATTACTACAGTATAACACTAATGACTTGAACACCGATTGCTCCTTTACCGTAGATACAGACAACCCTCTTTATACAGACACTCGATACAACGACAAAATTCATTATAATGACATTTTGATTGTCACGAAACCTTCTCTTAAGAGGTAACAATCAGTCACAAGTTATACAAGAATGTTGTATGCATGCAATACTTTAAAGAAATATATGTTTTGGATATTTGTTAGAATCGCCTCAGTGAGGCAATTCTAACACATATCTAACACATATGCTCTATGAGGAAATAACAACAATACATATCAATCTGCTTATTAAATATTCTGTACAACAGCAAATTTTAATTGCAATGACTTCGGGAAAAAATGCTGTCGCTGTAACGAGGTTTCACTGTAATTCAAATTTTCTTTATTTATCATGAAATGTATGTTGTGTGCATTTTGTAGAAGATTGAAAAGACATCCCTAAATTATACCCATTTGCTTCTAAATCTGGCGCTATGATTTAAGCCTCAGTGGCTCTAACTTCCCATGTCTAGAACAAATTTCTGTAGTCTCAAAGATGTTTGAGCCATTTAAAGTTCAACTGTAGATTGTTAGAATATATAATTTCCAATAGTGACTTTGCAGTATATCATACATGAACCCCCGCTGCCTCCCCACCCCCACCCAATAAACACACACACACACACACACACACACACACACACACACACACACACACAGACACACACACACACACACACACAAACAAAAAAAAACAGGGGTAACACTATAAGCCCTTTCCACCATTCTTCGAATGCTTCCCCTACCTGAAAAACTTCAATGCAAACTGCTTACACCTGAAAAACTTAAGCGCAAATTGTTGATACCATCTTGATCACGAACTGCAAGGGACAGAGGCCAGGGGTAACACTATAAGCCTTTCTACTATTCTTCAAATGGCAGGGGCATAAAATGTGTCCAAAGGGCATGGACGCCCCCCCGCCTGAAAAACTTAAACACAAATATCTCATTCCTTCTTTTTTTTTTTTTTTATTTTTTTATTTTTTTTTTGCTTTGGAAACTAAACAAGCTGAATGTTTAAAAAAAAGTAAGAGAAAAGTCCAGGGAGTGCCACAATCACAAACCGCAGCCCAGAGGAAACCGACAAATCCAAACAAGCACAAATCGAACAAACGTACGAAAAGCACTAAGATTAGCTCTCTCTTTTCCAAGCGAGGTAATCGAAATGCTAAAAGGACTGAAAAACACAAGAACAAACAAATCTTAACTTGCTCACTACAAATTAAAACATACTTATTTTAAAACATATTCTTAATTTTTACTGGGCATTCTTTTTAAAGTCCTTGAAGGAACTATTTTAATAAAATGTTAAGCCTTATTTTCTGATAAAAATAAGAAAAACAAAACATGGTTTTCATCTGATGATTTAGCCTAGAGAGGGCTAAAGCTAAAATGTATATGAGGTGGGGCACAACACTTCCTATAATATTTCATGCTAGCCCATTGAAAGCTCAAATCAGCCTGCGCAATCACACAGTCTGATCAGAATCTTCACAGGGCATTCTGTCACATATATTGGATAAAGCACTCCATATAATGCTTAGACCACAGAAAACACCACAACCTCTTTATAACACTATTGTTCGGTCCATAGCATAAACCGTGTTAGATAAACAACCGTGTTATATCCAAACAAAAATGTATAGATTATATTGAAAAATGACCATTATTATATTTATGGTCATTTTTAATATAATCTAAATATTTTTGGAACCATCTGTGAACCGTGTTATATCCAAAACCGTGTTATAACGAACCGTGTTATGTTATAAAGATGTTGTAGTGTATAATGGACAAGACCTGTATAGACAAACAGGACAGCTCGCCTGAACTCTCGCTTAAAAAGTAAGACTATGACCTATGACCCATAGTGTGTGTGTGTGTGGTGGGGGGGGGGGTGCAGGGAGGGAGGAAGACATGGTACTGGATATAATTTTGGATACCAAAATTCTTCCATAGCTGCCTCTTTATACAAATATAAATAGTATGATTTGAAGAATAGATAAGTGACTACAAGATCTTAGGAACTTTGGGGTAAAACTTTAATATAAAATTATTCTAAGTCCATGACCTTGACCTCTAGGTCATAGGGCGGCGATAGTGCTGAATAAAATTTTGGACAATATCTATAATCATGTCAAATATAAAGTAAATCCATGCAAGGATTTAGAAATTAAGAGATCTTATAACCCTTACAGCAAAACTTTAACATAATTTTCTAAGTCTGTGACCTTGACCTCTTGGTCATAAGCAGGACTGGGAATAGTGCCGAATAAAATTTTGAATCAATATCTATAATCATGCCAAATATAAATTAAAGGTCAAAAAGGATTGCCTTTGGAAACAAAAAACACACAAAATCATGAAAATCGGAAACAATAAAGTAAATCCATGCAAGGATTTAGAAATTAAGAGATCTTAAAAAGTTTGATGCAAAACTTAACATAAAATGTCAAAGTCCGTGACCTTGACCTCCATGTTATAAGCCGGGGTGGGGATAGTGCTGAATAAAATTTTTGCCGAATAACTATTGCCTTGCCAAATGTAAAGTAAATCCATGCAAGGATTTAGAAATTAGGTATCTTAAAAACTTCGACGCAAGACTTTAGCATAAAATTTCAAAGTCTGTGACCTTGACCTATAGGTAATTAGCAGGGGTGTGGGTCATACTTAATAAAGTTTTTTGACCAACATCTGTAATTATACCAAATATAAAGTAAATTCATCCGAGGATTTAGAAAATATAAGGTCGTAAAAACTTTGACGTAAAACTTTGACGTTTCTTTTAACGCCGCCGCCGCCACCGCCGTCGATGCCAATGTCAAAGCCGATGCCAACGTACAGGTGAACTAAAAAAGCACAGCATATTAACACTGAGACCACAACATATAATAAAAATACTACAGCGTATGACCATTTCACCACAGAATATAACAAAATTTCTACTACATGTATCGGATTAACCACTCCATATAATGCTTAGACTATAGCATATACACTCGACTCTCGGTATCTCGAAATCCAAGGGACTCTATGAAACACTTCGAGATATCCGTACTTCGACATATCAGATTTGCGGACCTGAGGAAAACAATTAATCGAACAACCACCTTTAACAGAATGAATCTTTAATTTGACTCCCAAGGTAGAGATATATTGAAAATATTGTGGGAAAAAAAAAGGAGCAATTTCTCCTCGTTTCCACAACATTTTGTTGCCTGTTGGTAGATCTCTGTATGAAAACAGGGACCAGATTTTCCCTTCGAGATAAGCGGTTATTCGAGATAAGCGAGTTCGAGATAACGAGAGTTGACTGTAATAGGAAAACACCCAAAATAATCATTTTTATGCTCATAAGAGAGTTATGGCGTTCCATAAAATCTTTCAGTATGCATACACGGTCACTTGACAAGGCCAGACGTCTAGATCTTTGGCTGATGTTTCCTCTTGGTATACCGCTTACGTGAACAAAACAAACAGCATGGGTTCTGGCGACACTGCCCACATGTGCAGGCTCTCTTAAACATTTGTTGTTTGCCTATGCTGTGGTGTTGGCATATGCTGCAATGGATCTCTGCCCCTGATGAGTTTCATACCTAGATCACAGTGCTGTTCATGTTGAAACAAAATATACACTACAACCTCTTTATAACACGGTTCGTTATAACACGGTTCGGATATAACACGGTTCACAGATAGATGGATCCCAAAAATGTACAGATTATATTGAAAAATGACCATAAATGGTCAGTTTTCAATATAACCTATACATTTTTGTTTGGATATAACACAGTTGTTTAGCTAACAGGGTTTATGCTATGGACCCCAACAATAGTGTTTTTTAAAGAGGTTGTGGTGTATGTATATTCCTCAACCCCACTATCAGAGCCACTTTAGGCAGTCGCAAAAGGGTTCTTAATTGTGGAATTTTACTATCGAGGTGGAGACAAAATATGAATGTTTAGTAGTCCATTGTAGACTGAATAAATAAATTCCCCCACACTATATATTGGAAGATTCTAATTTCGAATTTAGGTATGTCAGGCTATGTGATTTAGATATTCCTAGAGAAAAATGGTTGAACTATTTGCAAACAGTGGAGACCCTGATCAGACGCCGCACTCTGCGGCGTCTGATCTGGGTATGCACTGTTTACCAATTACCTAGTAAGGCGTCTCCAGACTACAATGGGTTAAACTGCAAAAAAGTTATAAATAAACATAAAGTTAAATGGATAAAACTAAAAGGATTCTACTCTTAAAGAACATGTTGTCCGTAAAAGCACAGTTGTTTTTTTCTACAGTAGAAACATTTGCAGAAGGGACTTGACATGCCAGAAAGTAAACAGGAAATCATCTATATATATTGTACTTACATGAAAATTTTACCCGCATATTTGTTCCACTTTTTCGTAGTTAAAGTTTTCACACAGTCATGGCAGCCAACTGACTGTAACAAAAAAAAAAAAAAAAAAAAATAAGCAAAATATGAGATAGATTGGTAACAGCATTTTCTACACACACACACACACACACACACACACACACACACACACACACACACACACAGAGGCTTCTTTATAAGCCAAAAAAAACATTGACATTTTTTCTCTCTCTCACACACACGCACGCACACACGTTATATCTGTTTGGTGAAGATTATCTATCACAAACCGCCAACAGAGGTAAATTTGTAATTTCCTCATATGCCATATATATATGAAGTGCTACTTTGGAGATTTTTTTTCTAGATATTTACCTAAGTGTATGCAATCAATTCGTTCTGGCTACGCGACCAGGCTTGTTATGCAATGACAGACTTGTCCCTGTCTATTAATAGAATTTCTTTTCTTATGCTTTTTAAGAAAAGGACTATAACTGAAATTACTGAAATAAACATCAAACTTCAGGTATATATATTGCTATTGTTTTTCCACTGATGAGTTAGAAACGAAACCGGCAGAGAATATTATAATTAATTGGATACATGTGAATTTATTTATTTTTCTTTTGAATATATATATATATATTATTTCCTGTCAATTTTTACAGACTATACGGTTACCTTTATTTCTAGTCTGGCGATCCTCTGATAGGCTGTTTCATGTGAACTCCTGTATCCCCAATCATCCGGACACCTTTTGTAATCATCCAGTTCCAAGGGCGCTACACAATAGGAGCCGATACTATTTTGGAAGCTGTCGAGAACGGCTATGACTGTTCGCTAAGTAAACAAAGATTGAAGAAATGAGCCACACGTCAAAAATGCACATTATTGCATTTAAAGCAGGATTTATATAGACTGCTTACTATTTGATCCCTACGAGGGATGTTCGAAATGAATTGCTTATTTCTATCTGGAGACTTCAAATTTCAAGTTAGCCCAAAAGTACTCATTTCATGCCCTCGAAGTACTCCCCGTGGCTAGAAATGCAAAGTTTCAGCCGATGTATCCACTTCTTGAAGGCGTCACGGTACGCTGATTTGGGCACAGTAATAAGGTACTGATGAATGGCAGATCCAAGTGCCTGTCGGGACTGGTATTTCCGCCCAGCAAGGAATGCTTTCAATTTCGGAAACAAAAAGAAATCACATGGGGCAAGGTCTGGGGAATACGTGGGGTGAGGCAAACAGTTACTTTTTCTTTCTTCAAAAACGCCGTAACTATTGTGGAGGTATGAGCTGGGGCATTGTCATGTAGAAGACGGACATGTTTAAAACCAGTGGCAGGACGTCGTTTCTGATAATACTTTTTCAGTTTCTTCAGTACTACGTCTTTGTAGTACTTTCCGGTGATGCTTTTGCCCTTTTTCACTGGCACTTTTATTGCGACTCCTTCACCAGAGAAGAAGATTGCATACAAAACCTTCTTTGTACTCAAAGAACGTTTGGCAATTATTGGGCGTTTGCTGTGTTTAGTGGCCCAAATCTTATTGATAACCTTTCTAACGGGCTCAAAATAATGGACCCAGGTTTCATCACCGGTGACGACATTGGCAAACTGCTTTTTGTCATATTTTGGAAACATTTGAAGCAGCTTTTTGGCCACTTTAACCCGTTGCCTCTTTTGCTCGTCAGTCAACAGATGTGGCACCCATCTAGCAGAAATCTTTCTGACTTTCAAATGCTTCTTCAAAATAAGGTGAACCGTTGATAGTGATATGCCTACCTTTCGTGCAATATCACGAACTGTAAATCTGGCATCTCCTTCAATGATTTCCTTTATTTTGGAAACGATTTCTTTACGAGATGCAGATTTTGGCCTAACTGATTTCGGTGCATTTTTAATGGACTCTACACCAGACTCAGATTTCTTTTTCCACCGACGAACTGTGTCATAAGACACACAAGAGGGTCCAAAAGCAGTAGAAATTTCAGTCATCAGCTTCTTCAAAGAACAACCAAGTTTTTAGCGAGCTTTGATGTAAGCCCGTATTTCATCTTTTTTGTCGACGCTTCTACCAACCATTTTTACTGCAGTGGTCAATGACTTCGTGTATTCAAATGGCAAATTTTATGTCTTACACTTAGTCTAACATGTACATTTATACACCATTGTGTAGATATTGAATAGCCCTATACAGGTATGTATTGGTTTTTATCGTGCCCCACGTGGATATCGAGCTAGAGGACAATAAGCAATTCATTTCGAACATCCCTCGTAAGTGTCATACTTACAGGTAATCACACACACTGACACACACACACACACACACACACACACACACACACACACACACACACACAATAAGCAAAATCTCTAGGTCATGCTATAATTACTTTGCGGTCAAAATTTGGGTCAACCTGTGTCATTACCTGTAAGTATGACACTTAGGAATCAAATAGTGGGAGCTATACGACAAAGTCACTGGGATATGAAAGTATACGTCACAAAGACCTACATTTATTTTGAGGTAAAATCGAGGGTTGAGCGCAAGACTATCGTAAGTCAGATGATTGTTTTTTACCAAACCTAATCTCCTCACCATGAAGGCGTTATGAAGATTACAACATTTCTTTCTGTAAACAATGAAAATTTAGGTGCCATTGCTCGTATGAGCAATGGCACCTAAATTTGCATTGTTTACAAAGGGGTCCAAGTTGCCCCTAAACAAGGGTTTCAAAAATATGTTTGAGTTACCATAGTCTTGCGCTCAACCCTCGAAATGCTGTGTCATACTGATACATAAATCCCAAACTATGATAGTTATACATCGTTGTCTTCAAGATGTAACATAAAATCACTGGACCATGAAATATAGTTTACAGTGGCCTACATTACTTTTAAGTAAACTGTCAGATCATACTGATTCATAATCCCAAATAATGATGTTCATACATCGAATAACTTTCAAGATATAAGGCAAATTAAATGGACCATGAAATACAGGCCAAGGTGGCCTACGTTTATTATGATGTCAATCATTGTGTCACACAGAACCAATATCCCAAGTAGCACATTAATCCATTAAATAGTCTTCAAGATATAAGGAAAAATTACTGGAGCATCATCCTTGACAAGCGCTCTTATAAGTGGGGTTACCCAATCTCTTGGCTAGAGATAGGGGTATGATAAGGAAGTGGGGTTTTGAGGCTTTCAACTGATAGCGTGTGGTTTTTATTCTTTTCATCGAGTTCTTGCTCTGAAACTTGCTGTGGTGGTCAGCTGCCTGGTCATTAACTTGTAATCAGATACCTCTCCTTTCTGCCGCGACATCACAGCAGATATTTTAGTCTTTCTTCTTTCACATTTAAAGTCAATTTGAATGTTATAGGTAGAAATAGGGGAAACGTTAACAGACTTTCGTTTTTCAATCGTCGAAATTGGTCAAGAAATAAAGTTTTGCACAGTTCGTATAGGTAATAAAAGATGCAGTATTGGATTCCTTGCTGCAGGAGTTAATTAGTTGTGTTACATAAGATATGCATAATGATAAGATAAGAAAACGTACTTTACAGTTTTAGGAGGCTAGTCCATCATGTAAAAAAATCAGATCACAATGACCTTGACCATATTACACTGCACTTTGATGTGAAAAAAAAGTATGCTTGATGCCCATCCTTCTTTATTAAGAATAAAAGTAAAAAAAAACCCCAAAAAACTCTGGAAACAAAGAACACACAAAATCACGAAAAAAACTCGGTTTGATTGAGTCTCTTTATATACAATACTGAAGTTTGCGAGGCTCATTAAGAAGTTGTTTGTGTAAACAAGCTGCAATAAACTACTTTATTGAGGCGTTCTAGATTTTGACCTCTTGCCCCAGCCTGGGGCATGACCCGTGGGCCACAGATGTAGAATGGAAGAGAACCCTGCAAGGTACCCCCATACCAAATATGAATAATTTTAATGAGTGTCTGCAGAGATATACGTAATCAAAAAAAACTTTTGAAGTAAAACTTGGTTTATAGCGGTGTTGACGGACAGAATCACAAGCGGACTGTAGGACGGACAGAGAAAGGACGGATGCAACCGACTAAAAGTGTATACCCCTATAGCATACTTTGTATGCCAGGGGTATAACAATGTTTGTTTGTGTTGAGGTTTTACGGCCCAGTCAACCCAATGGGGTCATGTCGAGCGCGGTCAGTTTACTTAACCACACGTTTACTGGGCAGGCTTAGTCCTCTAAGCGGTTAACCAGTATTGTGCACATTATTTCGCCAGAAACTGACAACTGCCCTTCTTGAATCAGCGGAAGGGAGTATAACAATGTTGGCCCAGATCAGACAACATGTTCTGTGGCTTCTGATCTGGATCTATACTGTTTGTTCAGGCCTGTCCGTCTGAATACATAGACTAAGCATGGTAATTTGATCAACTTGAACGTGTCAGAAATCATCCTGGATCCGCCCCTAACAACAACAAAAAACTCTTACCTCTAACCCTTTATCCAGCAACTGTTTGATTGTGAGTTTAATTTTTGTCTCATCTCTTCTGTTCCAGAATAAGCTTTTGACGCTGTGGATGGAAAATACAATAAAACATATTTAGAGAAACTAAAGGAGACCATCTATTTAGACTTACCATGTTATGAACAAATTCAGCAGACGACAAGATCATATTTTCCTGTTTTCATACCCATATTATGGTTAACCCTCCGATGTCTGTCCGTCTGCACTTCGTTTACGGATAACTCCTACAGTATTCAATGGATTGCGTTGTAACCTGATGGACAATTAGACCATGAAGTTGGCATAGCGCATATTGTTTTGAGGTTACAGTTCACCAAATTTTAATAGCTATTACAATTTTTAACGATTTTTTCAGGCTCACGCCTCCTATACCGTTATTATTCGGTTACGAGACGGAAGCTTATTCTTCAAATATTACCACAACTAGAATTCCGAGAATCGGATGTGTCGCCTGCTTAAAGCGCCAACCATTTGATATGAAAAGGGAGAAAAAAAAAAAAAAAAAGAAAAAAAAAAAAAACACCGGTCCTTATAATCGCTCCTATCCATGACGTCATTACGTTCAGTGACGTAAACCTTAACGATGGCTTACGTGACATCTTTTACAACCAGTACATATCAAACACGTGAGAACTCTTGGTTTTAATCTTACCCTGGGTAGGATTAGAATTTCTATCCCAGGGTTAAATCCAGGATTTCCTTATCTGGTGTGCAAGAAACATCATGTGCGCACTGGGAAATGACAAACCTGGAATTTTTCATCTTCCTGACTAAGATCTCTCCCAGTTTATCATCTGGCTTCGAATCATTTATTACAATTTCTAATGGTAGAAAGCCATCTTTGTCTGTTTTATTGGGATCAGCATTGCCATTAAGTAATAAGGTAGTTGCTCGTCTCAGCTTCGAAGAAACAGCATGGTGCAGTGGAGTATAGCCATCTGCGTCTTGGATATTAAGGTCACTTGCAGTCTTCATTATCTTTTCTACACTTCTAACGACCTGAAGAAGATAAACGGAAGTCAAGGGGACATTTCAAGGGAGAAACACAGCTCATTACGAAAACACGCCTATTCAAATATACTGAAATTTAACTACTAAAAAATGAAAATTATCAGATAAAAAAATTCTGATATTTTTCACATTTCTGCTCAAAACATAGATTGCGGGTACTCGTTAGAACCGCCTCGGAGAGGCGGTTCTAACGAGTACCCACAATCTATGTTTCTGTGCAGAAATAAGAAAAATAATGTATACTCCTGTAAACCCCAGTTTTACTATATAAAAGTGGGGTTTAAGGGGGTCAAAATTATATAGGCATGTTTTCGTGATGTCCAGATAAGGTCTTTTTTTTTCAACCGAAAAGTACTGATATTTTTCTGATTTCTCCACGAAAACATACATTATGGTTACTCATTAGAAAAACCATGCCGAAGCGTTTTTCATGAGTTCTCACAGCATAAAAGGGTAAGAGAAAAGTCCAGAGAATGCCACAATCAAAAACCGCATATAATATCTTTTTGTGGAAATATATGAAAAATATTATGTGGTTAACTCCTCATATCTCAACATCACGAAAACATGCCTATATAATTTTGACCCCCTTAAACCCCACTTTTATATAGTAAATCTGGGGTTTACAGGGGTATACATTATTTTTCTTATTTCTGATCAAAAACATAGATTGTGGGTACCCGTTAGAACTGCCTCGCCCACAATCTATGTTTTGAGCAGAAATATGAAAAATAGAGTTTTTAACTGAAAATTTCCTGTATCTGGAGGTGAAATTTTCTGTATATTTCAATAGGTGTGTTTTCGTAATGGATGTAAAATCGGTCTGTCAAAATTGAATTTGTCTACTTTCTGAAAAGAGGTTAAGGACTGGCTTTGTGAAAATGAAAATGGTATATTAGGCCTAATATTGAAATAATTTATTTTGTCAAGGCAAACTATAATCCCGGCCTTGGCATACTACTGTTTTTAAAATAGTTAAAGGCTGGACCATGCTTTTTTTTTGTTAGAATGAATTGCGGACACATCTTTTCATATGGAGAAAATACAGCCGACTCTCATTATCTCGAATTCCAAGGCTCACTGAAACACTTCGAGATATCCGTACCTCAACATATCAGAGTTGAAAGAGTGAGGAAAACAAATTAACAAATGAATATGTAATTTGATTCCTGAAGTTAGAAATATATATATGAAATAATGTGAAAAAGAGGAGCAATTTCTCCTCTTTTCCACATTATTTTGTTACCTGTTGTCAAAGTTTCATGTTAAAACAGGGACCAGATTTTCACTTCGAGATAAGCGTAGTTCGAGATAACGAGGTTCGACTATATATAAACGAAGATACCAAGGAACATCACGAAAACATGCCTACATAATTTTGACCCCCTTAAACCCTACTTTTATATGGTAAAATTGGGGTTTACAGGGGTAGACATTATTTTTCTTATTTCTGATAAAAAACATACATTGCAGGTACTCGTTAGAACCGCCTCACCTTGTAAATATTTACCGGATACCCTCCCTTATCTAGACCTATGATCGTCATCAAGTTGGTTTTAATGAGTACTCTCAGCATACCATTATTTTTTTAGAAAACTGTAAAGATATCCCTAAATCATCCCCATTTGCCCCCCTGGCCTGACTGTGTGACGCCTGATGCTAAGTGGCTTGAAATACTCATGCTAAAACATATATCTAATGTTCGAAAACTGATTGAGCCATTGAATATCTGACTGTACAAGGAAAACACTTTTTTCTCATGTTTTGCTCCTCCTTTGTCATTGGAAGCGCTCAAAGTGCCGCTCTTTGAGGGTACAGGGGACTTATTATTTTTTCATACAGCTCTTTAACAATTCCACTCTTTTTGGTGGATAAGAATTCTTTTCAGGGTATCACAAAATTTGGTTTAATTTAGAGACCAGTTTTAGCACATCAAAATAAGTAATGAGAAAAAAACAACTGGCATCATCACTTTCTGGGACCTCTTGGAGGTTTGCTACAAGCCCTCAATAGGCAGATATTAAAAACTGAATTTTGGAAATTTCACCACATCTCTTGGTTCCTACGAACACAAGCAGAAACACTAACAATAATGAAAGTACACAGAGATATTTTTTCTTTAGAAAATCATAATAAGTTCAATTCATCTTTATTATTAAACAATCACAGGCCGCCTTTCACCTATTAATTAATCGAGTTTTTTTTTTTTTTTTTTTTTTTGTTTCTTTCATTGATCAGCAGTCCTGACATAACTGGTTCTCTGTGCCCTTAAGTTGTATCAAATCATTAAGAAATTTTATTGCGCGCACTACATAATTTTAACGGTACCTGGTCATGTTCTTCGTCCACAGCTGACTGATACGTGAGATAGTGCAAGAGATGCATTGATGTATCCTCTACATTTGGCCCTTCTCCCATTAGCATGTCGCACAATGAAAACTCTCTATCACCAGAGTCATCCTGAAAAAATAGAATAACAAACATATTCGCATACCTGTCAAGTCACACAAAAACTGCCCAGTAAGCATTCTACGTAAATCTATAGCGGGCCGTTAGCGGCCCGTCAGGTTAGCTGACGGGCCGCAAACGGCCCGCTGTAGATTTATGTAGAATGCTAGCTGGGTGTTGTCTGAACGCAATTCTGGGACGGTCTCCCTGTCTGTCATTCTCTGATTTTAGTTGAAAAAAAATGTTAAGATTTCACCAGAGAGCCTTTCGGCTTCTGGGGGCTTTGATCCAAACTCCAATTTGAACCTCATTTCACACCTGGCCTTTAGAAACCCTTGACAGCTATACATGCCAGGTGATTCAAGGGCAGTTGTTAGTTTCTAGCGAAAGATTGATTAAATCAATTGAGGTTTTATGGCCCAGTCAAAGCCATTAGGGTCATGTTAAATGCGGTCAGTTTACTAAGCCACACTTTTAACTGGACACGCTTAATTCTCTAAGCGGTTTACCAGTTCTTATTAACCTTACTTCGTCAACTGCCCGTCTTGGATTGATTGACTGATTGTGTTGGGATTTAACGACACGTCAACCCTTTTGGGTCATTTTGTGTCGTCTCCCAGAGAAAGGGAGAATAGAGATAGAAGAGATAGTAGAGGAGATGAAAGAGAGGGACAGGGAAGAAAGAGAACAAGAATGAAAGTGAAGAAACAAAAGAAAAAAAAAACATTCCCCATCTACCATCTACCCTTACCTGCTACAAGGAAAGCAGGCCTTGCCCATCTGTAAGCCAATATCAGTTGGACGCCCCAGTGACGTAAGATACGCGACACCTTTGTCACACCCGACCAATCAGCGGAAGGGAGAGGATTAGAGTAAAAATTATTTTATGATCACTCTCCTGAAAAGGGTGTTGCCTGACCTGGTAGAGATCGAACTCGCGACCTCTTGCTTACCAGTCAGACGCGCAGAGACAAGACTCCTTGATAATCTACCGAAGTAGTGAAACGCGTTGGAATAAAAGTATGTAAATATTGGCCATTCCTCATTCTTTCGAACTTTTTTCTTCCATATATATATATATATATATATATATATATATATATATATATATATATATATATATATGTATATATATATATATATATATATATATATATATATATATATATATATACATATATATATATATATATATATATATATATATATATATATATATATATATATATATATTTTCCTGTAAATGTCAAATCCTGTTTTTCTGGGAAAAATAGAAATATATCATCAATTTGTCGTCTGCTGAATTTGCCCAGATACGGGTAATGGTTAATGACATCTGACAATTCTTACCTCCTCAGTATCTTCCCAGTCATCTTCCTCCATGCAACTTTCTTTGTTTACTTGCAACACTGTCAGTCTAAATGAAAACAAATCACTTAGTTGAGTGGATTCTTTTACCGTGTTTTGATTGGTCTATTTCCAATAGCAATGTATCTGGCTTCTTCTTTATTACTACTATGTTCTAGAGAAATTCCTGTATCTAATGCAAACAGTGTAGACCCTGATCAGATGCCTTTTTTCTGCAGCATCTGATCTGTGTCTGCACTGTTTGCCAATTACCATTTTGGGGAATTCCCGAATAAAATGAGTTAGACAGTAATACACGTTGCCCACTTCTAATTTCCAGCCAATCAGATTACTTGATCCGGGTTTTTGACAAAAATTCACGTATTTAATGACAGCGCAGATCCAGATCATTTGGCTTCTTCAGAAGCCAACTGATCTGGATTTACACTGTTTGCTAAGACAGGGCATGACGCGTTCAGCAAGAGAAAAGTTAACTAAGTATTCACTCATACTGTGTCATCAGAACGAGGCATGGCACCAACTGATACTATATCTTATCCTAGGTATGCAAAGAGACAAACCTAAACAAAGTGTAGACTCAGATTGGAAAAAGCAATTAGAAACTATTGTTTGTCACTCATCCAGCAGACTGTTAGACACATAGCTACATATAAGACCTGTTTTTTTTTTATCCGAAAAATGCTGACATCCTTCCATAGGCGTAGCGCTCATTACGCACATACGCATGTACGTAAAATGCGTAAGAAATATTTTGCAATACAGTGACATTAATATAAAATATTTGGCTCTTTACATTAAGGGCTGCTATTAAAGGAAAAAATTTGCTCCCTCAGGGAGCAAATTCTTTCTTTTAAGAGTAGCCCTTAATTTAGAAGGGCTTCCAGGCACACTTTTTCAAGAGTTTTCCTGGATTTGCGTACAAATAATTCCGTTCTAGCTACGCCACTGCCTTCTTACTGCTTCACAAAAACATGTTGTGGGAACTCAACAGAAGCGCCTTAGCACTTCTAATGATTACCATAACATATGCTTTTTTTTGTGGCGAGGTGCTTCTTATGAATACCAACGACATATGTTTTGTAGAGGAATAAGAAAAAATATTATGTGGACACCACCTGTTATCTGGAGGTATTGGACACCACCTGTTATCTGGAGGTATTGGACACCACCTGTTATCTGGAGGTATGAGACATATGAACATGCTGTGAAATGGTCTTGTAAAAATTTAGGAGAAGCACAGTTAACAGTTAACCTTTATCCTGCTGAATAAATTGGGATGCCACGCCTACTTCAAATTTTCAGCCAATCAGATTACTTGATCCAGATTATTGCTATAAATTCACATACTTAATGGCAAACAGTGCAAATCCAGATCAGTTGGCTTCTTCAGAAGCCAACTGATCTGGAACTACACTGTTTGCAAAGGCAGGGTAGATCCGGGTTCAACAGGACAAGGGTTTAGGTGTCTGTATACTTAGGCAAATACGACAGCCTTGATCGCACGCTATAAACAGACAGCAGAAGTATGATTTTACACACGCTCGATCACACCAGAGCCTTAGTTTTCGGAAACGTAATAAATAGACCTGGATGAATCTATAAATAAATTTGGTGGCTTGGACCTCATTAGATGACCACACATTCTTCACATTCGTATAACCATTGACTGCAGCGAAATTTATAACACACAAATGCACGCATGTGTGCAAGCACACACACGCATGCACGCACACACATACACACACACAAATCCAAAGGACCAAATAATCCAAAAGAAACAAAATCAGAAAACAACAACAAGTAAAGAGCTATCGCAGGACAGCATAGCTCGCCTAATTCAAACTTTGCCTCTAAAAACTTTAACCAAAACTTTCAACATATTTTTCTAAGTCCTTGCCTTGACCTCAACATCAGTGATGTAGTCTGGGTATTACAACATAGAACTTCATACCAGTATCTAACATCAGGGCAAGTATGAACTACCTCCATCCAGAGGTTCAGGAAATATAGCCTTTTAAATACTTTAACCACAAACTTTAACCAATGCCGATGCCGAGGCCATGGTGATGGCTCTAGATCTACCTGTACTCCTGTATAGGCGAGCTAAAAAGAAGAAAAGAAAGAAATCAGTAAAACAAAAACAAAAACATTAATTCTAAACATTGCTTTTTTATGTAGAATTTCATATAAATTAACTCACTCTTTCCTGTGTCTATCGTTTGAGTTCACTTCTTCAATTTCATTCCTTTGGTAGACCTTGCGCCCACCAGAGTTCAATACAACCCATTCTATCAGAATGTGTTCTTTCATGTGCTCTGAAATATAGATACGACATATATACGAAAATAGGCTTCGCATTACGAAAACAAGCCTATTCAAATATACTGAAAATTTCACCACCAAAAAATGAAAATTTTCAGATAAAAAAAAATCTGATATTTTTCATATTTCTGCTCAAAACATAGATTCGAGGCGGTTCTAACGAGTACCCACAATCTATGTTTTTGAGCAGAAATAAGAGAAATAATGTATACCCCTATAAACCCCAGTTTTACTATATAAAAGTGGGGTTTAAGGGGGTCAACATTGTATAGGAATGTTTTTGTAATGGACATTTCATACAATTGTCACCTTGCAATTGTCTCCTATGAAGACAATTTGCATGAAATGTCGAAGTATATTTTCTGGGGGAAAGACTTTGAAAACAGACTTTGGCATTTCATGCAAATTGTCAGATTACAACAGACACATACAGTGTAGATTCAGATCTGTTGGCTTCTTTAGTAGCCAACTGATATGGAACTACACTGTTTTCAAAAGCAAGACAATTCCGGGTTGAGCAGGACCAGGTTAAAAAATATCAAGAGCAATTAACTCAAAAGCTAGAACAGTCAGTGTAACTGCCCTTGGTATTTCATATAGTCAACAAAAGACGTCAACAACTATTTAGCAAACATTAAAAAGGGTCATAGTTTTGTCAGAAGTTAATAGATTTCGCTCATTAACTTTAGCCCCAGATCTTCTCCGCCCGAGCATACAGTGTATATCCAGATCATTTTTCTTTGTAAGCCAACTGATCTTGATCTACACTGTTTGTCATTAAGTATGTAACTTGGATCAAGTCATGTGATTGGCTGAAATGGCAATTTAATTTATTCAGCATGGCAAGGGTTAACAAACCTAGACCACTCACCACCGATAGATGTATCTAGACAAAACAGAATGTTCCCCAGTTAAATGGTTAAATGGTGCGGACGGACGGACAGACCAAAAGGAAGGAAAGAGAGACACTGAAGCCCGCCAGATTCAGAAAAATCACTGTAACCGTGAACTACGTTGACCATCATCTCAATATACAAAAACAGACGTTAGAAAAACTAGAGCTGGTGTTTGTAAAACACTATGCCCCCAACTGCCTGACTCTAACACTGCTTGACTCCAACATTCTTGCCCATGACGGTAACAACAGTACAAACATACGAGATTTGAATGTTATTTTATTAAAGGGAAATAACTCTACTAGAATTCAGAAAATCGGATGTGTCGCCTGCTTAAAGCGCCAACCATTCCATATGAACACTGGTCCTTATAATCGCTCCTATCCCTAAAGACGACCAAGTCGAAAAAGGGCCATCACTTGCCCAAAAATCTGCGGATGATTACCAATATCTAAATTAACCTGTATTTTACAATAATATATCCTTCTGCAAACTTTCAATAAAATCAATGCATCCCTGCAAAAGTTATTGAGTGGAAACAATATCAACACACCAACAAAAACTAAGTCGAAAAAGGGCCATAACTCAGCCAAATTTTTTCAGAATTTATTCAGAAGTTAAAACAGGTCATCTACTCATCAATACAAATCTATTAACCAGGTTTCGACGCTCTATCTTGAATAGTTTTGGAGATATTTTGCTGACAAGATTTCATCCATATTTTTTCAAAGGGTCATAACTCAGAAAAGGGGCATAATCTAGATGAGAAAAAAAAGATGTGTGAGTTTTTTTTTTATGAGAAATCCATACATGGAATTACAAAACCCTAGCATGCACGGTTCAAAAGTTATGCTATGCATCAAAAGCATGCAATGTAAAATGCCCAAAGTTACAAAGGGCCATAACTCATGATGTATTTTTTTAGAATATATTTATTAAAAAATTAATCAGATCATCTACTCATCAATACCAATCTATTCCTTAAATTTCAAGGCTCTAGCTTTAATAGGTTTTGAGATATTTGCCTGACAAGATTTCATCTATATTTTTTCAAAGGGGCATAACTCAGGAAAGGGGCATAATATTGATGGGGAAAAATACGTGTCAGCTATTTTTTCATGAAAAATCCATATATGAAATTTCAAAACCCTAGCATTCATGGGTCAGAAGTTATGCTATGCATCAAAAAGCATGTAATGTAAAAATGCCCAAAGTTACAAAGGGCCATAACTCAGGAAGTATTTTTCAGAATTTATTCAAAAGTTAATCAGGTCATCTACTAATCAATACCAATCTAATCACCAGGTTTCAAGGCTCTAGCTTTAATAGTTTTTGAGATATTTTGCTGACAAAATTTCTTCCATATTTCAAAGGGCCATAACTCAGGAAAGGGGCATAATCCTGATGGGAAAAAATATTTGTCAGCTATTTTTTCAAGCGGAATCCATATATAAAATTTCAAAACCCTAGCATGCACCGTTCAGAAGTTATGCTATGCATCAAAAAGCGTAACGGACGGACGCACGGACGGACACACGGACGCACAAACGTCCCAGAAGCAATATGCCCCTCTTATCTTCGAAGTTGGGGGCATAATGATTGATGCCTTGTCCAAAAACTGTCAATAAATAAATACTTCATACTTGAGAGAATGATAGTAAGAATGTTTACTCTGAGGAAATAATTATCGCCAGAAGTGAAGCTGAGATCGATAGTCGATTTCGAGGGGCGTACATTCTTACCATCACCCTTTCAGGAATATAGTATTTATCTTTTATACCGAAATAACATGTAATTTACTGTCACCCTGAAACAACAAAACAACAAGATTTTATTTCCCTACGGTACTTTAGCGTGACGTCAGTAAAAAAAAATCATTATTAAAATTCATTTATGATGTTAAGTATCTACAGACCTGACGCTTTGAACAGTGGTTTATTCCTTATGTTTATGGTTTTTGATCAAAGACTGGTCTTTTAACAGTAAAAACTGAACCGTATGCGCATCATTGTTGCGCATGTGATAGTAAAGATAGTATACAATTATGTCAAACATTTCTGGGCGACAGTCAAATCTATCAGCTCCAAGGTGCTGTGGACCACCTGATGAAGTATCACCCGAGGCCGGATGCCAAGGGGCTGATAGCTTACGTTTTGTTACCCAACTCATATTGAAGTTGCTAATTCATGTGACAGCGAGATAGTCCAAAATATGGGCTCGACTGATAGTTCTCTTAGAACCGGTTCAATCTGGCTCGCTTTTGTCACAGGTGAAAACGCATTAGATAGTCAAAAGTGCTTTTTAACTGCTCATATGGTAGGTTAGGTAGCATAAAAATAATCAAACGACGGTCTGTGGGCATTTTACATTGAAAAGTCACGCGAGGTATAATAATGATATTTATTTCATATTTTCGAGATAAACCTTACATTTCTACATAATGCGTTGTAACAAAGGCACCTTTTTCTGATAGCGGCTTCAAATAGGTTATATAAACTAACAAACCTTCTTGAATCTCAAGATATTTAACCCAGTCTTTTTCACTTCCCAGAACATCACATATTGTTTGGTCTTTTTCGTTTCCATATACAACCTGCAAAACACCAAATGGGTGGGGTAAATATATTCATACCCATTCTCCACTCATTCTACCAGTAAATCATACTTAAGGTGACTTGATACACTTGGTAGCTCCTCTGCTGTTTTTTTAAATCAAGGGAGATAACTTTTGTGACTTCCTGTTTTCAGTCTTGCACACCAGTTTCCTTCTGAAAAGGAGGTTACTCTAAAAGGTAAGAATTTGCTCCCAAAGAGAGCAAATTCTTACCTTTTAGAGTAGGCTCTTTTCCAGAAGGGACTTTTAAATTTACAACAAAGTTGCCTCCCTTGAAAATATATCCATTTCCTTAAACGAAGCTTATGTTACTAGCAAATCAAGCCACTAGAGCGTAACGTAGATAACAAAGATCATACCCAGCAGGCACATGACCCAGTCTTTTTCACTTCCCAGAACATCACATGTTGCCCAAACGTCGATGCAACGTCATTAAATTGATTTTAGATTGTCCGACATAGGGAGGAATGTAGTTTTAACGGAAATCTTTTTCCACACTCAAGGCCAATTACGAAAATCATTCACAGTCAAATCATCACTTTGCTTTTCCGTTTTTATAGGTCTCATCCCTATTCGATCAAATAGGCTCATGTGCCAAATGTACACAAACGGTAGACGTATTATCGCAAGTTGTCGAATCCTTCCTGAAATTCCTTCTCAGCAAACAGTACATCATTAATTCAAATTGAACTAGAAATGTGTCCACAGTACAGGGATGTCCCGCTGTGGGGTACCTGACTATAAAACTGCAAAATTCTACCTGGTACAAATGCCTTAACCTGAGTCTTAACAGGATCACGTACGTAAGTACGTACGGAAAACCTAAAAACTATATGCCCCCGGCATCATCCGATGCGGGGTCATATAAACAAGCAGTCAGTTTGATAATGATTGGTGTATGAAGGGACCTAATAGACAGTTAGTGTTTTAGGGACTACCCTCAATGTACGTTTTCTTGGATAAATAAGAAAAATATTTACCTGACACCTCTTCTTACCTAGAGCTGTGCTTTTAATCCTCTTGCAGTTTTGTCGGCTAAGTAGCCTTGAGCATAGCAAAGGCCCAGTTCCCTTATATTTAAATTCTGTATGTACAGGTATACACATGTAAGACCAAAGTTTAACTCTAGTCCTGCTGAACCTGGGTATGTCCTGTCTTTGCAAATAGTGTAGATCCAGATCAGTTGTTTGCCATTAAGTATGTGAATTTAAATCAACAATCTGGATCAAGTAATCTGAATGGCTGAAAATTAGAAATGGACGTGACATCTTAATTTATTCAGCAGGAAAAAGGTTAAGATCTTAAAGACATAGCTAAAATGAGACCAAAAGTTGTACCACTCACTAATGTCCCTACCTAAGCACTTTATTGTCCCTACCTAAGCACTTTATTGTCCCTACCTAAGCACTATGCAAGAGACATTAAAGGCGTGGCATGTGTATGTGATGATGGAATTCAAGAAAGGGGTGGTAAAGAGGCCTTCTTTGGTAGAAGTGGCAAAACATAACCCGAATGTATCCATTCACCACAAAGTAGTTCCGACATTATTCTCATGGAATTTTTACCTTAAAAGCTACTGGACGTGAAGTGGGATTGTGTAGTGATAACCAGCCACAGAAATGATCTCCCCGGAGTTTTGTGAGCTCTATCTTCTCCGCAGGGCTACAAAAATAAAATATTGTGTAAACATGGCTTATTTCAGAAGAAATATACATACAGCAGAATCATGGGATTTTATACATGTCGAATTTATGGGATTAGAACAAATCTAATTACAGTCGACTCTCGTTATCTCGAAGTCTAAGGGAATCTTTTAAATACTTCGAGATATCCGTACCTCGACATATCAGATTTTAAAAATTGAGGAAAGGAATAATTCAAACAACCAAATTTAACATATATGTAATTGGACTCTTGAAGTTAGAGATATATCGAAAATATTGTGGAAAAGAGAAGAATTTTCTCCTCTTTTCCACACTATTTTTTACTTGTTGATAGATTTTCATGTTTAGGCAGGAACAAGATTTTTACTTCGAGGTAAGCGGTTATTCGAGATAAGCGAGTTCGAGAGAACGAGAGTCCACTGTATGTTATTGTTCCTCCTCTGCTGGTCATGTTTTTGATAAAGTGTTGTTTTGTGTTGTCGTTTCACGTAAAGTTTAATGTTGGTGTTTTACGGCCTAGTCAAGATTATTATGGTCATGTTGAGCTAGTCAGTTAACCTACTCACACTTTTGGTGGACAAACTTTGTCCTCTAAGGAGTTTACCAGTACTTATGCATATACTTTTGCCAGTAAATGACAACTGTCCTTCTTGAATCAGCGGAATCGGAAGAATCACCATAGAAATGATTTCACGATCAGTCTTCTCAAAGGTTACGTTTTACTGTTCATGAACTGCAATGTAATGTCTAACACTTTGATAAACTTTAGCAATTACTGTGTTACTTAATATATGTACAGATACACCCTTTTGTTTCACTGACGCTTAACTATTAACTCTTTTGGAGCTTAGGCCAAAAAAAGCGTTTGTAAACAGCGAAGATCCAGATGAGAGGGGTCATACATGACATTCAGTCTTTTAAATTTAAACTATTTTCAAACATTCAAACTATGCTGGTAATAACTCTCATGGGGTGGGGGGTTTGGTAATCCAGGTAATTTTGGTGCGTGCGTGCGAGCCAGTATTTCGTATTTCGAAACCTATGTACCTGGTCTTTGTAAAAAGACCCATTCATATACATGATCATCCGAAATGAGGACCTATTCATATACTGCCCTTAGATGTTTATACCAATTTATTGCTGGAAGTTAGACAAATATAGCAGTCAATTCATTGAATACCAAAAAAACAAGCAGCCTCAAAAAATGTCTGAGCGCAAAAGATACACATATACCGGGATGTCAGAAAAGAGGGGCCTTTAACATACGAATCAAGAAAAATCGGGACAGTCGTATACTTTTTGTTGAAATTGGAGGGCTAATCTTATACCTGGCATCGCTAAAAAAGTGTGTTATTCGGCACGCACATCCGTACTATGCCATATATAGGAAGTTACCATCCCCCTAGCCCCACTACCACTGGTAACTACTAAAATAGTTTAAATTTCAAAGTTTGTGAAAAAAAGGCAGACGACAATTGCCATCTGGAATTTACTACATCATCCCGAAAACGTGCCTATATAATTTTGACCCACTTAAACCCCACTTTTATATAGTAAAATTGGGCTTTACAGGGGTAGACATTATGTTTCTTTTCTGCTCAAAAACATAGATTGTGGGTACTCGTTAGAACCGCCTCATCGAGGAGGTTCTAAGGAGTACCCACAGTCTATGTTTTGAGCAGAAATATGAAAAATATCGGAATTTTTTATCTGAAAAATTTTCATTTTTGGTGGTAGCATTTTCAGTATATTTGAATAGGCATGTTTTCGTAATGTGTAGCATAGGTATATCTCTAACCTACCTAATCCATAAATGTTCTAACTTTTCTGTAGACAAAGTGGGTGGTATAACACTGTCCTGAAAAAGTACAATGCAGAACAATGATAAAATAAGACAGTGCAATTAAAATAATGATATTGCTTATTGAAAAATAATAATACAATGTAATTAATTACAAGAGGCAGTCCGCAAAACTTTTCGTTATACTGAATTCTCCTTAGCCAAGCAACATTTGTACCAAGTTAGAGTCCTACTGCTTCAGTAGTTTTGGAGGAGATGTCTTTTAAAAAATTCCTTTTTTTAAGTTTAATATTGTCATGGCAACCAAATTAAATGGCCACTGGTCATCAAACACATAAACAGGGTAGACAATCATCTAATGACGATAACTGGCTAATATGGTTCACATCACTTTATTGGTTATGGAGAAAACACCATTTAACCCTTTTCCCACTGTAATCTATGGCAGTTTTCTGTTGCCATGGCAACCAAACAAAGAGCCAGACCACCAAAATTTTAGTTATTTTGAATTGCCCTTACCCAAACAACATTTGAACCAAATTAGAGTCATACTGCTTCAGTGGTTTTGAAGGTATTGTCATTTAAAAAATTCCTTTTTTGAAAATTAATGTTGCCATGGCAACAAAACAAAATGGCCGCTTGTCATAAAACACACAAACTGGGTAGACAATCATTAGATGATCACACCTGCCAAATATGGTTCATATTACTTCACTAGTTGTGAAGAAAATGCAATTTAACAATTTTCCCATTATAAGGTTATAGGAGCTTTCTGTTGCCACGGCAACCAAACCAAGAGTCAGATCATCATAATTTTAGCCGTTTTGTGATTGCCCTTACCAAAGCAACATTTGTTTAAATAAGAGTCATACTGCTTCATTGGTTTTAAAGGAATAGTCATTTAAAAAATTCCTTTTTCAAAATTAAATGCTGTAATGGCAACCAAACAAAACGGCCACAGGTCATAAAACACAAACTGGGTAGACAATCATCAGATGATTATAACTGCCAAATATGGTTCACATCACTTCAGTGGTTAGGGAGAAAATGCAATTTAACCATTTTTCCATTATAAGTCTATGGGAGCTTTCTGTTGCCATGGCAACCAAACCGCCAGATCACCATAATTTTAGCCATATATATGTACTTTGAGATCGAATTTGGGTCACACAGTGTCATTGTATGTAAATATGACACTAAGGCATCAAATAGTGGGCTATATCAGACAAAATCACTGGGCTATGAAATATAGGTCACATAATCCCAAACTACGATAGTCATACATCCAATCGTCTTCAAGATGTAACATAAAACCACTGGATCACGAAATATAGGTCACAGTGTCCTACATTTAATTTAGAACCAATATCCCAAGTATCACATTAATCCATGAAATAGTCTTCAAAAAAGGTGAAATCGCTGGAGCATGAAAATAAGGTCACAATGACGACCTTCTTACACTGAATGTTGGTGTGATAAACATGTCTGATGCCAATCCTTCTGTAAGGAGTTGTTTGTATAAACAAACTGCAATATACTTCTTAATTGAGGCATCCTAGATTTTAGACTCGCCCCGCCCTGGGGCATGACCTTGGGGTTCATAGATGTAGAATGGAAGAGAACCCTCCCAGGTACCCCCATGCCAAATATGAAAAGTTTTTGGTCAGTGGCTGCAGAGATATAAGGAATCATGAAACTTTGAAGTAAAACTTGGTTATAGCAAGTGTTAAGGGACGAAATCACAGACGGACGGAAGGACGTACGGAGGAGAGAATGGATGGAGGGAAGGACGGACAGACGGACGGAACCGACGAAAATTATATACCCCTAAGCATATAATGTAAGGAGGGAGTATAATAAATCCATCTCAGGATTTAGAAAATATAAGATTTTAGACATAAAGCATTTTTGTTAATGCCAACACCCCTGCCAACACTAGCGCCAAAGCCAAATGCCACCGACGCCAACGCTAAAGTCAAAGCGGGGTAGTGCAATAGCTCTTCCTGTAGCCGGCCTCGGTGGCTCAGTTGGATGCGCCGTCCGACTGGAGACCAGAAGGTCGCGGGTTCAACCCCCGCCGAGGTCGGCAGCATTCTTTCGTGGAGATTGATCATGAAATATTTGCTACGGTCATTCTCTCCCTTCCGCTGATTCAAGAAGGGCAGTTGTCAGTTTCTGGCGAAAGAATGTGCACAATACTGGTTAACCGCTTAGAGGACTACGCCTGCCCAGTAAACGTGTGGTTAGGTAAACTGACCGCGCTCGACATGACCTCATTGGGTTGACTGGGCCGTAAAACCTCAACACAAACAAAAGCTCTTCCTGTACTTTTGTATAGAGAGCTAAAAGTGATAATACAGTGCAATGAAAAATGATAATACAATGCAATGGAAAATATTAATACAGTGTACAGAAAAATGATAATATAATGTACAGAAAAATGATAATATAGTGTACAGAAAAATGATAATACAGCGCAATGAAAAACAATGATACGATACAACAACAAAAAAAAAAAAAAAATAATGCTTTGCAATAAAAAATAATATGATACAGTGCTAAAAACATTACAGTGCAAAGACAAAGGATAATACAGAGCAATGATAAACAATGATACAGTGCACTGATAATGATACAGTGTAATAAAAAAAAATGTTGAGATTTCCTTTATTATCCTTCCCCATCCCACCCCTGACCCCGAAGATAATAGACTTTTGACATTTCATGCAAATGGTCTCCCTAGATTTCCTTAGCAGACAATTTCCAAGAAATGTCTAATCTATTTTCTGATGAAAAAAAAATATATAGAAAAAAAATACTTCAGAAAGTCGTCTGCAGAAGTTTTATTTTACCCAGAATGCTAAGTGTTAAAGATATACGAAATGTTCGGCTTACCTCGGTGCTTGACCAAAATGACCAATGTGATTCACCGCCATCTGATTCCCTACTGATCAAAAAACTCATGTAGTCCCTCTGCGATACAAAACCAGTTCTGAAATTGACATAGCACCATATGACTTGGATTACGAGTGAATTACGGGAAAAGTACAGAAGCTGTATGAAATCGGCCATTATGGTACGTAAGATAAGCATGTGCACTTCTTAGCCATGCATGTGGTTTTAGATAAGCTAATTACAGTCGACTCTCATTATCTCGAAGGACTCTCTAAATGAATTCGAGATATCCGTACATCGACATATCAGATTTGAAGAATTGAGAAAAAATACAGTTGACTCTTGTTATCTCGAACTCGTCATCTCGAATAACCGCTTATCTCGAAGTGAAAATCTTGTCCCTGCATAAACATGAAAATCTAACAACAGGTAAAAATTATTGTGGAAAAGAGGAGAAATTTCTCCTCTTTTACACAATATTTTCAATATATCTAACTTCCAAGAGTCCAATTACATATATATTTATTAAATGTGGTTGTTCGAATTATTTTTTTCCTCAATTCTGCAAATCTTATATGTCGAGGTACGGACATCTCGAAGTATTTAATAGAGTTCCTTGGAAATCGAGATAACGAGAGTCGACTGTAAATCAAACAGCCACATTTAGCAAATGTAATATTTAATTTCACCCCAGAAGTTATGGATATATTAACAATATTGTACTAAAGAGAAGATGGTATAGTAAAGACTCTGATCAGCCTGCACTGATGTGGCGGCTGATCTTCGTCTTCTCTGCACTCATGTCATAAGGTGTGGATCTCTGGGCTTATTCAGCATACAACATTGTGTTTTCCTTTTTTGTCAGACAATAAGCTTGACCTTTCATCCTAATTGTCTCCAAAGACAATCTGCATGGAGTGTCAATGCAGATTTTCTGGCAAAATAAAAATAATAACAAAAAAAAAAAAAAAAAAAAAAAAAACACTAGAAAATGTGTTTATAAAACACTATGACCCCAACTATATGCTTCCCCTTAAACATGCATTTACTTAAGCCCCAAAAATGGCAAAGTTCCAAAGTTGAAAAAAAGTGACAAAAATTACAAATAGACGAAGATGCCAAAACCACATGCACATTTACATACCATGACAAAAAAAAAAGCCTGCAAAGTTTCAAACTGATTAAAATAAAACTGCAGGAGGAGTTGCACACCCAAGTTACCAACCATCTGCCGTCAAATGCCTTAGTCGAAAAAGGGGAATAACTCTGCAAGCAGAGCCCCGACGGAAAAATTAAAACAATATGGGTATGCTTATTTTCATGCTGATGCTACATATAAAATTTCAGGATCCTAGATTTAATCATTCCTGGCCGTATGGACAGACAGACGAATGACAGACAGGCCCAATCCAATATGTCCCCTCAACACCTTTGAAGTTAGGGTTCACAAAGATTCAAGGGTTCACAAAGATTCAGAATGTTGTCTGCTGAAATTTGTACCCAGCATGCGAAGCTTTAAGCAAAATAATGAATTCTGAGTTCCCTGTTCCTTAAATCGTTAGTTACCTTTATTTCCTGAAACTAACTGAAGACCCAACTAAACTCCTCCACAGTAAAAGTATCTGCTGTTTACATATAGAATTCACGAAGGCGATATCCAATCTCCAGATAAGACATTTTTTGTTCAGCCCAAAAGTACAGATATTTTCATTATTTCTCCATTAAAACACATGCGTATCAATTAGAACTACGCAATCTTATCTGAAGTTATGATATCTGAATTAAATAATCTACAAACTAATAAAAATTTGTAAGCACATACTTGTTAGTGTCAGCTGTATCAAAAATCGTTTGAAATTCTTGGCCTGGCAGGTCATAACCCAACGACTGTAGGCAGGATTTGAACTCATCTCTGCTCAGCTTCCCGTCTTCATCCTTATCAAAGTTTTTGAATATGGCATTACACTCTTTGCGAAACTCTGGCTCTAAGCATGCATCTGGAAGGATTTTAACCGCCCCTCCCGGCGATCTGATGGCAATGCAGGGATTTAAACCTAGCCTTTCTAGATTCATGTTTAGTTTAATAACCTCGATGCCGTTTTTATAGAAGTGTCCCGACGTTTTGTCAAAATTAATATCTAAAGCCATGACGTCACCATCTTTTGCAACCTTTGTTAGTTTTGTTGACCAGCCATTTTCAATGTAAATCCTGAAACAAACAAATAGACAGCTAAACAGGGGTGGTGTGGGTTGGGTGGGTAAAATATCCAAAGGGTCGATTTGATCAAATTACCACAGTTAACCTTAGTATTTAGACAGAACGGCTTGAGCAAATAGTGTAGACCCTTATCAGACGCTGCAGAACGTGGCGTCTGATAGTATACACTATTTACCATTCATGCAGCAATTTTAGACACATTCACAGATAGTAAAATAGACTGTTCCAAATTTTTTAAAAAAAATATAAAGTATGCAAATGTTGAGGCTAAATACGCCAATCCATATTTTATTTCAGAAACCAAAATTTCCCATAAAAAATGAAATCATCACGAAAACACGCCTATGTAATTTTGACCCCCTTAAACCCCCCTTTTATATAGTAAAACTGGGGTTTACAGGTATACATTATTTTTCTTATTTCTGCTCCAAAACATAGATCGTGGGTACTCATTAGAACCGCCTAGTTGAGGCGGTTCTAACGGGTACCACAATCTATGTTTTAAGCAGAAATGTGAAAAATATTAGAGTTTTTCATCTGAAAATTTTCAGTTTTTGGAGGTGAAATTTTCTATATATTTGAATAGGCGAGTTTTCGTAATATTTGAATCCAGGTATTCGATAATCCATTACCCCCTTTGGATCCACCTCTGGTAGATTTATCCCTGTATCAATTTAGTTGGCTCTCGTATGTTCGATTATGGGTGTCGTCTCTGGCCATGTATGATTAAAGATTTCACGAAAGGAACTGTAACTCCCGAGCTAACTGAATGATTCAGTAGGATTATTTTATTTGTTCCTTGCGCCATGGAAATGCACTACCCACACCGCCCATAAAAGGTTCAAGGTCAGTAGTGTATCATGTACCACCGGGGTAAAAAGCCAGGAACATTAGCTGGACTAAAAACATATTAGTGGGACAATTATTGTTATTATTATTATTATTATTATTATTATTATCATCAGATGGCTAAAAATATTATTGGTGTAAATAAAAAATAATGATTTTTCAGTTAATATTATGTTTCGTCCCGTTAACATTAATTCCAGTCCAATTAACATCATTGACTTTTAGACGGACTACTAGTAATAATAATACTTATGGGACTTATATTAATTGTAGTGGGACTAAAATAAATTTAGTGCGACTATTATTATTTTTAGTCCCACTAAAATTCCTGACTTTGACCCTATCGGTCCGAGGTTAGACAAATGACCACACTTCCTATTAATCAATGACTACCTCCATGTAAAATTTCTCCATACACCTCCCCTTTTTACAACGGCACCCCATCTGGTCCCATACACTCATACTCTCATCACCTACTACTTATTGTCCACCCTAATTACTATATATCAGGTGATGAATCTAGGCGCTCGATATAGGAATCAAACATGGTTTTTCATACATTAACATTCTACAGGTCCCGTGGGAGGTGTTGAAAACCGAGGCCGAGGCCGAAGGCCGCAGTTTTCAACACCTCCCAAGGAACCTGGCGAATGTTAATGCATTGAAGAAAACATGTTCGATCGCTGTTGTTGCATAAAAATTGAAAACATTTGCTACATTTCGCGTTATTTCTTGAACTATTTTGTTTCGCCTTTTCACCGATATCTCGCGAACGTAATTTCCACGGACTATGCTCGTTCTAGGGCCGGGCAGTACACGTCTCGTAACGGCAGCAAATCTGTGGCCCCGGTACGGTCATATTGAAAGCTGCGTAGCCGTGTATTAACAGCGCGTGAATTGCCTTGTTATACACGGCTTTTCGCTGGTTAATGCTTGGCTGCTAATAACGTGCGACTCTGCTTTTTATGCAATAATTCTGATTTAACACAGAGTTTTTATGTTTAAAACTTCAGAGTAAACAATTGAGCCACATCAGAAAACATATTAGGACATGTGAGCTCAACAAAGATTCAGATCAGCCTGCACATTTGTGCAGTCTGATCAGAACATTCATTGGGCTCATTTAGGATAGCCAAGTAGGCAAAGTTTATTCCACATTTGCCTATATGAGATAGGCTTTTTGCCCATGTGAGAAACTTCAATCTCACATGACCATGCTGGTCCTAGGAACAATCCACTTAAAAATGGGAGAAAAAGAATCCATCACGAGGCAGTCCATGCAGGATAGCGTAATCTCACCCGCAGGAAGGAATTTCAACCAGGAGCAAGCATCGTCACTGGTTGAAATACCTACACCTCGGGTAAGTTTTCCTTATCCTGCATGGATAACCATGATGGATTCTTATATTATTGCATAAAAAGCAGTGCCGCAAGTTATTAACAGCCGTGCATTAACCAGTCAAAAGCCATGTATTAACAAGGCAATTCACGCGCTGTTAATGCAACTTTCAATATGCCCGTACCAGGGCCACAGAATTGCTGCCGTCACGAGATGTGTAGTTCCCGGCCCTAGAATGAGCATAGTCCATGGAAATTGCGTTCGCGAGACACCGGGGAAAAAGCGAAACAAAACAGTGCTAGAAATAACGCGAAATATAGCAAATGTTTTCAGTGTTTATGCAATAATAGCGATCGAACATGGTTTTTCAATGCATTAACATTCGCCATCGGCCACGGTTTTCAACACCTCCCACGGGACCTGGCGAATGTTAATGCATGAAAAACCATGTTTGATCCCTATAACAGCCTATTTTGAATTATTAGACCGCCCACTGAGACTGCCCACTGAACGGGGGTGGAACTTAACTTAGCTTTAGCATATCACAGTCACATTAGATTCAGTCCACTGAGACTGCTCATAGACACCGAATAAGGGTGGAAATTAACTGAGCATCAGCTATCGGTAAGAAACTGAGGTTAGAAACAAGTCACTGAGACTGCTCGCTATAGCATCCAGTGACTCTGTAAGTGGAATATATAAACCCTGGTCAGACTGTGTAGATATGCAAATGAATCTTTACTTTCACTGTGTATATATTATATTGTTTGACTGACTTTTCCTCATGACATGTATCAGTTTTATTACCCGCCATCATCAGCATGGTAGCCTATTGATCTTTCTCTCCACCCAGGCATTGCGTTCTCCCTGTAATCCTCTGGAACCAGTCCAATCCCAATTTCTGCCCTGCTGCCGACCTTTAATATTTCTGTAAACATAAAATATTATGATGGTTTTGTGTTTTATGCCCCTTTCAACATATCAAGACGATGAAAGGGTAATAATGAAAAGGCTCTGTACAATGAAGCGCCCCAGAGCCATGAGCTGAATTCCCGGGACCTCGGAATCGGAAGTCGGAAATGATAAGCACTCTTCCGGTCGGATCCTTCTACAAAATAAAAGTTTCACCACGTACAACCGTAACGCCGGATAACTGGTAGTAACGCCTGATTTTCGATCAAATATTGCCGGATCACTTTTTTTTTTTTTTTTTTTTTTTTTCTTTCTTTTTTTTTGTAGGAATACTGGCCAGTTGTAGATCAAGAAGATACCGTTTCATCCGGCGTTACCTTAGATTCGTGGATTGGGCCTCGGTCTTTGTCTCGTCGGTAGAAAAATGTCAGCAACGGCCAGTTAATGATACAAGATCATTTTCATATGCTTTTTTATTCACCAGCAATTCAAGAATTTTAAGAAAATGAAAAAGTACGAACTTCTCTGGTAAGAATGTTTTTTTTTTATCTTATGGCCAAACCTGCACAACCATTTCTCTTTGAGTGTTTGACAATTTCAGCAAAGTATATGTATCAATTGAAAATTTGGCAGTTAGAAGAATGTATGTACATTCAGATAGGCTACTTTTCATGTTTGATGAACCTATCCTAATATTTTAAATAAATGTTTTTGTCTACCCATAGTCAAACGCGGTTCTTCAAATGGCAGCGCTACGAAAAATACCATTATCTGGAGTTAATTGACCGAAAATTCGGCGTTACGACCAGTTATCCGGCATTACGGTTGGTCACGGTGATATTAAGGAGATGTAATACACTTGTTATATTTTGAGCAAATGCGTGACAAAACCTACGATAAGATTTGTGCTCCCAGCGAAGACTGAAATCAGCCTGTGCATCCGCGCAATCTGATAAGCGTATTTGCTTATTGTATGTGCCTTCTACAGCCTCCAGGAAATATAAAGTGATAACTTAAATCCCTTGTCGTACTTGATTGACGTACAGACTGATTTGTTATCTTTGCTGCTTACACAGATATTATAGTAGGTTTTGTCCTGCGCTGGCTCATTTCTGCCATTTTGTACAAGGAAGGTAACTTTTGTAACTGCCTGTTTTCTGTTCTGTATACCTGGCCTCTTCTGAAATGGGGTCTACTTTAGAATAGATCCCATTACATACGAGAGGCAAAAAAAATCTTACAGAGTTATCTCCTTTAAATATGCATCCCTTCACCTTACTGATTAGTGATTACTGTTCTTATTCTTCAAAACACCCGCTCCTTATGAAGTCCGTCCTTCCTCCATTATTTCCGACGGAAGAACAACGGTTGGAAAGTCAAATTTTGACTAAATGTTTGCTCAGACTTTAAAGTGCTTATCTGACATATTAAACAACATCTTAACCCTTGTCCTGCTGAACCGGATATAACCTGAATTTGTAAATAGTGTCGCTCCATATCAGTTGGTTTCTGATGAAGTCAATGTCCCAATCCAGGTTTTACAAATAGCACGCTTTACATAGCAGTCTGATGTCTCAGTGACAAGAAATGCGCGGCTATAAATAACCGTTACTGGATTTCTTACAAACGCTCAGTTTGATTCAATTGGTCAACGATAATCATGTGGACAACAACCTTAAGGAAATTTGGTGTATATATATATATATATATACACACCCATATATATATATATATATATATATATATATATATATATATATATATATATATATATATATATATATATATATATATATATATATATATATATATATTGTAAACAATCGACGCCCCCCTCCCCGGCAACTAAAAAAACAGAAACAAGAGGGCCATGATGGCCCTGTAACGCTCACCTGAATATCATAACACTTAGAGAACCTGACCTAGAACTGATTAAGGTAAACACATGATGATTATCTTAACAAGTAAGACAATATAGCATGTCTAATGGATTCTGAAATAGAGGTCAAGATCAAATATAGATGACTGCACTCAAGAGGCCATGCTAAGATGTATGCATAAGCTAAGCATCACTGGCTGAAGGAGCAATAGTTACTGAGAAACTAACCTAATTACAAATGCTTCACAGGTGCCAAATACAACTCTGTAGGACCAATAGCTACTGAGAAACTACCTAAACTGAAAAACTTAAGAAAGTCACTGGACCATGAAATATAACATAACATAATTTTATTATAGTGACATGTGTATCATGATACAAACAAAGTAGCAAAAGTATATAACACCCGGCCGCATTGAGCCTATATGTAACTTAATTTACACATATGAAACAAGGTCATAAGTGACACAGTTGCAAACTTGACCTAGAAAATCAAAAAATGTGATCTCTAGAGTGTTAACAAGGTTTTCCTTTGATTTAGTCTCGTGACCTAGTTTTTGACCCCAAGTGACCCAGCTTCAAATCCGACCTAGAAATCATCAGGATAAACATATTAAGCAAGATTTATGATGATTGCTTCAAAAATATGACCGCTAGAGTGTTAACAAAGTTTTCCTTTGACTTGGTATGGTGACCTAGCTTTTGACCCTACGTGATCCAGTGTCAAACCTGACCAAGAAATTATCAAGACAACCATTTTGAACAAGATCACGATGACTACTTCAAAAATGTGACCTCTAGAGTGTTAAGGTTTTCTTTTGATTTGGCCTGGTGACCTAGTTTTTAACCCCAAGTGACCCAGATTCAAACTTGATCTAGAAATCATCAAGACAAACCTATTAAGCAACATGATGATTGCTTTAAATATTTGACAGCTTGAGCGTTAACAGGGTTTTCCTTTGATTTGGTCTGGTGACCTAGTTTTTGACCCTAAGTAACCCAGTTTCGAACCTGACCTAGAAATTATCAAGGCAAACATTTTGAGCAATATTCATGATGATTGCTTCAAAAATGTGACTGCTAGAGTGTTAACAAGGTTTTCCTTTAATTTGGTGACCTAGTTTTTGACCAAAAGTGACCCAGTTCTAAACTTGACCTAGAAATCATTAAGGCAAACATTTTTAGCAATATTCATGATGATTACTTAAAAAATGTGACCTCTAGAGTATTAACAAGTTTTTTCCTTTGAGTTGACCTGGTGACCTAGTTTTTGATCCCAAGTGACCCAGTGTGGAACTTGTTCTATATTTCATAGGCAAACATTCTCAGCAAGTTTCATCAAGATTGGGTCAAAACTGTGACCTCTATAGTGTGCCTCTAGAGTGTTAACAAGTTTTTCCTTTGATTTGTATGGTGACCTAGTTTTTGACCCAAGTGACCCAGAATCAAACTTTATCTAGATGTTATAGAGGCGAACATTCTGAGCAAGTTTCATCAAGACTTGGTAAGAACTGTGACCTCTAGAGTGTTAACAAACTAATGGTTGACGACGGACGACGAACGATGGACAACGGACGATGACGGACAACGGACAGAGGGTGATTACAAAAGCTCACCCTGAGCTTTTGCTCAGGTGAGCTAAAAAACAACTTACGGAAGGAGAAGGAGCTGTTGACTTTGCTCATCTTCCGTGATGCTATCAGCTGGGCAACAGCTGTGGATCCAGGATTGTATCTGAAACAAGACAGACAAGCTGGCATATCAGCTTAACCAATTTGAGACTGAATAACCCCGCATCCGAACAATATATTGGGAAAAAAAAAAAAAAAAAAAAAAAAAAACAATTTCAATTTTAGATATGTCAGGCTATGTGATTAAGATATTCTTAGAGAAAAATGACTAAATAATTTACAAACAGTGGAGACCCTGATCTGAGTCTGCATTGTTTGCTTATTACCATTTTAATATGGGTTCACAACTTGAAACAATGTAGTATAAATGCCCACTCTATTTTCGTAAATTGGACTACCAAAATAATGTTTTTTTGTTATATGCAAATGCTTGGCAATGATGCACAGATTATGGTCTTCGCTTAGTACCAGCTATTCAGATGCAATATGTGACATGTGCGCCAAGCAATGATTCAGATCAGCTTGTGTATATGTGCACTCTGATAAGAATTTTCACTGGACGTATTTTGGATAGCCAAGGACGCAAAGTTTCTTCATGGGGACAATAAGGACTCTAACATCATGAAAACATACCTACATTTTGTATATAATTGTTACCTTAAACCCCACTTTTGTATAGTAAAATTGGGACTTACAGGGGTTATACATTATTTTTTCTTATTTCTGCTCGAAACATAGATTGTGGGTACTCGTTAGAACCGCCTCGCCGAGGCGGTTCTAACCAGTACCCACAATCTATGTTTCGAGCAGAAATATCAGAATTTCAATATAAAACCTTTCAGTTTTTGGTGGTGAAATTTTCAATATATTTGAATAGGCATGTTTTCGTAATGTTTGACTGCACAGATGCGCATGCCGATCTAAGTTTTTGTCAAACGCACAGGTCTGAGAATCCGTTTTCTCACATTGTGGCCGAATTATTTTTCGGTTGATGTTTGTTTGTGTTGAGATTTTACGGCCCAGTCAACCCAAAGAAGTCATGTCGAGCGCGGTCAATTTACCTAACCATACGTTTACTGGGCAAGCTTAGCCTAGTCCTCTAAGCGGTTAACCAGTATTGTGCACATTCTTTCGCCAGAAACTGACAACTGCCCTACTTGAATCAGCGGAAGGGACAGAATGATCGCAGAAAATATTTCATGTTCAATCTCCACGAAAGAATGTTGCCGACCTCGGCGGGGGTTGAACCCGCGACCTCCTGGTCTCCAGTCGGACGGCGCATCCAACTGAGCCACCAAGGCAGGGATTTTTTTTCTCGGTTGAGACACAAATTTAATGATTACTATTGATTGTAATAAAACTAATTCAAGTACTGAGATTTGTGATTAATCACAAATTTAATAATAACTATTGATTGTAATAAAACTAACTGAAGTACTGAGATTTGTGAAAAACAAGGCATTGATGTCATAGTAAAAATAAATTTATCCCTTACAATTCTAGTGTGCTGGACATAGGTGCATAGAAACCATCCCACCACGACAAAAGGGGAGCAAAATTTCTTTCCTTTTAGAGTTGACACCATATTTTGAAGGACGGTAAAGTAATTTTTATATAGTTAACTCTCTTGAAAGTGTTAGTCATCTGAAATGTATATGTGACGGGTCACGTGATGAGATAAGATTCTGATACAGACTTACAGTACAATTCCAGTTTCTTGAATAACTGTGCAGTCCCTGGCAGCCAGGGCAAAATAGTTTCCTGTCTTCTTAGAAGCTTCGCTTGAAACCTGGAACCAATACATTTGGTTAAGTTTATTATAGAAATGATATTCTTATCGCGTGATGTCAGAGTGCCTTGTAAAGAAGGCCTCGACTAGGACATTGGCAAACAGTGCAGACCTAGGTCAGAAATTACAGAAAGTTAATGGTTAAATGAAGCAGTCTTAAGTCTCCGTTCAGGACCATTTTCCAAGCCTGCACTCAAAGACAATGGACCCCAGTGACCCACCAATGCTGTCAGTGGTTCCTTTATAATAAATATTATACAGTCGACTCTCGTTATCTCGAATTCCAAGGGACCATTTGAAATACTTCGAGATATCCGTACCTCGACATATCAGATTTGCAAAATTTAGGAAAAATAATTCGAACAACCACCTTTAACAAATATATATGTAATTGGACTCTAGATGGATGGACGGATGGATGGATATTTTTGTTTATAGACGCTCAACCCTAAAAGGGCATATAGCGTCTAATAAGTTTTATGTTATATGATGATTTTATTTAATGAGAAATTAAAAATATCTAGGATTGATGTGTTCATTTTAAAAAGATAAAGTATCAATGATTTTAAGTTATTAAACATACTGATTATATTTTATTAAAAAGTCCGATCTCTTTAAGAAAGTCGAGTATTTTCTGAGTTGGCATATCAAAAAGTTCCTTTATAGTTTTTATATTAAAATACTTTGTGCGAATGTAATTAAATTCAGCACAAGTGATAAGAAAATGTTTGACTGTGAAAGGTTCGTTACAAGGAATGCAGAATGGAGCTTGTTCATTTTTAATATGTAAGAATGAGTAATTCTAGTGTGTCCAATTCTACATCTCGTGATTTTTGTTTATTCTTTTCTGCTGTAATTAGAGAATGTGCATTTGCTGTTAAAATTTGGTTTTATTTCATTTAATTTATTTTGAGTTAATGTATAGACGGATGTTCGATTTAAAGTCGGAGTGAGAAATTTTAAAATTGGTTATCACTAAGGATAGTGCAGATTTAGCTTCTAAATCGGCTAATTCATTTCCACGAATATTAACGTGGCTGGGAAGCCAACAAAATACAATTTCTTTTGAAACTGAAAGGTAATAATATTTTTTTTAAGAATTTGCTGAATTAATGGGTTTCTATGGTGTAAATCTTTAAGAGATTTTAATACAGAAAGAGAATCTGAATAAATTATGAACTGTTTTTCAGACTGATCTCTGATATGGTAAAGTGCAATATCAATTGCCTTGGCTTCGGCGGTAAAAATGGAGCTATTATCAGGTTATCTGATACTGTCAGTTAAATTTGGACTAATAACAGAACAAGCAACTTTCTCATCTTGTTTCGAACCATCTGTATAAATTGACAGGTAATGTTTATAATTTGATTTGATTTCTAAAAATTCATTCTTAAAAATATGTGACTCGACTTCTGTTTTTTTATTTTTATGAAGGTCAAAAATAATCTTTGGAGGGTTTAACGTCCATGGCTCTTTTGATGGAAAAGAAAAGGACTGAACAGTTTTAATATTAATATTGGCCTCTTTAAGTAACGGTTGTATTCTCAGGCCAAGGGGTTTAATAGCCGTTGGTTTGTTGTTGTAAAATCTTTCATATTTAGGGTTAAAACAACAATCATAAGCTGAATTACGTGGATTGGCGGCTAATTTAGTAACATATTGAAGAGATTATTTCTCTCTTCTTATATACAATGATGGTTTATTTGATTCAGCGTATAAACTTTCGACGGGGGAAGTACGAAAAGCCCCTAGAGCCAGACGTAAACCTTGGTGATGAATAGTATCCGAAGATTTCAAATAAGATTTTCTAGCGGATCCATACACTATGGATCCATAATCCAGTTTAGATCGAATTAAAGATCTATAAAGATTTAAAAGAACAGTACGATCTCCTCCCCAGTCGGAAATGGGGAGAACTTTAAGAATATCAAGTGCTTTTAAACATTTAGCTTTTAAAGCTTTGATGTGTGGTATAAAAGATAATTTGTTATCGAACAAAAGACCTAGGAATTTTGCTTCACTGACGACTGGAATAGGACTACCGTATATGGTAAGATGAGGATCTAAATGTAGCTGACGTATTTGACAAAAATGAACACATTGAGTTTTTGTTTTTGAAAATTTGAAACCATTTTCTGTCGCCCAATCTTCTATATTGTTTAAACATCGTTGTAGTTTGAATTCAATGGTTTACATATTTTTCGATCTAATAAATATTCCAAAATCGTCAACAAACAGAGAACAATCAAGGTCTTTCACACATTTAACAATATCGTTAATTTTAATGCCAAACAAGGTAGGTGATAAAATGCTACCCTGTCGTACACCTTGTTCTTGTTTAAATATGTCCGATAACGTATTACCTATTCGAACATTAAATGTTCGATCTGATAAAAAAATTTGAATAAAAAGTGGTAATCGGCCTTTAAGGCCTAATTTATGTAAATCTTTCATGATGCCATGTTTCCAAGTAGTATCGTAAGCTTTTTCAAGATCAAAAAATACAGCTACGACATGTTCTTTTTTAACAAAGGCATCACGAATAAAAGATTCCAAACGAATCAAATGATCGTTTGTACAGTTATTTTTTCTGAATCCAGCTTGATATTTTGTTATAAGCTGGTTTGATTCCAAGAACCAAACCAGTCTATCATTAATCATTCTCTCCATTGTTTTACATAAACAATTTATCAAAGCAATAGGTCTATAGTTAGTAGCTTCAGTATGATCTTTATTTGGTTTTGGTATAGGTATAATCGTTGCTTTACCCCAGTCTTTTGGAAATTTTCCAGTGATCCAAATATCGTTTAAAATATTTAATAAAGTTTTTAAAGCGTTATCGGGTAAATGTTTAAGAATTTGATAATGAATGTCATCAGGATCAGCAGCTGTATCATGAGATTTATGAAGAGCATCTAATAATTCTGAAGCTGTGAATGGTACATTATATTTTTCATGATTTAGTGACATAAAATTTAGATGCTCTTTCTCTCGTTCCTGTTTTATGTTTCGAAAGGTTTCGGAATAATTTGCACTAGAAGAGTTTTTCTGCAAATTCTCCTAGTGCATTGGAAATATCTTTAGTCATTTGATTTAATATGGACATGCTTGTTATTTTTATTTTTGCCAGTAATTTTTCGAATCATGTCCCATATTTTCTTTGCTGGAGTTCTAGAGTTAAGTTTGGAGACGTATTGCTGCCAAGATGTTCTTTTAGCCGTTTTTATTGTCTTGCGAGCTTTAGCTCGCATTTGTTGGGCATGGATTAGATTTTCTTTCGTTGGCTGCCTATTGAACTTTTGTAAGGCAGATTTTCTTTTATTTATTGAATTTTTAACATCGTTATTAAACCAAGGTCTATTTCTTTTTGAACATGTCGAGGACTTCGGAATACATTTTTCGGCTACATGAATTAATGTATCAGTAAAAGCTTGTATATCATCTGCTGTTTTAAACATTTCAGGATTTAATTTTTCATGACATAGCTCCATAAAATTCTCCCAGTTTGCTTTATTCAAATTCCATCGGGAATGATGGTCTTCATTTGTCGATTCAATTTCTTCAATTTTAATTGGAAAATGATCGCTCCCATGAAGGTCATCTAGAACTGACCAATCAAAATTTAAGTAAATATTTGGAGAGCATATAGACAAATCTAAAGCAAAATAATTTCTTGTAGGAGAATGAAGATAAGTTGGTTGTTTATCGTTAAATAAACATAAATCATTTTCTGCAATAAAGTTTTCTATTATTTCTCCTTTGTCATTTGTATCCAGACAACCCCATAGTTTGCTGTGACTATTAAAGTCACCTAATAATAAATAAGGACGAGGTAACTGGCTTATAAGATTTTCTTAATCGTGTTTAGAAAATTTACAGTGTGGAGGAAGATATAGAAAACAAATTGTTATGGATTTAGACAGAGTGACATTTTCAGCAACAGCTTATAAATTACCATTTATATCTATCTGTCTATGAGGAACATTTGATTTTACAAGGATAGATGACCCTCCTGGCTTTCTGATTATCAGTTGCGATATGATTATATAAACTATAATTTTTAAAATTAGTATTATCTGTAGTTTTTAAAAAGGTTTCCTGGAGACAAAAGACAGTTGGAGAAAGTAGTGTTGTTAAAATTAAAATTTCGTTATAATTTGCGTTGAGTCCTCGACAGTTCAGTTCCACTGAATAATTGATTTTTTATCCATGATAAATGGAGAGATGATTTTAAAATAAGGAACTTAATCCTTTTGTTTTCTCTGAGACTGCGAGAACATGGAGGAGTCAATCTCTAACTCCATGTTCTCAAGGTAATCGTACCGATTGACGAACTTGATCGGATCGGCCGACGCCCCTTTACTGTATGGATTTGGTTCTTTATCTTTATCTTTTTCTTTTCCATTTTTTCCTTTTGTATCAGCTGTCCTGGACCTGGATCTCTGTTGTGATCCACTTGCTTTAGTCGGCTGTGTTTGTGAACTGTTTTGAGATTTTGTTGGTGGTCCACACTGATGAGTGGATGCGGATTTAGGTTTAGGTTTTAGAGTAGGAGTAATAACTTTTGAATTTGCTTTGATGACAGAATCTTTTTCGTTAAACTGGGTAGAAGTTTCTTTGGTTTCAGGTTTAGTTTTTAGGGATTGAACAACTTTAGCAAAGGTGATTTCAGGTTGATTTTCTTGATTATTTTTGGCTTCCAAATGTGATTTTTTGTGTAACTTTAATTTTAATTATTTCTTTCTCTTTTTTCCAAATTTCACACTGATTTGATTTTGATTGATGGTTTTTGTGACAGTTCACACACTTAGCTTCATTTTTACAAGCATTTGTATGGTGATCAAAGTCATCCATACGACATTTTTCACATATTGATCCAGGTGCTTCCTGACAGCCGTTTTCATAATGTCCAAACCTCTGACAGTTGAAACACCGCAGAGGATTTGGGATGTAGACTTCAACCGGTATAATTCGGTAAAATTTTTTTAGTGATTTCGGCAAAGTTGTGGTGTTGAAAGTTAGTAAAAGTGTATTTGTTTCTATAAAGTTTCCATCTTTTTTCATTTTAAAACGTTTGCAAGCTGTTTCTCCTTGTGTGTTAAGATATTCTGTGATATTTTCTTCAGTTTCATGTTTTAGCATTCTGTCACGGATAATACCTTTGCAACTGTTGAGTGTTTTATGTTCCGTGACAGTGACATTAATATTAAAAATTTTTGTAATTTTCAAGAGATTATCAGTTTGAGATTTTCTGTTTGTTTCGGCCAAAAGAGTTCCATTTTTTAATTTTTAACATTTTTTGGAGTGCCTATAATAGATTCTATTTGTTTTTCTATGATGAAAGGAGACAGTGAAGTAATTGGTTTGTCTTCCTTACTCGAAATCACTAAAAATTTCGAAGTTCTCATTAGCTTTGAACGTAAAGGTAGTCGGTTGCGTGTCGTTCTCCGAAGAGTCGAACGCCAGAAATCGTTTTCGAGATGGTGATGAAATTTTTGATTCGATAGCTATGCGCCCCACCCTCCATGGAGCCCTACAAGGGGACGTTTAACAGAAATGGATCTCCTATTTCTAACGTCAAGGCTACATTGCTATTATACTCGGTGTCAAGATCAGAGTCTTCAGCTCGGCCTCATGCTTAGATGATTTCCCACCTATTCATCTAAATTTCCATAGAAAAATTTATGAACAGTTGAGTTCATCCCCCTATCCACAGCCTCCACTCACAGAGGTTTCCGCCAAAGCCCCAATACAAGCCCACCAATTGACCCTTCAGCCGCCGCCCATTGAAACTCACTTAAAGCTAGAGGAACATGAGAAAAATAAGCCCGGTTGGTACCATAAAGATACGTATGAAAGAGAGAAAGAAGCTAAGAGCAAGTTGTGCGCTTCTAGAGCTTGGCACGACTGAGCCGACTGATCCTGGCCGGATCTAACCCAGACCGCTCTTCTATCTGAAATAAGGGCCAAAATGATGTGTTGAAAAGCTGGAGATCCCTGGGCTTTCCTCAATCATCAGGTTCCCCTCTCCCAGCATACGAGACGCCACCCACGGCAAATAGGTGGTTCCTGTTTTAATAGGGAATTACACCCTATCCACTACAGAAGGAAAGTGATCTGTAGATTTTATTCCCTACAGACAAGGGAGGCCGAAAACGTCTGGGAAATTGAAAGGTTATTTTTAACATAAATTAGGAGATCCATATTTAAAATAAACAGTTTATTAAAGAAGGATTCATTTTGGAATCATTTTTAAGAGAGTTAAACAAACAAGCTGTGTTAGATGATATGTAGCTTTCAAATGATATGTAGCTTTCATACCTTGAAAAACGTTTAGTTTTTTATCTAACAATATTAAATGCATCTTACTTTTTAATGTGGCGAATGCTAGAGTTCGGAAAAATGACACAAACACAAGACAAACACAAATGTTAAATACAGATGAGGTTATAATCTTCGTCCCATGTGCGACCCACGGGCACAGGATGATACACAAAACAAATGAAGCATGTTAGTAACATGAGATAGGAAAGGTTTAAAAGGATAGATCTCGCGAAATTTGTTTTTTCCAATGTAAGATGCATTTCAGTAAATTTAATTTTATAGTTTGGGATTATACCGGTTGAATGGACGGTTGTTCTGTTATGTTAGGGGTCTTACCCAACTGCCACAGAAGCGGAAGGCAGCCACCTATTTCGAGGGCCCTGGTGGTCACGGGCAGCCTCTTTCAGACGGCTCGTACGTCACGCAGAGGGTACGTCTGGCCTATTCTAAGCCCGGAACCAGCACGGGACCTATCTGTCTATGAGGAACATTTGATTTTACAAGGATAGATGAACCTCCTGAGGCTTTCTGATTTTCAGTTGTAATATGATTATATAAACTATAATTTTAAAATTAATATCTGTATTTTTTAAAAATGTTTCCTGGAGACAAAAGACAGTCGGAGAAAGTAGTGTTGTTAAAATTAAAATTTCATTATAATTTGCTTTGAGTCCTCGACAGTTCCACTGAATAATTGATTTTTTATCCATGATAAATGGAGAGATGATTTTAAAATAAGGAACTTAATCCTTTTGTTTTCTCTGAGACTGCGAGAATATGGAGGAGTCAATCTCTAACTCCATGTTCTCAAGGGAATCGTACCGATTGACGAACTTGATCGGATCGCCCGACACCCCTTTACTGTATGGATTTGGTTCTTTATCTTTATCTTTTTCTTTTCCATTTTTTCCTTTCTGGTCAGCTGTCCTGGACCTGGATCTCTGTTGTGATCCACTTGCTTTAGTCGGCTGTGTTTGTGAACTGTTTTGAGATTTTGTTGGTGGTCTAGACTGCTGAGTAGATGCGGGTTTAGGTTTAGGTTTTTGAGTAGGAGTAATGACTTTTGAATTTGCTTTAATGACAGAATCTTTTTCGTAAAACTGGGTGGAAGTTTCTTTGGTTTCAGGTTTAGTGTTTAGGGATTGAACAAGTTTAGCAAAGGTAATTTCAGGCTGATTTTTTTAGCTTCCAAATAAGTGATTTTTTTGTGTATTTTTAATTTTCATTATTTCTTTCTCTTTTTTTCCAAATTTCACACTGATTTGATTTTGATTGATGGTTTTTGTGACAGTTCACACACTTGGCTTCGTTTTTACAAGCATTTGTATGGTGATCAAAGTCACCCATACCACATTTTTCACATACTGATCCAGGTAATTCAGGACAGCCATTTTCATGATGTCCAAACCTCTGACAGTTGAAACACCGCAGAGGATTTGGGATGTAGACTTCAACCGGTATAATTCGGTAATTTTTTTTAGTGATTTCGGCAAAGTTGTGGTGTTGAAAGTTAATAAAAGTGTATTTGTTTCTATAAAGTTTCCATCTTTTTTAATTTTAAAACGTTTGCAAGCTGTTACTCCTTGTGTGTTAAGATATTCTGTGATATTTTCTTCAGTTTCATGTTTTAGCATTCTGTCACGGATAATTCTTTTGCAACTGTTGAGAGTTTTATGTTCCGTGACAGTGACATTAATATTAAAAAATTTTGTAATTTTCAAGAGATTATCAGTTTGAGATTTTCTGTTTGTTTCGACCAAAAGAGTTCCATTTTTTAATTTTTTAACATTTTTTGGAGTGCCTATAATAGATTCAATTTGTTTTTCTATGATGAATGGAGACAGTGAAGTAATTGGTTTGTCTTCCTTACTCGAAATCACTAAATATTTAGCGAAGTTCTCATTAGCTTTGAACGTAAAGGTAGTCGGTTGCGTGTCGTTCTCCGAAGAGTCGAACGCCAGAAATCGTTTTCGAGAGGCCATGGTGATGAAATTTTTGATTCGATAGCTATGCGCCCCACCCTCCATGGAGCCCTACAAGGGGACGTTTAACAGAAATGGATCTCCTATTTCTAACGTCAAGGCTACATTGCTATTATACTCGGTGTCAAGATCAGAGTCTTCAGCTCGGCCTCATGCTTAGATGATTTCCCACCTATTCATCTAAATTTCCATAGAAAAATTTATGAACAGTTGAGTTCATCCCCCTATCCACAGCCTCCACTCACAGAGGTTTCCGCCAAAGCCCAAATACAAGCCCACCAATTGACCCTTCAGCCGCCGCCCATTGAAACTCACTTAAAGTTAGAGGAACATGAGAAAAATAAGCCCGGTTGGTACCATAAAGATACGTATGAAAGAGAGAAAGAAGCTAAGAACAAGTTGTGCGCTTCTAGAGCTTGGCACGACTGAGTCGATTGATCCAGGCCGGATCTAACCCAGACCGCTCTTCTATCTGAAATAAGGGCCAAATGAGGTGTTGAAAAGCTGGAGATCCCTGGGCTTTCCTCAGTCATCAGGTTCCCCTCTCCCTGCATACGAGACGCCACCCACGGCAAACAGGTGGTTCCTGTTTTAAGAGGGGATTACACCCTATCCACTACAGAAGGACAGTGATCTGTAGATTTTATTCCCTACAGACAAGGGAGGCCGAACACGTCTGGGAAATTGAAAGGTTATTGTTAACATAAATTAGGATGGATGGATATTTTGTTTATAGACGCTCAACCCTAAAAGGGCATATAGCGTCTAATAAGTTTTATGATATATGATAATTTTATTTAATGAGAAATTTAAAAATATCTAGGATTGATGTGTTTATTTTAAAGAGATAAAGTATCAATGATTTTAAGTTATTAAAAATACTGATCATATTTTATTAAAAAGTCCGATCTCTTTAAGAAAGTCGAGTATTTTCTGAGTTGGCATATCAAAAAGTTCCTTTATAGTTTTTATATTAAAATACTTTGTGCGAATGTGATTAAATTCAGCACAAGTGATAAGAAAATGTTTGACTGTGAAAGGTTCATTACAAGGAAAGCAGAATGGAGCTTGTTCATTGTTTAAAATATAAGAATGAGTAATTCTAGTGTGTCCAAGTCTGCATCTCGTGATTTTTGTTTGTTCTTTTCTGCTGAGATTAGAGAATGTGCATTTGCTGTTAAAATTTGGTTTGATTTCATTTAATTTATTATAAGTTTGTGTTTCCCAAACAGACTGACATTTGTTGTTGATGTATTGACAGACGTTTGATTTAAAGTCGGAGTGAGGAATTTTGAAATTGGTTATTACTAAGGATAATGCAGATTTGGCTTCTGAATCTGCTAATTCATTTCCACGAATATTAACGTGGCTGGGAAGCCAACAAAATACAATTTCTTTTGAAGCGGAAAGATAATAATATTTTTTAAGAATTTGCTGAATTAATGGGTTTCTATGGTGTAAATCTTTAAGAGATTTTAATACAGAAAGAGAATCTGAATAAATGATAAACTGTTTTTCAGACTGATCTCTGATATGGTAAAGTGCAATATCAATTGCCTTGGCTTCGGCGGTAAAAATGGAGCTATTATCAGGTAATCTGATACTGTCAGTAAAATTTGGACTAATAACAGAACAAGCAACTTTCTCATCTTGTTTCGAACCATCTGTATAAATTGACAGGTAATGTTTATAATTTGATTTGATTTCTAAAAAATCATTCTTAAAAATATGCGACTCGACTTCTGTTTTTTTATTTTTATGAAGGTCCAAAATAATCTTTGGAGGGTTTAACGTCCATGGCTCTCTTGACGGAAAAGAAAAATGCTGAACATTTTTAATATTGATATTGGCCTCTTCAAGTAACGGTTGTATTCTCAGGCCAAGGGGTTTAATAGCCGTTGGTTTGTTGTTGTAAAATCTTTCATATTTAGGGTTAAAACAACAATCATAAGCTGAATTACGTGGATTGGCGGCTAATTTAGTAACATATTGAAGAGATTATTTCTCTCTTCTTATATACAATGATGGTTTATTTGATTCAGCGTATAAACTTTCGACGGGGGAAGTACGAAAAGCCCCTAGAGCCAGACGTAAACCTTGGTGATGAATAGTATCCGAAGATTTCAAATAAGATTTTCTAGCGGATCCATACACTATGGATCCATAATCCAGTTTAGATCGAATTAAAGATCTATAAAGATTTAAAAGAACAGTACGATCTCCTCCCCAGTCGGAAATGGGGAGAACTTTAAGAATATCAAGTGCTTTTAAACATTTAGCTTTTAAAGCTTTGATGTGTGGTATAAAAGATAATTTGTTATCGAACAAAAGACCTAGGAATTTTGCTTCACTGACGACTGGAATAGGACTACCGTATATGGTAAGATGAGGATCTAAATGTAGCTGACGTATTTGACAAAAATGAACACATTGAGTTTTTGTTTTTGAAAATTTGAAACCATTTTCTGTCGCCCAATCTTCTATATTGTTTAAACATCGTTGTAGTTTGAATTCAATGGTTTACATATTTTTCGATCTAATAAATATTCCAAAATCGTCAACAAACAGAGAACAATCAAGGTCTTTCACACATTTAACAATATCGTTAATTTTAATGCCAAACAAGGTAGGTGATAAAATGCTTCCCTGTGGTACACCTTGTTCTTGTTTAAATATGTCCGATAACGTATTACCTATTCGAACATTAAATGTTCGATCTGATAAAAAAATTTGAATAAAAAGTGGTAATCGGCCTTTAAGGCCTAATTTATGTAAATCTTTCATGATGCCATGTTTCCATGTAGTATCGTAAGCTTTTTCAAGATCAAAAAATACAGCTACGACATGTTCTTTTTTAATAAAGGCAATAAAGGATTCCAAACGAATCAAATGATCGTTTGTACAGTTATTTTTTCTGAATCCAGCTTGATATTTTGTTATAAGCTGGTTTGATTCCAAGAACCAAACCAGCCTATCATTAATCAAACTCTCCATTGTTTTACACAAACAACTTGTCAAAGCAATAGGTCTGTAGTTAGTAGCTTCAGTATGATCTTTATTTGGTTTTGGTATAGGTATAATCGTTGCTTTACTCCAGTCTTTTGGAAATTTTCCAGTGATCCAAATATCGTTTAAAATATTTAATAAAGTTTTTAAAGCGTTATCGGGTAAATGTTTAAGAATTTGATAATGAATGTCATCAGGACCAGCAGCTGTATCATGAGATTTATGAAGAGCATCTAATAATTCTGAAGCTGTGAATGGTACATTATATTTTTCATGATTTAGTGATGTAAAATTTAGATGCTCTTTCTCTCGTTCCTGTTTTATGTTTTGAAAGGTTTCGGAATAATTTGCACTAGAAGAGTTTTTCTGAAAATTCTCTCCTAGTGCATTGGAAATATCTTTAGTCGTTGAGCATATATTTCCATTTGATTTAATATTGACATGCTTGTTATTTTTATTTTTGCCAGTAATTTTTCGAATCATGTCCCATATCTTCTTTGCTGGAGTTCTAGAATTAAGTTTGGAGACGTATTGCTGCCAAGATGTTCTTTTAGCCGTTTTTATTGTCTTGCGAGCTTTAGCTCGCATTTGTTTGGCATGGATTAGATTTTCTTTTGTTGGCTGCCTATTGAACTTTCGTAAGGCAGATTTTCTTTTATTTATTGAATTTTTAACATCTTTATTAAACCAAGGTCTATTTCTTTTTGAACGTGTCGAGGACTTTGGAATACATTTTTCGGCTACATGAATTAGTGTATCAGTAAAAGCTTGTATATCATCTGCTGTTTTAAACATTTCAGGATTTAATTTTTCATTACATAGCTCCATAAAATTCTCCCAGTTTGCTTTATTCAAATTCCATCGGGAATGATGGTCTTCATTTGTCGATGTAATTTCTTCAATTTTAATTGGAAAATGATCGCTCCCATGAAGGTCATCTAAAACTGACCAATCAAAATCTAAGTAAATATTTGGAGAGCATATAGACAAATCTAAAGCAAAATAATTTCTTGTAGGAGAATGAAGATAAGTTGGTTGTTTATCGTTAAATAAACATAAATCATTTTCTGCAATAAAATTTTCTATTATTTCTCCTTTGTCATTTGTATCCAGACAACCCCATAGTTTGCTGTGACTATTAAAGTCACCTAATAATAAATAAGGACGAGGTAACTGGTTTATAAGATTTTCTAAATCGTGTTTAGAAAATTTACAGTGTGGAGGAAGATATAGAGAACAAATTGTTATGGATTTAGACAGAGTGACATTTACAGCAACAGCTTGTAAATTACTATTTATATCTATCTGTCTATGAGGAACATTTGATTTTACAAGGATAGATGAACCTCCTGAGGCTTTCTGATTTTCAGTTGCGATATGATTATATAAACTATAATTTTTAAAATTAATATTATCTGTATTTTTTAAAAAGGTTTCCTGGAGACAAAAGACAGTCGGAGAAAGTAGTGTTGTTAAAATTACAATTTCGTTATAATTTGCTTTTAGTCCTCGACAGTTCCACTGAATAATTGATTTTTTATCCATGATAAATGGAGAGATGATTTGAAAATAAGGAACTTAATCCTTTTGTTGTTTCTGAGACTGCGAGAACATGGAGGAGTCAGTCTCTAACTCCATGTTCTCAAGGGAATCGAACCGATTGACCAACTTGATCGGATCGGCCGACGCCCCTTTACTATATGGATTTGGTACTTTATCTTTATCTTTTTCTTTTCCATTTTTTCCTTTCTGGTCAGCTGTCCTGGACCTGGATCTCTGTTGTGATCCACTTGTTTTAGTCGGCTGTGTTTGTGAACTGTTTTGAGATTTTGTTGGTGGTCTAGACTGATGAGTAGATGTGGGTTTAGGTTTAGGTTTTAGAGTAGGAGTAATAACTTTTGAATTTGCTTTGATGACAGAATCTTTTTCGTTAAACTGGGTAGAACTTTCTTTGGTTTCAGTTTAGTGTTTAGGGATTGAACAACTTTTGCAAAGGTGATTTCAGGTTGATTTTCTTGAATCTTTTTGGCTTCCTAATAAGTAATTTTTTGTGTAACTTTAATTTTCATTATTTCTTTCTCTTTTTTCCAAATTTCACACTGATTTGATTTTGATTGATGGTTTTTGTGACAGTTCACACACTTGGCTTCATTTTTACAAGCATTTGTTGAGTGATCAAAGTCACCCATACCACATTTTTCACATACTGATCCAGGTAATTCAGGACAACCGTTTTCATGATGTCCAAACCTCTGACAGTTGAAACACCGCAGAGGATTTGGAATGTAGACTTCAACCGGTATAATTCGGTAAAAGATTTTTAGTGATTTCGGTAAAGTTGTGGTGTTGAAAGTTAGTAAAAGTGTATTTGTTTCTATAAAGTTTCCATCTTTTTTAATTTTAAAACGTTTGCAAGCTGTTACTCCTTGTGTGTTAAGATATTCTGTGATATTTTCTTCAGTTTCATGTTTTAGCATCCTGTCACGGATAATACCTTTGCAACTATTGAGTGTTTTATGTTCCGTGACAGAGACATTAATGTTAAAGAATTTTGTAATTTTCAAGAGATTATCAGTTTGAAATTTTCTGTTAGTTTCGACCAAAAGAGTTCCATTTTTTAATTTTTTTACATTTTTTGGAGTGCCTATTAAAGATTCTATTTGCTTTTCTATGATGAAAGGAGACAGTGAAGTAATTGGTTTGTCTTCCTTACTCGAAATCACTAAAAATTTAGCGAAGTTCTCATTTGCTTTGAAAGTAAAAGTAGTCGGTTGCGTGTCGTCCTCCGAAGAGTCGAACGCCAGAAATCGTTTTCGAGATGGTGATGAAATTTTTGATTCGATAGCTATGCGCCCCACCCTCCATGGAGCCCTACAAGGGGACGTTGAACAGAAATGGATCTCCTATTTCTAACGTCAAGGCTACATTGCTATTATACTCGGTGTCAAGATCAGAGTCTTCAGCTCGGCCTCATGCTTAGATGATTTCCCACCTATTCATCTAAATTTCCATAGAAAAATTTATGAACAGTTGAGTTCATCCCCCTATCCACAGCCTCCACTCACAGAGGTTTCCGCCAAAGCCCCAATACAAGCCCACCAATTGACCCTTCAGCCGCCGCCCATTGAAACTCACTTAAAGTTAGAGGAACATGAGAAAAATAAGCCCGGTTTGGACATAAATTAGGAGATCCATATTTAAAATAAACAGTTTATTAAAGAAAGAAGGATTCATTTTGGATTCATTTTTTAAGAGAGTCAAACAAACAAGCTGTGTTAGATGAGTCTCTAACTCCATGTTCTCAAGGGAATCGAACCGATTGACCAACTTGATCGGATCGGCCGACGCCCCTTTACTATATGGATTTGGTACTTTATCTTTATCTTTTTCTTTTCCATTTTTTCCTTTCTGGTCAGCTGTCCTGGACCTGGATCCCTGTTGTGATCCACTTGTTTTAGTCGGCTGTGTTTGTGAACTGTTTTGAGATTTTGTTGGTGGTCTAGACTGATGAGTAGATGTGGGTTTAGGTTTAGGTTTTAGAGTAGGAGTAATAACTTTTGAATTTGCTTTGATGACAGAATCTTTTTCGTTAAACTGGGTAGAACTTTCTTTGGTTTCAGTTTAGTGTTTAGGGATTGAACAACTTTTGCAAAGGTGATTTCAGGTTGATTTTCTTGAATCTTTTTGGCTTCCTAATAAGTAATTTTTTGTGTAACTTTAATTTTCATTATTTCTTTCTCTTTTTTCCAAATTTCACACTGATTTGATTTTGATTGATGGTTTTTGTGACAGTTCACACACTTGGCTTCATTTTTACAAGCATTTGTTGAGTGATCAAAGTCACCCATACCACATTTTTCACATACTGATCCAGGTAATTCAGGACAACCGTTTTCATGATGTCCAAACCTCTGACAGTTGAAACACCGCAGAGGATTTGGAATGTAGACTTCAACCGGTATAATTCGGTAAAAGATTTTTAGTGATTTCGGTAAAGTTGTGGTGTTGAAAGTTAGTAAAAGTGTATTTGTTTCTATAAAGTTTCCATCTTTTTTAATTTTAAAACGTTTGCAAGCTGTTACTCCTTGTGTGTTAAGATATTCTGTGATATTTTCTTCAGTTTCATGTTTTAGCATCCTGTCACGGATAATACCTTTGCAACTATTGAGTGTTTTATGTTCCGTGACAGAGACATTAATGTTAAAGAATTTTGTAATTTTCAAGAGATTATCAGTTTGAAATTTTCTGTTAGTTTCGACCAAAAGAGTTCCATTTTTTAATTTTTTTACATTTTTTGGAGTGCCTATTAAAGATTCTATTTGCTTTTCTATGATGAAAGGAGACAGTGAAGTAATTGGTTTGTCTTCCTTACTCGAAATCACTAAAAATTTAGCGAAGTTCTCATTTGCTTTGAAAGTAAAAGTAGTCGGTTGCGTGTCGTCCTCCGAAGAGTCGAACGCCAGAAATCGTTTTCGAGAGGCCATGGTGATGAAATTTTTGATTCGATAGCTATGCGCCCCACCCTCCATGGAGCCCTACAAGGGGACGTTGAACAGAAATGGATCTCCTATTTCTAACGTCAAGGCTACATTGCTATTATACTCGGTGTCAAGATCAGAGTCTTCAGCTCGGCCTCATGCTTAGATGATTTCCCACCTATTCATCTAAATTTCCATAGAAAAATTTATGAACAGTTGAGTTCATCCCCCTATCCACAGCCTCCACTCACAGAGGTTTCCGCCAAAGCCCCAATACAAGCCCACCAATTGACCCTTCAGCCGCCGCCCATTGAAACTCACTTAAAGTTAGAGGAACATGAGAAAAATAAGCCCGGTTTGGACATAAATTAGGAGATCCATATTTAAAATAAACAGTTTATTAAAGAAAGAAGGATTCATTTTGGATTCATTTTTTAAGAGAGTCAAACAAACAAGCTGTGTTAGATGATATGTAGCTTTCAAATGATATGTAGCTTTCATACCTTGAAAAACGTTTAGTTTTTTATCTAACAATATTAAATGCATCTTACTTTTTAATGTGGCGAATGCTAGAGCTCGGAAAAATGACACAAACACAAGACAAACATATATGTTAAATACAGATGAGGTTATAATCTTCGTCCCATGTGCGACCCACGGGCACAGGATGATACACAAACAAATGAAGCATGTTAGTAGCATGACATAGGAAAGGTTTAAAAGGATAGATCTCGCGAAATTTGTTTTTTCCAATTTAAGATGCATTTCAGTAAATTTAATTTTATAGTTTGGGATTATACCGGTTGAACGGACGGTTGCTTTGTTATGTTAGGGGTTTTACCCAATTGCCACAGAAGCGGAAGGCAGCCACCTATTTCGAGGGCCTTGGACTCTTGAAGTTAGAGATATATTGAAAATATTGTGGAAAAGAGGAGAAATTGCTCCTTAGGAGCAATTTCTCCTCTTTTCCACAATATTTTTTTACCTGTTGTTAGATTTTCATGATAAGCAGGGACGAGATTTTTAAATCGAGATAAGCGGTTATTCGAGATAAGCGAGGTCGAGATAACGGGAGTCAACTGTATATATAGATAGATATTTCATTAATCAGTATCTGGACACTGTATTTTAGAGACAACTTGATGATCAACACGACACTTGACAATTTGCTCAAATGTCAGTATAATCAGCTTAAATATTAATTGTGCATTAAGCGAAGACCAAGCTTTTACGAAAGCTATTGCTTGGTTATAAATGGAAAGGAGCATTGGGCCACAGGAGCTTGACGTTGGATAATTTATACAAGGGCTTGTCCCTACGATAATGAAGTTGCGGGGGAAGGTTTATGGTAAGAATACATTCCGAAAGAGCTTGAGAAAACCATTGAACACTAAAAGGTTGCCATGGTATTCACCTGAAAACAATATCGACAGCCTGATGTGTCCGTCCTAATCGTAGGGACAAGCCCTGTAAGTAGAAATTATCCAATGTCAAGCTCCTATGCATTGGACCAGTTCATGACCGTTCATAAAGTGGTTCCGGAGCAAAGGCAAACTGGATGTAGACAATAAAACTTACAGCTCCTTTAGATGTCCTAGGCTCCTCGGCTTCTTCTTCATTTTCATCTTCCTCCAGTTTTTCATCTCTTTCTCTGGCCTTTCTTCTATCTCTTGCTGTTGGTTCACCGTCAAGTTTGTCTGCCTTAGTGGCTATTATTACATCATTTATTCCATTGGGTTCTAATTCAATAATCTCATGATCTGGAGTACCACGACAGTTTGAAGGTATCGGATGGCTGGAATATGTTAAAAAAATAACATGAATCACTATCTAAAACACTTCAAATACAGTTGACTCCCGTTATCTCGACCTCGCTTATCTCGAATAACCGCTTATCTCGAAGTAAAAATCTTGTCCCGGCCTAAACATGAAAATCTAACAACAGGTAAAAAAATATTGTGGAAAAGGTTGCTCTTAAGGAGCAAATTCTCCTCTTTTCCACAATAGTTTCAATATGTCTCTAACTTCAAGAGTCCAATTACATATATATTTGTTAAAGGTGGTTGTTCGAATTATTTTTTCCTCCATTTTGCAAATCTGATATGTCGAGGTACGGATATCTCGAAGTATTTCAAAGGTATCGGAATTCGGGTAAGGTTTGGAATTCGAGATAACGAGAGTCGACTGTGTATAGTTCTAAAGTTATGCTATGCACCAGAAAGCGTTATGAACGAACGAACAGACAAGCCAGAAGTAATATGCTCCCCCCCCCTCCCCCCCGCCTAACTTTTTTTCAAATTTAGGCCGGCATAATAACGTATTCCCCTGTAAACCCCAGTTTTACTGTATATATGTGGGGTTTAAGGTAGTAAAACTTATATAGGCACGTTTACGTGATGGTTTTGGAATTTTAATATCCAGTCAACACAGCTTATGTTATGTCGAGCCGGTCGGTTTATCTACTACACTTGGCGTGGACAGGCTAGTTCCCCCTTAGCCTAGTGGATAGGAGAGTTGACTCTTAATTCATTAGGTTTCTCGTCGCTGTGGTTCGAGCCTCGCTCGGGTCACATGTGGGAAAGCCAAGTTCTGCTTACGGACGGTCAGGTGTTTTTCTCCGGGTTCTACGGTTTAAGCTCACCTTTGATGAAGGATCGGCTCGATGTCAGTGAAATATTCTTGAAAGGGCCGTAAAACCCAAATAAAAAAAAAAACAACTTCATTCCGCTGATTCAAGAAAGGACTGTTGTCAACCACTGGCCGAGTACTGGTTAACCGCTTAATTACTAACTAGTGCAAAATTAGTCTTGCTAAATCAAGAATATATTGTTGGCATTTTCACATTTATTAGCTGAGAAATTTTCATGCTCAGCTGGGTTATGCATGGAAAAGGTTTTCTAACCTCGGGGCCTGACGTATGCTAATGGTTTTCTTATTTCTCTATGAAAACACGTTGTGGGTACTCATTAGAAACTCCTGGCAGTGGCGCGACTAAATGGTCACAGTACCCACAATATGTTTCCATGGGGAATAAGGAAGAAATCTCAAATATTTCAGATCGATAAAAGTACATTATTTCAGGGAAGTCTTCGGAATTATACATTTTAACAGCACGAAAACATGCCTATATAATTTTGACCCCCTTTAACCCCACTTTTAAAAAGTAAAACTGGGGTTTACAGGGGTATACATTATTGTTCGTATTTCTGCTCAAAAACATAGATTGTGGGTACTCGTTAGAACCGCCTCATCGAGGCGATTCTAACGAGTACCGACAATCTATGTTTTGAACAGAAATATGAAAAATATCAGGGTTTTTATCTGAATTTTTTAAAGATTTTGGAGGTGAATTTTTCAATATTTTGAATAGGCGTGTTTTCGTAATAATATAGGTTTAAGCCAGTGGCGAAGATAGTGGTGAATAAAGTGATGATGCTGACGGACAGAGGTACTTTATTTATTTATTTATTTATTAACTTGTTTGTTTATACAATATTAATGATGATGGAAATGTGAGGCGATAATGATGATGATAAAAACGTGATGGGTCACAATGGTTGTGATCATGATAACGTGGTAGTTGAGATGATGATGATGTTGATGATCACGACGACGACGATGACGATGATGATGATACTGATGATGAAAACGGGTGTTGAATATACTATACAGAATGCTATATTAAAATTCAAGAAGAAAGAAAGAGAGGATACTTACTATCCATTTTCTTTTTTATGACCTCTGTTGTCAGGATTATCCTTAATCTCTTTAGGTGGCATATCAGATATCAAACTTTTTCGCTCATTCGTTTCCATACGTGTTGGCCTGCTAAAAACAAGAAAATTATGCACATAATACATGCACTGAATTCAGATAACCTTTTTTAACCCATTTATGCCGATAGAAACCTTTTATCTTTATTCTTTCGACAGGTCCGTTTCTAGCAGACGCAGTGTCTTATCAGTTTTTTATTGACCGGCGCGCGAATCGCGCCGGTCTCTTAATATAGCTTTGGGTTTTTACATATGGTAGACTATTCGATTAGCTCTCTAAGGACGTTTTATATTTGCTGAGACGTCGGTTTGTGACGATCCCGGCAAATATAAAAAAAAAATCTTAAAATAAACTGTGTTATAAGCAGATTAATATCTATTTTATTTTCATTTGAATCAATAAATTTCATAAAGCTTAATAAACATAAACATTAACTCTTTCGGAGCCAAATTTCAGACGACATTTGTCATTTGCTTTTCTTTTTAACAAATTATCGGTTAAAATGAAGTTTATGCCATTAAGTTGAAATATTGAATATCAAACAGCGTAGATCCAGATGAGACGGCTCATGTGAGCCGTCTCATCTAGATCTATGTTGTTTGCAAAAGCCTATTATTATCGCCTGTAGCAGTGAAAGTTAAAGAATCACATTGCTATTCGATTTTACCTGTTACATTGAAAATTTATTAAACTTTAGTATACCCTTGTCCCGTATATTTATGTAAACATAAACGAAATTTGCGCCGGTACTTATAGACTTTACGTATGAATATTTTGTCTTATTATCATTGATTTAATGCTAACTGTGTAGTCCTTGATCAAACGCCGCGTTCTGTGGTGTAGGATCTGGATCTACGATGTTTGCCAATGCCCATTTTACGGGACGCTTGGCATAAATGATTTAAAAACAATGAAATATATGACATTTGCGGAATGTAATTAAGGGGAAAAGATACATTTTCACATCAGGGAAGAAAATTCTCTCAGAATTCTTTTTCCTCCCTTCTGAATAGGGGTCACTCAAAAAGGAAAGAGCTGTCTCCCCTTGGGAACATATTCTTTCGTTTTAGAGTTTACTCAGTTGCAGGAAGAGATTGGTGTGTGGAAAAGCAAACAAAAACTCACAATTAGAAGTTTCTACTTTGTTTCGTAACAATGATCATTTTTTGTATTGTCGATAACGCCAACACGAACGTAATTAATAATAATAATAATAATAATAATAATAATAATATGTAATTATTATTATTATTATTATTATTATTATTAATTGTCTTCAAGAAAAAAGAAAAAAAATCTTTTACACATTTTTACACAAATGTATATAAGTCCTCAGTCTCAAACCATTTGACGGACTGGCCCCAACAAAGAGAGACAGACCTACGTACATGTGCAAAAAGTTATTGCAGATGCGGACAAAGAAGATGGTGTAGGCATCAGGGGACAGTTGCGTATCTGTCAGTGGACAAAGTAAGTTCTATTTAAGCATATGGTACGAAAATGAGCTCATAAATTAGAATTGATTATTAAATTAAAGAATAATCTATGTTTTTTTTTTTTTTTTTTTTTTGGGGGGGGGGGGGGGGGGGGTTGATGAAAATCTGTCAAGTGAAGTGAAATTCGAAATAAAAAAAAAACTAGCTGTAGATGTCATTTTTCAAGGGGAGAGAATCACTGACTTGCACATGTTTGCCCAGAGCTTTTTGGTCCTGAAAATCATTGTTTTTCAGATTGGATTAGCGAAAAAGGTACCTGGTTGTGGGTTTGCTATGATTTTTTCTAAAACCTGATTTAGTGCCTAACACAGTGAAGCATGTGGGATTAGCTGGTGTCGCGCGCAAGGAAAGTTTAAGAAATTTGCAAACTGAGTTGGTGTGAAGCCTTCTTCGCTGCTAAAATATAGTGGGTGGGGTATAGTTGAGTCCATCTGAGAGCCCTGGGCAGACTGCAGATTTTTTTCTATCTGAACCAGTTTCTTAACTTTTGAACCATTTGAGATAGAGCCTTCATATTTGGCATGTAGGTTTCTTGTGACAATGGCTTCACACTCATACAAAAAAATGACATGTGGCCTTCACCTTGTATACCCCATTTAACCCCAGTTTTACTATATAAAAGTGGGGTTAAATGGGGTGAAAATTATATAAGTATGTTTTCGTGATGGTAGCAGGCAGGATTAATGCCATGGTTTGGCGCTTCCAATAAGTACATTTTATACACGACATACGTTCCATGGAAAAATAAGAAAAATGACAACACTTTTGAGGGAAATATGCGCTTTATCTACAGCTATGGAGACTTGGAAGCAGACATATTTCAATAGCCTGTACCCTCACTTTGAAATTATCATATTTACCTTAAAAGTATGGAAACAAAGAAAGAAACTCATTAGTGCAGCGATGGAGGGTATCCAATCTAATCAGTTGCTACATGTACGACACGTACAACGAAGTTCATTTCTCCGTTCTCTCTTTTTTTCCATGTTATGTTGCTTAACTACGCCCATGGGCGCAGGCAATGTTAGCGTTTGTCACTGCTCAGGAAGCAATTTATAAAAGGTCATGGACTGGTCTAATGCTACTTTCCATGGACTGCTTAACAAAGTATTAGCGTTCACAAATAAGACTAGTCTACGCTTTGCACCCGTGCACGTCATTTGGTCGAAACCCACTCGGTCGAATGTAGCTTTCGGTCGAATACAACGTTCGGTCGAAAAAGATATTGAAATGGGACAATTCGAATTTGTTGTTTTTTAAAAAATGGGACACTTGGTCGAATTGTTTTTCATAGTTCATCATGACTAATTGTTATCGTCTTGCTTGATTATTTTTCATATCGATAGGTCGGAAATGTCAGGACAGACCTTGCCAAAAACATTGTCAGAGCATACAACATCACATCACGAAAACACGCCTATATAATTTTGACCCCCTAAAATCCCACTTTTATATAGTAAAACTGGGGTTTACTGGGGTGTATATTATTTTTCTAATTTCTGCTCAAAACATAGATTGTAGGTACTCGTTAGAACCGCCTCCGCGAGGCGGTTCTAACGAGTACCAATCTATGTTTCGAGCAGAAATATGAAAAAAATATCAGAGTTTTTATCTGAAAATTTTCAGTTTTTGGAGGTGAAATTTTCTATACATTTGAATAGGCGTGTTTTCGTTATGACATATTGAAATGGCGATCTGAAGGCTTAGATTACTAGATTTGGAAATAAAATTTGTTCTTTTCTTTTTATTCTATTCTTTTCATTCTATTCTTTTCTTTTCTTTTTTTTTTTTTTTTTTTTTTTTTTTTTTTATTTTTTTTTTTGGTGGTGTTCCGTGCTTAGCGTAGTCCAAGCATTTTTGAGAAAGCTTATACTTGTATATTAATATGATGCTGTCATATGCACAGTGAGTGAACTGGGTTATTCAAATTATATAATTCCCAAAGAGAGCTGTCTCCATTCTGTAAACACTGGTCATAAGTTCAATCAATCATACAAATCAGTTCGTTGTTGTTAAATAGATTCCAGATTCGGACACTTTTAAGCACTTGATTTGCACAAGTTTATTCATTGATTTCCTTGTCTTTATTTAATTATCTCTTTCTTTCTTTTTTTTTTTTTTTTGTAATAATAACATCTTGTTTCTGAGTTTTCGTACTAGGTTTCAAATATCGCGCAAAGACGAAATAAATAAATAAATAATTAATAATAATAATAAAAAAGCCAGCAAAGATTATACATAATTATGAAGGTGATATGTTTTTAGAAAATCATGATCCATTACAAAAACACGCCTACTCAAATATATAGAAAATTTCACCTCCAAAAACTGAAAATTTTCAGATAAAAAAACGCTGATACATTTTCATATTTCTGCTCAAAACATAGATTGTGGGTACTCGTTAGTACCGCCTCGGCGAGGCGGTTCTAACGGGTACTCACAATCTATGTTTTTTAGCAGAAATAAGAAAAATAATGTATAGCCCTGTAAACCCCAGTTTTACTATATAAAACTGGGATTTAAGGGGGTCAGAATTATATAGGCATGTTTTCGTGATGAATCTCCACGACAGAATGTTGCCGACCTCGCCAGGGGTTGAACCCACGACCTCCTAGTCGGCAGTCGGACGGCGCATCCAACTGAGCCACTGAGGCCGGCCAAATCAGTCCGTGTACATGTGCTATTCTGTTTTAGTATACATACCTGGGGCGGATTCAGGGGGAGTTCGTGGGGAGGTGTATGTGGGGGAGGGACGGAATCAGTCGAACCCATCTTTGACTCAAAATTTCATTTTCATGGGAAATTTGGGATGATAAATTTGGGATACCATCTTTACCCTAAATATTCACACCTAACAGCCTTCTTAGGCGGACTGGAGGAACGCATTTGGAATATTGATGTGCACGGAGATATGCGATGGCTCGCCATCGACTGCTCTAGTTTGACTGTTCAATTATGCAGTCAAAATTTATTTTCTTGCAAAAGGTAATAAACAAGCAAATGTATAAAGAGATAAAAATGTCGTCTGCTTCTGCTTATACTGCCATATACGCGGCAGCTTGCACATTTAGGCAGTCTGAACAATATCTTCACTGGGCGCATTTTGGATAACCAAGGATATACCCGTGCTACATGCGACTATGAAGATTCTGAATAGACTGCGCGAATGCGCAGGCTGATCTGAGTATTCGTTATGTGCATGTGTCAGAAAGTACTTTTCTTAGCATTGGATGGATGGATGGATATTTTGTTTATAGACGCTCAATCCTAAAAGGGCATATAGCGTCTAATAAGTTTTATGTTATATGAATGAGAAATTTAAAAATATCTAGGATTGATGTGTTTATTTTAAAGAGATAAAGTATCGATAATTTTAAGTTATTAAAAATACTGATCATATTTCATTAAAAAGTCCGATCTCTTTAAGAAAGTCGAGTATTTTCTGAATTGGCATATCAAAAAGTTCCTTTATAGTTTTTATATTAAAATACTTTGTGCGAATGTAATTAAATTCAGCACAAGTGATAAGAAAATGTTTGACTGTGAAAGGTTCGTTACAAGGAATGCAGAATGGAGCTTGTTCATTTTTTAATATGTAAGAATGAGTAATTTTAGTGTGTCCAATTCTACATCTCGTGATTTTTGTTTGTTCTTTTCTGCTGTAATTAGAGAATGTGCATTTGCTGTTAAAATTTGGTTTTATTTCATTTAGTTTATTTTGAGTTTGTGTTTCCCAAACAGACTGACATTTATTGTTAATGTATAGACGGATGTTCGATTTAAAGTCGGAGTGAGGAATTTTAAAATTGGTTATCACTAAGGATAGTGCAGATAGTTTAGCTTCTAAATCGGCTAATTCATTTCCACGAATATTAACGTGGCTGGGAAGCCAACAAAATACAATTTCTTTTGAAACTGAAAGGTATATTTTTTAAGAATTTGCTGAACTAATGGGTTTCTATGGTGTAAATCTTTAAGAGATTTTCATACAGAAAGAGAATCTGAATAAATGATGAACTGTTTTTCAGACTGATCTCTGATATGGTAAAGTGCAATATCAATTGCCTTTGCTTCGGCCGTAAAAATGGAGCTATTATCAGGTAATCTGATACTGTCAGTAAAATTTGGACTAATAACAGAACAAGCAACTTTCTCATCTTGTTTCGAACCATCTGTATAAATTGACAGGTAATGTTTATAATTTGATTTGATTTCAAAAAATTCATTCCTAAAAATATGTGACTCGACTTCTGTTTTTTTATTTTTATGAAGGTCAAAAATAATCTTTGGAGGGTTTAACGTCCATGGCTCTTTTGATGGAAAAGAGAAATGCTGAACATTTTTAATATTAATATTAGCCTCTTCAAGTAATGGTTGTATTCTCAGGCCAAGGGGTTTAATAGCCGTTCGTTTATTATTGTAAAATCTTTCGTATTTAGGATTAAAAACACAATCGTAAGCTGAATTTCGTGGATTGGCGGCTAGTTTAGTAACATATTGAAGAGATAATTTTTCCCTTCTTATATATAGTGATGGTTCATTTGATTCAGCGTATAAACTTTCGATGGGGGAAGTACGAAAAGCCCTAGAGCCAGACGTAAATCTTGGTGATGAATAGTATCCAAAGATTTCAAATAAGATTTTCTAGCGGATCCATAAACTATGGATCCATAATCCAGTTTAGATCGAATTAAAGATCTATAAAGATTTAAAAGAACAGTACGATCTCCTCCCTCTACGCATTGGATCTTATGATTCAAATAAATAAATATATGTGAATATATGTGAACGATAAATTCACGGACAACAGACTGATGATATTTTTTTCTTTTTACTAATCCCAGAAAATGAGATTTGGGGGCTGGGGCATGACCAAGAAAACAAAAATAAATAAAATAAACAAGCTTACCAGTTATTTCTCCGAAACAGATTCGTTTTAGAAGGCGAATGGCATGTCTTGTAATACGTACAGCTTAAAATAAACTAACGATCAACTCCTTTGTCAACAAACGAAATTCGTATTTACAAACCGAAACTGTGAGTGACGCCTGAGCAGTTCTCACACTTAACAAAACAAAACAAATGCCTTGCAGCAGTCTTTGATTGGAGTGGATAGTAGTTATATATGGTCTGGCATATTTTTACTATTGTCCCCTAATACAACAGAATTTCTGCCCCGGGGCTCCCCGAATACTTGTATAGGTAAATAGATTTCTATCGAACAGAAACGATGGATCAAAAGAAAACAATCATAATTAAACGACTTTGTAGACGATCAGATATTTAACAATATACACACCAGCATTTGAAAATATACCATAAGGCATGTTTGCCCAGTGAAGACTCAGATCAGGTTTTGAATCTCTGTGGCTAATTAAAAATGTATAGCTCCATTTAAGCTGCACAGTGGAGACCATGATCAGGTTGCACGGAACTAAAAGGTTGATCTAAGTTCTCCGCTGGACGCACATATGATAAGTTACGTTTTTCCATGTTGTGTCACAGACGGTCAGTGTCAGAAATTTTAAAACAACACAGAAAGTGAACCCCAATGTCAGAAAATATACCTTCGGACATATGGTAGTGCACCCAACCAATCTGTAGGTCAGCCTGCGCATTCGCACAGTCTCATTACGAAAACACGCCTATTCAAATATTTAGAAAATATCACCTCCAAAAACTGAAAATTTTCAGATAAAAAACTCTGATATTTTTCATATTTCTGCTCGAAACATAGATTGTGGGTACTCGTTAGAACTGCCTCAGCGAGGCGGTTCTAACGAGTACCCACAATCTATGTTTTCAAGCAAAAATAAGAAAAATAATGTATACCCCTGTAAACCCCATTTTTTCTATACAAAAGTGGGGTTTAAGGGGGTCAAAATTATATAGGCATGTTTTCGTGATGGATCAGAATCTTTACTGGGCTCATTTTAGATAACTGGATTTGCCAAATTTCTTCATGTGGACAACGAAGACTGATCAGACTGCGCTGATGCGCAGACTGATTTGAGTCTTCGTTTTTCGCAAACCAGATATTAGAAGGTACGTTTTCAAACGTACGTTTAGTGTCCGCTTTATAAGTTTATACTCTTAATTCTTATTGTGATTGGAAAATAATTACCTACCTTGTTATAATTGGTAATTTAGTTTTTCTTTCTTTTTTTTTCAGACTATATTTTGCTTCTAATGTGTGGCTATTTTATGTGTAATGTTACTTTGAATGATCTCTGTGTACGTTACAAAATGCTACTATCGTATTCTGGATTTTCAAATGTGCAGAAAAAAAACAACAACAAAAAAAAAACAACACATTACGAAAACACGCCTATTCAAATGTATAGAAAATTTCACCCCCAAAACTGAAAATTTTCAGCTAAAAAACTCAGATATTTTTCATATTTCTGCTCAAAACATAGACTGCGGGTACTCGTTAGAACCGTCTCGGCGAGGCGGTTCTAACGAGTACCCACAATCTATGTTTTCAAGCAAAAATAAGAAAAATAATGTATACCCCTGTAAACCCCAGTTTTACTATACAAAAGTGGGGTTTACAGGGGTCAAAATTATATAGGCATGTTTTCGTGATGACAACAACAACAACAAAACAACAAACTTGTAGTAAAATATCCACCTGATTGATAAGGACTATAAAGAAATATATAAAGGCGACTTCATGAGATGATTATTTAATGACACTTATGCGATATTATTTTTCTGATTTTCTTTGTAAAAGGATATGTAGTTGGTATTCATTTGAAAGTCGAGGCAATTCAAATGAGTACCAACAACATATGCTTTTATAAAGAAGCATGTAAAAGCTTTGATTTGAATGACATTACGAAAACACGCCTATTCAAATACAGTAGACTCTCGTTATCTCGAATTCCAAGGGACTGTCTGAAATACTTCGAGATATCCGTACTTCGACATATCAGATTTGCAGAATTGAGGAAAAACTAATTCGATTAACCAAATTTAACAAATATATGTGTAATTTGACTCCTGAGGTTTTCCACAATATTTTTTACCTGTTGTTAGATTTTCATGTTTAGGCAGGGACCAGATTTTCACTTCGAGATAAGCGGTTATTCGAGATAAGCGAGTTCGAGATAGCGAGAGTCAACTGTATATAGAAAATTTCACAAGCAAAAACTGATTTTTTTTTCAGATAAAAACTCTGACATTTTTTCATATTTCTTCTCAAAACACAGATTGTGGGTACTCGTTAGAAGCGCCTCGGTGAGGCGGTTCTGAGTACCCACAATCTGTTTTTGAGCAGAAATAAGAAAAATAATGTATACTGTAAACCCCAGTTTTACTATATAAAGGTGGGGTTTAAGGGGTCAAAATTATATAGGCATGTTTTCGTGATGATACGAAATTGCTTGACTGTGTGCTAAGGGTATGTGCGGTAATTAGGTCGAATACGGTAAATTCCTTGTTATAATTGGTAATAAATTAGTTTTTACCATTTTTTGACTATATTTCGCTTCTGAAGTGTAATTATTTTGTGTGTTACGTTACTTTGAATGATCTCTGTTTATGGGGTTTAGTCATTTGAGATAATAATTAGATTCATGGACTTACTTGGTAATTTTTGACAGACAAACAGGCAGACAGACGGACGGATGGACGGACGAACAGACGGATAATCGATCGGACGGACGGACGGACGGACAGACAGACAGACAGACAGACAGACAGACAGACAGACAGATAGATAGATAGATAGATAGATCCAGAACAAACTATACTAACCCTTGTGCACTATATGGAACATATATACAAATATAGTGAACATTTTCATCTTGCATTATTCGACGTAGTCGTAGATCATCGTTCTGCTTAGCCCTGTGAGCAGCTGTATGAAATCACGAATACCATCACGAAAACGTGCCTATATAATTTTGACCCCCCTTAAACCCCACTTTTATATAGTAAAATTGGGATTTACAGGGTATACATATATTTCTGCTCAAAGCATAGATTGTGGGTACTCATTAGAACCGCCTCGGTGAGGCGGTTCTCACGAGTACCCACAATCTATGTCAGAATGACATCTATGTCAGAAACATCAGAGTTTTTTTTATCTGAAAAAAAGAAACAAAAAACAGTTTTTGCAGGTGAAATTTTCTATATATTTGAATAGGCGTGTTTTAGTAATGACTCTGCAGCTGTATGAAATCACGAATACGCCATACAAACGAAAGGAGTCTGTAAAACGACCTTTTCTGCTATTACCGTAAAAGGGCAGGTCATCTTATTCATTATAAATTATGCTTTGAAAATTGTTTTCAAGATGACGGTAAAACTGCGAGGTTAGAATAAACCTTAACAGGAAAATAATAAAAATAAAAACAGAATACTAATAATTCTTTTCGAACGTCAAAGACTTTTTTGTCCTTGCATACGTACATTGTTGATTTTTTGTTTATTTTTAGCATTTAGAAAAATGTAGCTCATTACGAAAACACACCTATTCAAATATATAGAAATTAATTACACCTCCAAAAACTGTAAATTTTCAGATAAAAAAACTCTGATATTTTTCATATTCTCAAAAACATAGATTATGGGAACTCGTTAGAACCGCCTCGCCGAGGGCGGTTATAACGAATACCCACAATAATCTATGTTTTAAGAAGAAATAAGGAAAACAATATATACCCCTGTAAACCCCAGTTTTACTATATAAAAGTGGGGTTTAATGGGGTCAAAATTATATAGGTATGTTTTCGTGACGGCTCGCCACCAACACGTGAGATTGCGTGTTCCAAACCCAGATTTTTTTTTGTTCATGAATCTGTCCCATTCTTTTATTTTTCATTGTTATAAGTATGTAAATATACTTTCGTTCCTACGTCATGTATGTTTTGTTTTGTTTTTTTTTTTACAGACATTACTTGTTATTTGTTTATTTTATTTATATGATATTTTCATATGTCATAATGCACACGTATAATTGGCAATAAGCAAGTTAGAGTATAGTCAATGCGTCTGTACGGTCGCTAATCCACTCGCAGATTCTCGTGGATTAGCTTCCCGTTTGTTTGGTTTTGTCTGTTTCCTCTTCCTCTCGGTGTCTGGGAAGGGCTGCGGTTTGTGCTTGTGGCACTCCCTGGACTTTTCTCTTACTTTTTTTGTGTATAATTTTTTCAACAGGTTGAACCAAAACTTTACTAGATGATCATGAATGACCAGCTCTCCGGAAATGTTTGTAAAGAAGAGTATCAATTATCTTAGCGGTTTTAATTTTAAACAAATGTTATTTAAACCTAGTTTTAAGGGCCCGTTTGGTCTGTCCAGCATACTGAATATGCAGTATTTTATAAGAAAATTTATTTTTGTAAATATAATATTTTAGCAAAACGTGTAGATAATTAGGAAGTTCGTTTGTGCCTTGAACAGAGAATGAAATAGTACGATCATCTATTTGAAAATTGAAATTAACATGATTTTCAAGCGAGACTTTAAATTGCTGCCAAAATTGTTTCACAACGAGACATTCTGAAAATAAATGCTTTATTTATACATAAATTGCAATGAATGTTATTATTTTTTCTTAAAAATGAATTTGTTACCGATATTTTATTATTTATTTTGTATTAAATATCTCTCAATTTTATCTCTTTTATTTTATTAACTGATGAATAACTTCCACTAATTTCATTAACTTGTCCAAGAGTCCTGTGTCATCTGAAGTGAGTATTAACATCACTTACTCCAGTAATTACAATTGACTCTCGCTATCTCGAACTCGCTTATCTCGAATAACCTCTTATCTCGAAGTGAAAATCTGATCCCTGCCTAAACATAAAAATCTAACAACATGTAAAAAATATTGTGGAAAAGAGGAGAAATTGCTCTTAAGGAGCAATTTCTCCTCTTTTCCACAATATTTTCAATATACCTCTAACTTCCAAAATTACACATATATATTTGTTAAATATGGTTGTTCGAATTATATTTTTCCTCAATTCTGCAAATCTGATATGTCGAGGTACGGATATCTCGAAGTATTTTAGAGGGCCCCTTGGAATTCGAGATAACGAGAGTTGACTGTACCATCAGAAAATATTCTACTGCCCTTGTTATTCTTTATTACACAGTTCACATAAACACAACATTTTACGTTTGTCTTATTAAATATAGAATATACTTCGTTATCAATAATAACGGCTTTCCAAGATTTTTTGGTATCTAATTCAAGACATTCAGATGTTCCAAAAAAGTACCCCTAATCCCGTAAGTTTCTTTGATCTTTCAAAACCATACCAAATTCCGTTTCTATCAATGAGGTGTTCCTTTTTGAAACCAGTCTTTAATAAAAAGTTTACCGATATTAAAATTTGAATTAAACTATAAAGGTGAATCTGAAATTTGTTTTACAGGCTCAGTTTTTACTTTTTTACAGAAAAGGGCCCAGCGACCTAGAAGGTGTTTCCAAAATAGGTTACTCAAAGGGTTAATCAGACTTTCTGCGTACTGCCCGCCTTCTGACAATAATTGTTTGAAATCTATACAATTTTACAATTTAATAGATTGTTTTTATATTAATTGTTATTTTTAAGATATAGTTTCAAAGTTTCTTTTAACTCTTAAAGCGCTTATCACAATTGCAGCAGACGACATTTTCAATTTTGTTTTTGCATTTTTTTTCAGAGACAGTAAGGCTTAGTTTTTCATGTGAATCGTCTGCTAGGCATCAATTTTCACACTTTATGACGCCATCAGCTTGCAAAGAGTAAATGTGTTAACCCATGTATCTCCAGTCTGTAATTGGTGCAACGACCAGATCTCAGATGAAAATGAAACATAGCCACCTGAAATGAAATGACAAAAAAAAAACTACTGTAACATAATATACAGTCGAACCTCGATGGCTCGAACACCGATGGCTCGTTTACCATGGCTAATTCGAACTCGTTTTTGAGTCCCTACGAAATTCTTCCGATAGCTCAAGAAAACAAATATTTAAGGAAATTTTCTTATTTTATCGTGAAATTGTATGTTGTGTGTACTCATTTGAATCGCCTCTTCGAGGTGATTCTAAATAGTACACTCAACATACAATCACTGTGTAGAAAATCGAAACGATGAAAGACAAAACTCTGATAATGTGAACGTTTAAATAGATAATATTACATACCTGGTGATAAGGAAACAATTAAGTCTTATTAAATAATTGTAACAAATCAGGGTAGCGAACAGAAAATACGGAAACGGACTTCGGGACAAGCATAATTCAGTCCAGATGAAGATACAGAAAAAACAAAAAGAGTACAAGCAGTCTTCATCAAAGATGAAAATATACGGTATCTGATGAAACCGCTACTTCAGCCGCAACGTAAGATAAAATACCTTCTATCATGTGCCTACTGTTACATGTTTTATCGTCTCGCTTCTATGCAACGTCCTACTTCGCATCACGAAAACAAGCCTATATAATTTTGATCCCCTTACACCCCACTTTTATATAGTAAAACTGGGATTTAGAGGGGTATACATTATTTTTCTTATTTCTGTTCAAAAACATAGATTGTGGGTACTCGTTAGAACCGCCTCACCGAGGCGGTTCTAAAGAGTACCCACAATCTATGTTTTGGGCAGATATGTGAAAAATATCAGAGGTTTTTATCTGAAATTTTTCAGTTTTTAGAGGTGAATTTTTTCTTTATATTTGAATAGGCGCGTTTTCGTAATGGAAAGCGCTTTATGTGAGGCAGCACCAAATACACCACATAGCGTCAGCATGTGCTTTTTAGCAATACATCGTTGTATTGCCCTTTGCCGTAGCACTAGCCTGAGACAACTCACCGCCTGTACATAAGCCAGTGTATTAAACATAAAGTATATCTTTCTTATTTTCCATAAATACATATGTTGTACGTACACATTAGAGGTAACAGACACATTGAAATGCCGGTGAAAACCCTTTAAATTCTTAAGACCCGCTTAATAATGTTTACCTTTGTATATCCCAGTATATAACGGGGAAACTTGGGGAAATATGGCATAGATTCATAAACACAATGCTTTTGCAATCTTTGTTCGAATAAATGACTGTCATGGTCTATATATGAAACGCAGCGTCATAAATCGTACCTTTGGACATGTGCCGCCAACGAAGACTCTGATCAGACTGCGCATCTGCGCAGTCTGATCAGAGTCATCGTTGTCCACATGAAGAAATTTTGCATCTTGGCTGTCTAAAATACACCTAGTGAAGATTCTGGTGTTGCGGCTCATTATGACGTTCAATAAGAAGTGCGTGACTTAGGGATATTTTATTATAGGGATCAAACATGGTTTTTCATGCATTAACATTCGCCAGGTCCCGTGGGAGGTGTTGAAAACCGAGGCCGAAGGCCTATCTTCAGAGCATCCTAAAAGCGTGTGTAAAGTTTCAAAAGGATCGGCCTGAAAATGTAAGAGGAGTTGCGCGTACAAGGTACATATTCCCTATACATTTCTGTAGTATTAGAGCTCGAAAAAAGTCTAAGTTAAAAATGCAAAAAATGTAATAAAAATCATTTCAGGATTCTGAAAAAACAATATGCATATCTTCAGACCATTCTAAAAGCGCCTATAAAGTTTCAAAAGGATTAGCCTAAAACTGTAGGAGTTGCGGGCAGACGAATGGTGGGGGCGCTGACGGACGGACGGACGGACGGACGTACGGACGGACAGACGGACGGACGGACAGACACTCAAAATTTCAGAGGGTATAACATAATACCCCGCCACTTTTTTGGTGGCGGGGCATAAAAACCCTGTAAAACATATACAGTTTTACTTTGTAGTAAGCAAACAAAAGTTTACTCGCACAGGCCACCATTTCGGTTGTGCCAAATATCAATAATTGTTCCGGGATACTCGCTACCAGCCACCGAAAACTCACAGTTGAACGGAAAGTTTTCGACAGTCTGCGAGTAACCGTGAACGTTCAGAGTCTTCCTTGTTCGCATGAAGAAATATTGCATACAGTCAAACCTCGATAGCTCGAACACCGATGGCTCGTTTACCATGGCTAATTCGAACTCGTTTTTGAGTCCCTACGAAGTTCTTCCGATAGCTCAAGAAAACAAATATTTAGGGAAATGTTCTTATTTTATCGTGAAATTGTATGTTGTGTGCACTTATTAGAATCGCCTCATCGAGGCGATTCTAATGTGTACTCTCAACATACAATTATTGTGTAGAAAATCGAAAAAAAAATCCCTAAATTATCGCCGTTTGCTTCCTGACTTGGCACCATAATTAACCCTCAGTGGCTCGAACCACCCATGTCTCGAACAATTTTCTATGGTCCTAAAGATGTTTGAGCCATCGAAGTTTGACTGTTCTTGGCTATAAAACATTCGCCCATTGAACATGTTGAAGATCCCTTGAATCAGGCTGATCTGAATCCTTGATGGACGCACATGTCTGAAGGTCCGTTTTCTTGCATTGTAACTCAGTTATAGATTTATAACATAAATGCTTACAAAAAGTTAACTTCTTCCATCGTACCTAGAAGTGTATGGAAGCATACCAAATATTTTATACGGAGTAATGTATCGAAGATGTTACCGTATCTCTGGATTACACTCGATGAGGCCAGCATCTCATGTGATCCCGTAAACTGGGAACATCCACTTGATATGATGTCTTAATAATAAGTTTTTATTGTTTGAGTGTGCGGTAAGGCTAATATTCGTTTGAAGTAATTAACTATTCCCATACATAATTGACGTCTGCAAGACATCATAGTAAGGTACAGAGGGACCGAGACATACCAAAACATAGTGTTTGCCAGAGGTACTGAAAGTAGCGCTAAAGAACTCACAGTCCGATTTATCAAAGCTAAGGCAATATGAGTGGTGGAACGAGGAACTATCACGTAATACTCTGATGCTGCAGAAACAGAAAACTTGTAACTTAAGTATGTTTTATATGTTTTAGTGTTTTTATACAAACTGTAACTTTAAAAGAGTTTAATACAGACAGTACCTGCATAAATGTCTTGTTCGTGTGTCTGTCTCCGGAATATAGCTAGATAATATCTGTAACAAACAAATATAGCAATATAATTAAATGTTTATAAATGACAAACTGTTGAAAACATAAAAGTAAATGACATTCTTTAAACAGTTCATCATGTTGTTTAAGGTATTCAGCTGCACCGCAGTTAAAATTAATGGCACACAGCGTATAAAATATTTCAGTCAGATTTCGTCGCCGTTCCTCTAAAAATAAAACTAAAGCCGATCGGCGATTGATATTTTTTTTTTTTTTTTTTTTTTCAATTTCTTTTTGAAACAGATAAGCGGACACGACGATTATACAAAATTGCATTAAGGTGGATGCAACGTTAATGCGACGTTGTAGAAACGTCATCGACGTTAATGCGACATTGTAGAAACATTGTGCCCGTTAAAATTACGCAAATAAATTGGCAAGATTGTTTTGAAAAGCCAATACTTGTATATATTGTGTGTATAAGCTTATCTTGTTTCGGAAATTGAAACTGAAAGTAGGAAAAATGGCGGTTTATTAAAGATTTTTTTGTTGTTGTTGTTTACTACACGGCTTTTCTGTATGAAAGCATAATAATTATGTGTTATACTGTGTGTCCATTCATACACGGTATAAATTAAGATGACGTAAGCTTTAAATAATAAGCGATGGAATGCGGATAGGTCTAAATTCACGTCAATGTCAGTAACTTTGAATACAGATACTTGGGGTCAGTAGGACATTGTAGAAACGTTGTGCCCGTTAAAATTACGCAAATAAATTGGCAAGATTGTTTTGAAAAGCCAATACTTGTGTATATTGTGTGTATAAGCTTATCTAGTTTCGGAAATTGAAACTGAAAGTAGGAAAAATGGAGGTTTGTTAAAGATTTTTTTTGTTGTTGTTTACTACACGGCTTTTCTGTATGAAAGCATAATAATTATGTGTTATACTGTGTGTCCATTCATACACGGTATAAATTAAGATGACGCACGCTTTAAATAATAAGCGATGGAATGCTGATAGGTCTAAATTCACGTCAATGTCAGTAACTTTGAACACAGATACTTGGGGTCAGTAAATACAAAAATAACTAGAGAAAAAATATATACAAGATATTTTTTTGGGCCTGCACTGCCCTACTGACCCCAAGTATCTGTGACTTTGAAGTGCTAGTTGAAGTGTGATTTTATAACTACCTGTTGATTTGTTTAAAAATTGTTGGGTAAATGAGACTGTGTAGACCCTGATCAGACACCGCGTTCTACACTGTTTACTAAGCCCGTCTGTCGGAATACTTTGTCTAAAAACGGTACTCGTGTCTGGCGCAGTCATTACGTCATCTGCTGCAATAAAAAATGAGGCCCTCCCAGGGGTTATGGAGAACTGGGGAATAATGTCATTAATTTCAGGGGAAACACAAGTCTATAATTGAAGGGAACAGCGGCAACAAATGTCATTTTGGGGAGCAGGGAACAAAGAAAATTAAGATTTTGGAGAACAAGGGAAAATGCCGAAATATTTCAGGGGATCAAGGGAACAGGTACACTCCCCGCCCCCCCCCCCCTCCCCCCACCCCCCCACCCCCGCACCTGGGAGGGCCTCAAAAATGGCATTTGGGACATTTGGCAAAACCGTTGCTAGATATTTTCGGTATCAATCTATGCGCGAAATATTGTCAAAATATTCCTAACGGTTCAAGTGTAATAGCCATTTTCGCTGATCGACCTCGGACAGACGGACGGACTCACAAGTCAATTATAGGGTACACTGCAAAAAGTCCACCTTACGGTCGACTTTTCTGCGTGTCGTGCAAGTACCACAAACTTCTGGACTATTACAATTACCCTGACTATGCGGATCGACAGATTCGCATATGTACATGCAGCGGCATTTTTTATTTGTGTTCAAGACCAGGATTCGAGGAGTTCTAAATGAGACCTCTCTGATGGAATTTTGAGACCTCTCTGATGGAATTTCGAGACCGCTCTGATGGAATTTTGAGACCTCTCTGATGGAATTTTGAGACCTCTCTGATGGAATTTTCTGAGAATAAAGAAAAAAAAAAAAAACGTTTCAGGGGCGGATACAGGATGATTTCTAAGGGTTCAATTTGATCAGGTTACCGTACTTACTCTACGTATTCAGACAGAAAGACCCGAATAAACGATGTAGCGTCTGATCAGGGTCTACACAGTTTTCACTCATCTAGCAATCTAACAAACATTCACAGGTAATAAAATGGACTATTTGAAGGGTAAGTATAGTGTAAAGAGTGAGGGGTTGAATATTTAGGGTAAATAAGGTATCCCAAAATTATCAGACTTATTCAAAATTTCCCAAGAAAATGAAATTTTGAGTCACAGATGGGTTCGATTGACAGCTCGCCCCCCCCCCACCCCCCCCCCCCCACCCCACCCCCCCCCCACCCCCGCGAACTCCTCTGAATGAATCCGCCTCTGCGTTTGTATCTATATTGCAAGGAGATTTTACCAGGTGTATTGCCATGTAAAGCCATGGCGCATGGGGTTTCACATTGCATAGATTGGACAGGTGAGCTTTACGCATGCCCAAAGCATATGTATAGCCTTCTTTGGTCTTGCGCAGATCGCCTAGACAACCTGTCCACTTTGTCGACTTTTAAATAGCGATCAGCACATGCTTCAACTATAGACTGTTCATGTAAAGGCAAAATGTTGTATATGACCGAAAACATGATAAACATGGCTCAGATAATGCAACGTTACGTGTACCTAAAACAATGCCATATAAAGTGATTATGATTTTTAATATTACAATATTGATTCATCTTATAAGATGAATCAGTATTGTAATATTGAAAATCATAATCACTTTATATGGCATTGTTTATTGATCTGATTAAAGCTAGGTCTTATCAACAAGATTTAGGGAGGACCAGTTAAAGGTCAACATCGAATAACCTCGGGAAAACCCGAAACGTATATTTTAAGACTATATTAAGACAGCCAATCGTGTTTTACGTACCGCTTCCAGTTTGGTTTACAAAGTGGCGACGTTCGAAAGTACGATTGAAAGCGTGTGAGGAAAAGTGTGACTGAAGTGTTTAGACACAACCAGCAGCTTATGTTTGACTATTTGATGAAGAAGCAAGATTGTGTTGGCAACCCGCAGATAATGCAGATATTATTAAAAATACACTTTTCTGGCGTTGTCACCTTATTTTCTGTGGTCATGAGCGTCGCCATTTTGAGTTTCTGGATCGTTTAGGAGCTTTCCTATTGTTAAATATAGAAAGTGTGAATCGGATTCATTCGCACAATTTTACTTTCTAAATTTTGCAAGCGATTTGCTGATTGGTCAGTCGAAGAGGCCATTTCATGGTGACCCTCTACAGGTGTTTGTTAGATCATCCTGTGGAGGACATGCTTTCCGGAAAGCTGGTCATTCATGATCATCTAGTAAAGTTTTGGTTCAACCTGTTGAAAAAATTATACACAAGTCCAATTCTACGGAAAGATTCAAAACTATTTTAAGACATGACCTTGAACTTAAATGGATTAAATGTTTACAAACCCATTTTTCCACTTGGATTTAATGATAATATTTAGCGTGAAGGAAAATTTTCTAAAATGATTCTTTTAGATATTAAAAAAACGTAATAAACAATCTCATGGTAAGCGCAAAAATGGGAATTTTAAACGAAAACATAAACTATGTCTTATCTCGTTTTGATTTAAATATTCTTTTAAATTCTGGACGTCATCAATTGCTTTCTAAACTAGCTTCACAGTCAATGTCTTCATTACATAAGTTAGATGATGAGGCGAATAAATTTTATGACGGAAAACATGATCTGTATGAAGCAGCTCTCCTTACTAGATGTTATACTCAACATGCTCTTCGTCCTTACATTGATTCTGAAATTAATCACATTAGACACTTCATCAAAATTCGATTCATTAATAAAGGTATTGAATTCATAGATTAACCTATCATATTTCGATATAATAATATTATATCAGCTATACCTTTATATTTCGAAAACACGAATCTCCTTTTATCTGTTACAAGTATAACAAACCTATCCGTAATACGATACTTAATTTCAATAAATTAGTTTTTGATCTTGATATTGAAACTATTTCCCCTGATTCTTGAGATTGTAAAGATTTTAAATTTTGTTATCAACCAGCGGGTCATATTGTCACTGGTAACTTGGTTGTAACTCATTCACAAATCCTTTCAGTTATTTCAAAAGGGCCTAAACATAGATTCCCAGCCCACATTGATTTCAATAAATGTCGGAAAACAATTGCCAGTGTTTTAAATGATTATTAAACGCGTTGGTGTAAACGAGAGCATGTTGAGTCTAATGCTTAAAATAATTGGAAATTAAAGATTGTTAAGATCATTGATGAACGTGTGTTATTTTACTCTAATAACCTGATCGTCTCCCTCCTAAGCCTAAATTATCTTTTCGATATTTGAAACAAGGTATCCAAGAATTTCATAGGAAGTATATTTTTGGCTCCAGCTGATAAAGCTGCTAATAATGTTGTTGTTATGTGACGACTTCATTATATCAATACTCTAATACAAGAACTTGGTAATACCAAAACATATGAACGGATTTCTTTTGACGAAAGATCTATTATGTCGATATTACCATTCTATCGAGATTACTGCTCAGTAAGTATTAAAGAAAAACAAGACAGACTTCCTACGTTATATTGGTGACGAAAACTTCATAAACGACCTTATAAAGCACGTTCCATTGCTAATCCTAGTTCATGTACGACTAATGTTTTGTCCAAACTGCTAACTCCATGCCTTACTGCTAATAAAAAAAAACATTGGATTAGATACTATGATACTGTTTACGAAAGGGACGGAATTAACTATTTGCGGTCAATTAAAAATTCTAATGAGGTTCTCAATAAATTTAAATCTAAAAACTTTAAGGCTTCTAAATTGTCTACATATGATTTTTCTACACTGTATACTACGTTACCTCATCATCTTATAAAAGATAAACTTATTGATTTAATTAATCGAACGTTTATTCAGGAGAATACACAATATTTGGATTGCAACGAAAAATGTGCCTTTTTTCACTTCTAATGTATACAATAATCACAATTTATGGTCTTGTCAAAAAGTCTGTGATGCCCCTGTATATCTTTTGGATAATATTTTCATTAGATTTGGAACTAAACTTTATAGGCAAACTATTGGTATTCCGATGGGAACTAAATGTGCTCTTCTTGTTGCAGATTTGTTTCTTTCTTGTTATGAGAGAGATTTCATGAAGTCTCACGTGAAAACCAGGCTGACATTATTGAGGCTCACAATTCAACTTCAAGATACCTTGATGATTTATTAAATATTGACAATATTAACTTTGACCAAATGGTGGACCGCATATACCCTACAGAACTCCAGTTAAATAGAGCAAGTTCTCCCGATACCGAGGCATCTTTTTTGGATTTGAATCTATGCATATCTAATGGTACAGTTTCCACCAAAATTTAAGATAAACGGACGATTTTGATTTTGATATAGTCAGTTTCCCTTTTCTGGATGGCGATGTCCCCCGGCATACCTCATATGGGGTATACATATCTCAACTTATTAGATTCGCCAGAGCTTCTTCAAATCTTAATGACTTTAACTACCGTAATAAAGCCCTTACTGCCAAACTTCTTGGGCAGGGCTATCGTTGTTTTAAACTTCGTAAGGCGTTTTCGAAATTTTATCGCACAGTGCCTTGGTAGAAAAATATAGCGTCAGTCTGGAAACACTTCTGCAACGAGGTATATCGGAACCAGAATTTTAAGGTGACTTAGTGTACAGATTTAGAAAAAAAATGTAGGAAAGTCTAACTTTTCGGAGCAATTCAGAAAACTAATTAACCGTTATAAAAGAATTGGCTATAGCCTGGATATTATGCGGCAGACTGCATGCCTAGTTATCAACCCAATCATTGTTGATGGCTATGCTTCACTCTTTAATTGCACGACGGCGGTTCGGGCCTCAGCCTAAATGATGGCCTCTTCGTAAAACTTTAACCAGTTGGTTAACGATATGTCTTTGGCTTGGCCCGTCGTTGTTCAACTATTGTTTCTGATTTACTCTGGCATACAGTAGAATTAGTCATGAATACTCGTCTTTGTTAGCTCACCTGAGCACGAAGTTCTCATGGTGAGCTATTGTGGTCAGTCAATGTCCGTCGTCCGTCGTGCGTCGTCCGTCGTGAGGCGTCAACAATTGCTTTAAAAGCCTACTCCTCCTACACCCCTGGGCCAATCGACTCGATACTTGGTAGGAAGCATCAGGGTGACTTGTAGATCAAAAATAACTAAAATCGTTCCCATCGGAAATCCATGATGGCCGCTATGGCAGCCATCTTGAAAATATATTTTTTGCTTCTCCTGAACCGAAAGCCCAATTGATTCCAAACTTGCTAGGAAGCATTGGGGTGACTTGTAGATCAAAAATAGCTAAAAACGTGCCGATCGGAAATCCAAGATGGCCGCCATGGCAGCCATCTTGAAAATCTATTTTTCGCTTCTTCTCCTGAACCGAAAGGCCAATTGACTCCAAACTTGCTAGGAAGCATCGGGGTGACTTGTAGATCAAAAATAGCTAAAATCTTGCAGATCAGAAATCCAAGATGGCCGCCATGGCAGCCATATTGAAAATCTATTTTTTGCTTCTTCTCCTAAACCCAAAAGCCAATTGACTCCAAACATTGTAGGAAGCATCGGGGTGACTTTTGTAGATCACAAATAGCTAAAATCATACCAATCGTAAATCAAAGATGGCGGCCATCTTGAAAATCTATTTTTTGCTTCTTCTCCTAACCCCAAATGCGAATTGACTCGAAACTTGGTAGTAAGCATCGGGGTGACTTATAGATCAAAAGTCGCTAAAATCATTCCAATCGGAAATCCAAGATGGCCGTCATCATGAAAATCTATTTTTCACTTCTTCTCCTGAGCCGAAAGGCCAATTGACTCCAAACTTGGTAGGAAGCATCAAGGTGACTTGTAGATCAAAAATAGCTAAAACCATGCTGATCGGAAATCCAAGATGGCCGCCCTGGTGGCCATCTTGAAAATCCGTTTTTCACTTCTTCTCGTAAACCGAAAGGCTTATTGGCTTTAAACTATGTAGGAAGCATCAGGGTGACCTGTAGATCAAAAATAGATAAAATCATCCCTATCAGAAATTCAAGATGGCCGCCATGACAGCCATCTTTAAAATCTATTTTTCGCTTCTTCTCCTGAACTGAAAGGCCATTTGAATCGAAACTTGGTAGGAAGCATTGGGGTGACTTGTAGATCTAAAATAGCTTAAATTGTTTTGATCGGAAATCCAAGATGGCTGTCATGGCGGCCATCTTGAAACTCTTTTTTTCACTTATTTTCCTGAACCAAAGGGCCAGTTGATTTGAAAATTGGTAGGAAGTATCGGGATGACTTTGTTGATATAAAATAGTTAAAATCATTCCGATCGGAAATCCAAGATTGCGGCCATTTTGAAAATCTATTTTTCTTTTCTTCTTCTGAACTGAAAGGCCAATTGACTCGAAACTTGGTAGGAAGCATCGGGTGACTTGTAGATAAAAAAATAGCCCAAATCGTTGCGATAGGAAATCTCAAATTGCGGCTATGGTGGCCATCTTGAAAATGTGTTTTGAACTTTTTCTACTGAACCGAAAGGGCAGTTGACTTAAAGTTCATTGGAAGTATCGCGGTGACTTGTAGATCAACCGTAGCTAAAATCATTCTGATTGGAAGTCCAAGATGGCTACCGTCTTGTTTATGTTTATCATATTTTTCCATGACACTGTGCTGTTTGCATGTATATCATGATTCTTCAGAAACCACTTAGGCGATTGCAACCAAATTTCACATTGATCCTACTGTTGAAATGTGATTGAGAGTTTGTTCAAATGATCACGCTCCATTGACTGTCATGCCATATATAGTATTCTTCTTCAAAATTAAGAACTAATTAAAGGATGATCTTTTCATTAGTTGCGATGACAGGATTGGAAAAATGTTACATAACATCTGCGTATCTGCACTCGCTATGCCACTTAGGTGAGCGACCTGTGGAGCGTGGGCCTCTTGTTTATTATAGTGATTAATTTAAATTTTTATGTTTTCGCTTTGATGCATTGACTGAGTTGGGAGCCTTTATGCGAACCGAATTTTTATGTATTTCTGTATTAAGAGTAGCATCGGGACCCAGGGTGAAGTTGGCTAGCTGTAAAAGTGCTTTAAACCGCACCCCCACCCCGCACCCACCTCCTTGGTGGTTTACGGTGACTTAGTGTACAGATTTAGAAAAAATTGTAGGTAAATCTAACTTTCCGGAGCAATTCAGAAAACTTATTAACCGTTATAAAAGAATTGGCTATAGCCTGCATATTTTGCGGCAGACTGCATGCCTAGTTGTCAACCCAATCATTGTTGATGGCTGTGCTTCACTCTTTAATTGCACGACGGCGGTTCGGGCCTCAGACTCAATGACGGCCTCTTCGTAAAACTTTAACCAGTAGGTTGGAGCTTGACGATATGTCTTGTTTGATATGTTTGGCTTGGCCCGCCGGTTCAACAATTGATTTTCATTTACTCTTGCATACAGTAGAATTAGCCATGAATACTCGTCTTTGTTTATTATAGTGATTAATTAGATTTTTATGTTTTGGCTTTGATGCATGGACTGAGTTGGGAGCCTTTAAGCGAACCGAATTTTTATGTATTTCTGTATTTAGAGTAGCATCGGGACCCAGGATGAAGTTGGCTAGCTGTAAAAGTGCCTTAAAACCCCCGTGGTTTACTCTACTGACCGTTCTAAGGCGGTGGTCTTCTTACTCTTTGTTGCTTTGTGTTTTTTTTATCTACGAGGCGATTTGTTTAATGTCTTACCCTGTGTTATTTTGTTCTTGTTTTTTAGTCCTTTTAGCATTGCGATTACCTCACTTGGGGAAGAGAGAGCTAATCTTAGTGCTTTTCGTACATTTGATCGATTTGTGCTTGTTTGGATTTGTCGGTTGCCTCTTCCTCTTGGTGTCTGGGATGGGCTGCGGTTTATGATTGTGGCACTCCCTGGACTTTTCTCTTATCTTTTTTTTTTTTTTTTTTTTAATAAGATTGCATTGCTTATTCAAATCCATTTATTTTCAGTTTGAAAAGAATGCGAATCAAGAAATTGAAACAGAATCTAAAGGTTTTGACAATGAAAATCCGTTTACAAGTAGAAGGTTCACAGATGATACGGAACTGAAATTTGATGATGGCCAGTCTCTCTTTGTTTCCAAAATATTTCTGGCTTATGCATCTCCAGTCTTTGAACGGATGTTCCATTCCAATTTCAAAGAAAGTGAAACAAACTGCGTGGAGCTAAAAGGAAAAGAGTACGACGTCTTTCTAGAGATGCTTTTGTTTCTACATCCTAGATTACAAACGCCATATTCTGGTATGTTCAGATTTAAGTATGCATACAAAGTACAACCTAAATCTATCTGAGAGGAATGAATACAGAGGCATTAAACATGCAAAACCTGAATGAATATAAATATTTGCAATAATATTTTAGCGCTATATTTATGTATATAGTTTTTTCACGAAACATACGTTGATTTCGCAGTAAAACGCACAGTTTTCTGTCAAAATGAAACTTTTTTTTAATATTTTGAAATGTTAAGTACCTCATTAAATCTACAAATGGCGGCTTCCTTGACAAAAGAATTAAAATCTTTAAACGTCAGTACTTTACTTAATATGTATACAATCGCAAAAATGCATAAAAAATAAATGCATGATTTATCAAGGTCATTTATTTTAGAGACATTATTTGCCAATTTTGCTATTCTCTTTAAATTATTTATATACCCGAAACCGCAAAGGTAGGGAGTAAAGCAGTTCCGGTATGAACTCCTTTTTAGGAGGTTTGATGATTTATTAAATATTGACAATATTTACTTTGACCAAATGGTGGACCGGATATACCCTACAGAACTCCAATTAAATAGAGCAAATTCTTCTGATACCGAGGCACCTTTTTTGGATTTGAATCTATGTATTTCTAATGGTACAGTTTCCACCAAAATTTATGATAAACGGGACGATTTTGATTTTGATATAGTCAATTTCCCTTTTCTGGATGGCGATGTCCCCCGGCGTACCTCATATGGGGTATACATATCTCAACTTATTAGATTCGCCAGAGCTTCTTCAAATCTTAATGACTTTAACTACCGTAATAAAGCCCTTACTGCCAAACGTCTTAGGCAGGGCTATCGTTGTTTTAAACTTCGTCAGGCGTTTTCGAAATTTTATCGCAGACACAGTGCCTTGTTAGAAAACTATAGCGCCAGTCTGAAAACACTTCTGCAACAAGGTATATCGGAACCAGAATTTTACGGTGACTTAGTGTACAGATTTAGAAAAATTGTAGGTAAATCTAACTTTTCGGAGCAATTCAGAAAACTTATTTACCGTTATAAAAGAATTGGCTATAGCCTGGATATTACGAGGCAGACTGCATGCCTAGTTGTCAACCAAATCATTGTTGATGGCTATGCTTCACTCTTTAATTGCACGACGGCGGTTCGGGCCTCAGACCCAATGACGGCCTCTTCCTAAAACTTTAACCAGTGGGTTGGGGCTTGACGATATGTCTTTGGCTTGGCCCGCCGTGGTTCAACTATTGGTTTTCATTTACTCTGGCATACAGTAGAATTAGCCATGAGTACTCGTCTTTGTTTATTATAGTGATTAATTTGATTTTTGTGTTTTCGCTTTGATGCATTGACTGAGTTGGGAGCCTTTATGCGAACCGAATTTTTATTTGTTTCTGTATTAAGAGTAGCATCGGGACCCAGGGTGAAGTTAACTAGCTGTAAAAGTGCTTTAAACCCCCCGCTGGTTTACTCTACTGTCCGTTCTAAGGCGGTGGTCCCGGTGTTAGTCTTATTCTTTGTTGCTTTGTGGTTTATTCTACGAGGCGATTTGTTGTATGTCTTTCCATGTGTCATTTTGTTCTTGTGTTTTTCTAGTCCTTTTAGTATTGCGATTACCTCGCTTGGGGAAGAGAGAGCTAATCTTAGTGCTTTTCGTACGTTTGTTCGATTTGTGCTTGTTTGGATTTGTCGGTTTCCTCTTCCTCTTGGGGTCTGGGAAGGGCTGCGGTTTGTGATTGTGGCACTCCCCTGGACTTTTCTCTTACCTTTTTTTGCATATGCAATTCGACGTCTGGTTGTTTTACGTCACACAACAGTGCCATCAAGTCCTTTTTTCTCCCAATTATAAGTATGACTTTAATGCACGCATGTATCTACAGTGTACTATGTTACAGTTAAGTTTATCTTGACCTTCCCACTTGCTTAATGCGACGTTGTAAAATCGTAATGGCGTTGCGTCGACGTTCATGCGTCTTTGTATAACGTCATGACGTTGCATCGACATTAATGCTGCGTTTTCTTTGTCATCGTGGGTTTATTCCTTGTCGTCATGGTCAAGAAGTAAATTCCTTGTCATCATGGTCGAGAAGTTTATTTCTTGTCATCATGGTCAAGAAGTAAGACAAAGGTGGTTACATTTGTGACTTTCTTTTTTTCTTTTTTTCAGAGTCGAATGCTAGAAGGCTTTATGAATTGGCTGACGAGTATGAAATTCCCTCTCTTTTAAGATACGGTGAACTCATGTTGTTGAAAGATATTGAGTCATATTCCTGTTCAAGCACTGGTGGCTATTTTTCAGTAGGCCCATCAAAAGATCAGCTGCTTCAGAAAGCATTTGATATGCTGATCTTCGCGAACAGGTACAATAATAACAAAATAGCACGCAAGTCAGCAGAGAGGATTTCAACAGTACCCAGTAAAGATTTCATTAACTATCCAAGCTACAAGAGCTTATCAGAGTATTGGAAAACTCAAATTCTAGCATACCGGCTTATGCGATGTGACAGTCAAGGAATACTAAATAACACGCTGAATTAAGACCGTCCTTTTGCCAGGTTTTGTTTTTGTGAATACGACGGTAGCAATTTAAACGCTCTACCTTTTTAATTGTTCTTGTGTTTGTTCTCGTCTATCTAGCATTGTGATAATCTCACCTGGGAAACAGGGAGCTAGCCGCTTTTCTGGTCGCTTAATTGTAATACGAGCCGCAACATGTGAACAGTAAATATCCAAATTTACCCAGCTGAGATATGCAGTCTGCTATACTTCGTTATGTTCTACAGTATCCAAGGTTTTTATTGGTGGACAGTTAAGGTCCTGATTAGACTGCGCAGATGCGCAAGCTGATCTGGACCTTCGTTGCCCGCATATGCCCGAAGACACATCTTCGCATGGCGCGATCCATATGTTCTTGCGGTGTATTCCCCTGTACATCCACTCTTCCTTTCAGTAACGGAGGTAGACGGAGATCTGTAATTATCGCACTTACTGCATTTCATAATGTTTTTACTAGAAGGACTATTTCTATTGTTTGATATGTCATAAAACAGCACAGAACAACACGGAGATGTTTATTTTTAGAGTTTTAATGAGCTTTATACAGGAAAATTCAACGAATCTGACACCGATGGTTCATTTACCGTGTTTGATTCGAACTCGTTTTGTGTCCCTACGAAATTCTTTCGATTGCTCTAGAAAACAAATATTTAGGAATATTTTAGGAAAAACTTATTATTGTCATGAGACTGGATGTTGTGTGTGAACATTAGAAAATCTTCATCGAGGTGATTCTAATGAGTACATACAACATACAATTATATAATAAAAGACAGAAAAGGCATCCCTAAAGTATCCACATTTGCCTCTTAATCTCGCGCTATGATTAAATCTCAGTGGCTGGAACCACGTATGTCTACAACAAATTGCCGTGGTCCCAAAATGTTTCCACATTTAAACTAAATAACAAGAAGTTCACTACAGTTTGAAATAATGTCCCTAGAGTTTGTGTTCTTGCACACCAGATGAGGAAATCCTAGATTTAAGCCTAGGATAGAAATTCATATCCTACCCAGGTTATCATACCCAGGGTAAGGTAAAAATCGAGAATTGTCACATGTTTGATATGAATTGGTTGTAATGGACATCACGTACGCCATCGTTAAGGTTTACGTCACTGAACGTAATGACGTCCGATGATTAAACGCCACATTAATGTCATCACAATGAGGCGGACGTCAGCAATCGAAGCGACTGCATTAATAAAAAATCTTCGTTCAGAAATGAAAGGTGTGCAAGAAAAAAACATATATCATGGGTGTGAGGGTATATAGAAAAACTCGTCCCTCGCGATCACAGTCTGGCTTCACTCGGCAAGCCTCGTGCTGCTAGACAGTGATCCTCGGGACCGATTTTTCCATCTGCCCCTAACAACAGTGACAGGTCCTTATATTACCACTTATAGGCTTTATCTGTGATTTAGCTGTTGCTCGTACTGATTCATAGATGAGTTAAAAGACCTCCACACGGACCGCACAAATATGTTTTTACCACTATGGAAGCTGAGGGCGAGGATTGGGATCCCGTAAAGCTAGCTTAAGCCCTCTCCCCTCACCCCACCAGTAATTCATTAGTGACCGTTCCAAGGCCGTACTTTCATTGTGGTACTTTCTGTTAATTGTTATGTAGTGGTTGACTTTCTAATGTTTTTCTTTCAACAGTTATGAATGATATTTTAGTTAAGTTTGGGTAACAGAGTTCCCCTCTTTTGGGGAAAGAGTTGCCAACCCTGCTTGCTGTCTGTTCATTTTGTGGTTGTTTATTGTATTTGTCTGTCTTTCCTGTTGTTGGTTCGGCTGTTGGTTTTCATTTACTCTGGCATACAGTGGAGTTGGCCATGAGTGCTCGTCTTTGTTTATTGTGGTGATTGGTTTGGTTTTTGTGTTTTCGCTTTGGTGCATTGGCTGGGTTGGGGGCCTTTGTGCGGACCGAATTTTTATGTATTTCTGTATTAAGAGTAGCATCGGGGCCCGGGGTGGGGTTGGCTGGCTGTAAAAGTGCTTTGAGCCCCCCGGTGGTTTGCTCTACCGGCCGTTCTGGGGCGATTTGTTGTGTGTCTTTCCGTGTGTCATTTTGTTCTTGTGTTTTTCGGTCCTTTTAGTATTGAGATTACCTCGCTTTGGGAAGAGAGAGCTAATCTTAGTGCTTTTCGTACGTTTGTTCGGTTTGTGCTTGTTTAGATTTGTCGGTTCCTCTTCCTCTTGGGGTCTGGGAAAGGCTGCGGTTTGCGATTGTGGCACTCCCTGGACTTTTCTCTTACCTTTTTTCCTTTGGTGTTAGGCGTTTATGTGTATCTGACTGTATCCGTTCCTGAGTTCTCTTAACGTATTTTCTCCTTATATTGAGCCGTCTTATTAGGATCTACAATATTTGCCAGTCTGTTAATGATTTTGAGTAAAAACCGTACTGAAAATAATGGACATGTCCAAATGCAAAGATTGAAAAGTCCACTTCAGAAATGCAGGGGTGTTAGGGTTAATGATATAAGAATATAAAATGAATGGTGACAACCAAGCTTTCGGGCATACGCAGTCTGCCACTGGCATAGAACTATTTACACACATTACGCATGTATAAGGAAAATAGTTCATTAAAAGAGATCATTTAACATAAAAAGTCTCCTCCTTTAGAACAGAGGCTCCTTTCTCCTCTTTAAGGAAGAAAATTGTAACTCTAAGAGCAAATTCTTCTTTAAGAATAGCGCACAATTTGGAATCGATGCCAGGGAGACGTTTTCTAGGTTTTTCCAGGCTCTGTGTAAGAGTAATTCTGTTCTTGTAATGCTACTGACTGTGAATGTCCAGACCTTCTAATGCATGCAGTCTGATCAGAAAAAGCGCAGTTCGCTTTTCAAAGTCTGCACTGTCCAAACAATGTCTGAGCACACACCACTGAAAGCCTGCTTGTATATCCAGTCTCCGATTTTTGTGATTTTGTGTGTTCTTTGTTTCCAAAGGCAATCGTTTTTGATTTTTATTTTACTCTACTGTAGCTGGTGTTGTGCCGTGTGGCACACGTCTGAGCACACACCACTGAAAGCCTGCTTGTATATCCAGTCTCCGATTTTTGTGATTTTGTGTGTTCTTTATTTCCAAAGGCAATCTTTTTTATTTTTATTAAGCATATATAATTAACATATGCAGATACGTCTTGGGTCCAAATGACGTAGCGAATTACATCACTGATGAAGCCTGATTTTCCGATTCTGCTACTGAACCAGAAAACTTGGACCACTTCAGCTATGCTCTCTCTCTCTCTCTCTCTCTCTCTCTCTCTCTCTGTGAGCGTATGTGTGTTCATTGTGCGCCATTCCGTTTAGGATCTATATATGAAAACCAAGTTTTCTTAATTACCGTTTTTGTTAAGTTAAAATTATTCTTACATTAATCGTTTTCTTCATAATCATTAATTGTACGTCTTCTGCTTCATTTTGAAGACCTGGGTTATATATCTTCCATGATAACATAAGCATACGTGTTCAGTGCTTTGTCAGTAAACAAATCAAAGCCAACTCTTTTCTCTTTTATTGTCTTTCATGTAAAGTAAATTGCTAAATTATCTTTTTATTCATCTTCATCTTCGTCGATGTCATTAGGAAGACCTAGAAGATATATTTTTCTGTGTTAACTTTTGCATGCATTATTTATGCTTTGTCGGCGACCAAATCAAAAATAAATTTCCTCCGTTATTGTCTTCCATGTAAAGAGCATTCCTTTAAAAAGTGTCTGTTATTCTTTTATTCATCAAAATTTTTCGTCATTAACTGGTATGTCTTTTGCTTCATATGGAAGACCAAAACGGTAAAGGAATTATTTCTCCATGGTAATGTATCTATACGTTTTCCATGTTTTGTCTGTAAACCAATCAAAACCAAATTTAATTTCTCTTTTTTTTGTTTTTGTCAGTAACATTTAATAATTATCCTTTCATTTATCTTCTTATTTGTCTTCTTATCTTCTTATTTGTGATTAACTGGTTCGTCTTCTTCTTCCTTTGGTAGACTCAGAGAAAATAGTTCTCCATGGTAATGTATGTACGCATTTTCAACGCTTTGTCAATGAACAGATCAAAATATTTTTCTTGTTTGTTGTCTGTCGTGTCAGAAACAGTTTTAAATTATCATTTTATTCACCCTCTTCTTCTTCGTTTTCGTTAATTGGTACGTCTTCTGCTTCATACGGAAGACCAAAACATTGTAGGATATATTTCTCTATGGTAAAATATGCATGCGTTTTCAATGCTTTGTCAGTGAACACATCATCAGCATCTGGATATATCTACAACATAATTATACAACACTGAGTATAAAATACTGCCCTTAGGTAATAAAACAAAGTACAAAGTATCATTACCAAACACGTTTATTCAAATATACAGAAAATTACACCTCCAAAGCTGAAAATTTTCAGATAAAAAACTCTGATATTTTTCATATTTCTGCTCAAACATAGATTGTGTTACCCGTTAGAATCGCCTCAATTAGGCGGTTCTAACGAGTACCTGCAATTTATATTTTCAAGCAGAAATAAGGAAATAATGTATACCCTGTAAACCCCAGTTTTACTATATAAAGTGGGGTTTAAGGGGGTCAAAATTATATAGGCATGTTTTTGTGATGTTTCGATGAAAATAATCCATACGTAGCAATTGGCTTATCTATAGTAATTCTTCGAGGTGTTTTGAACTGAAAGAAATATTTAAACCTGTATAAGTATATCACTACAGAAAATAAAACTATTCAACATTATCTCCTTTAGTTGCAGAATGCAAATATATAAGAGGAATGGATACACTTTCAAGGGAGGCAAATCTGTTGAAAATGGTTTGGCTCCCTTCTGAAAAGAAGTCCACCCTAAAAAAGAAGAAATTGCTCTTTTTTAAGAGTAGATCCCTTTTCAAAAGGGTCTTGGAAACCGGAATAATATAACTGAAGATACCCAGGAAACGCCATAATCGCGAAGAACAGTTTTTCTGTCGCAGCAAAAGAAGAACGTGAGGAACAAATGATGACAAAATAAACGCCATAAAAGGAGGTCACAAAGGTTGTTTGCCTTGGAAAGAAAGGAGAAAATATACCAGGTGCATCCAGTCGTTTTTAACAAACTGACAGTATGTATTGGTATGAAACAAATCATCTACAATATAGAGATCAAACATGGTTTTTCATGGATTTACATTCGCCAGTTCCCGTGTGAGTTGTTGAAAACCGAGGCCTCCGGCCTCGGTTTTCAACACCTCCCTAGGGACCTGGCGAATGTTAATTCATTGAAAATCCATGTTCGATCGCTATTATTGCATAAAAACTGAAAACTTTTGCTACATTTCGCGTTATTTCTTGCACTATATTGTTTCGCCTTTTCACCGATGTCTCACGAACGCAATTTCCACGGACTATGCTCGTTTTAGGGCCAGGCAGTAGACATCTCGTGACAGCAGCAAATACGTGGCCTCGGTCCGATCATATTGAAAGTTGCGTAGCCGTGCTTTAACAGCGCGTGAATTGCCTTGTTAATACACAGCTTTTCGCCGGTTAATGCACGGCTGTTAATAACGTGAGACACTGCTTTTTATGCAATAATACACATCAGCGTCTACTCTGTTTTCAACATTTTCAGAAAGTCGTTTGTGTCGGGCGCTTTACTGTGGGGAAAATTCTGTATTTTTAGAGTATACCCTTTTCAGAACTGGTGTGTGTGTGTAGGCAAGCAAAGAGAAAACCATTTCAGCGTTTGATAAAAACGTGAAAGGATGATACGCTGTCAGTATTGTGTAGCGAGTAGATCACCATATCAAAAATTGATGGAATAAGCCTATTAGCAATCCAAAAGCAGATCTACACAATATCAATGCACACGCCAAAAAAGGTAAGAGAAAAATCCAGGGAGTGCCACAATCACAAACCGCAGCCCTTCCCAGACCCCAAGAGGAAGAGGAAACCGACAAATGTAAACAAGCACAAACCGAACAAACGTAATAAAAACACTAAGATTAGCTCTCTCTTCCCTAAGCGAGGTAATCGCAATATTAAAAGGATTGAAAAACACAAGAACAAAATGACACACGTAAAGACACAACAAATCGCCTCGTTGAATAAACCACAAAGCAACAAAGAGTAAGACTAACATCGGGACCACCGCCTTAGAACGGTCGGTAGAGCAAACCACCGGGGGGTTTAAAGCACTTTTATAGCTAGCTAACTTCACCCTGGGTCCCGATGCTACTCTTAATACAGAAATACATAAAAATTCGGTTCGCATAAAGGCTCCCAACTCAGTCAATGCATCAAAGCGAAAACATAAAAATCAAATTAATCACTATAATAAAAAAAGACGAGTACTCATGGCTAATTCTACTGTATGCCAGAGTAAATGAAAACCAATAGTTGAACCACGGCGGGCCAAGCCAAAGACATTTCGTCAAGCCCCAACCCACTGGTTATTTTACGAAGAGGCCGTCACTGAGTCTGAGGCCCGAACCGCCGTAAGTTTGGACGGACGGACGACACGTACGTCAGACGGGCGGGTGGACGTACGGAAGGACGGATATAAAAAGAAGGAACGTCTTGAATGTGTATGAAGTGTATCAGCTGATACTAACTAGAAAAAACTACAAGTTAACTCATAGCTAATAAACATTGATTGGACGGCACCTGGCCTCTGTCACGAACGTTGTCTTTGTTAAACTGAAACAGTAGATAGTCTTCCAAGACAACGTTACAAGGTGGTTCTGTCATTGTGGTATTTTTTGCTGTATGTCCTGTAGTGTTTCACTTACAAACGTTTTTTCTTTTAATAATTATCTAATATAAAAGTATAAAAGGTTACCTTGGCAAATAAAGAACATATAGCAGATAGAAAATGGGAGCCTCGGTTTTATTTACTCTTCATAAGCAGTAATAAAGTTTGCAAACTGCTTAAAACCTCTAGCGTATATATAAGCAATACTCCATTTTCAAAGATACAGTAATGGGACTAATTACCCTAAAGGAAATGAAAATATAATCTCCACTAAGGTGAAGTACGGGGAGACGTTCTACGGCCACCATGCGGCACTAACACCAGCTGCAGCAAAGTAAAATAAAAATATAAAATGGTCAAAAATATATTAAGGTAAGTTTAGGTAACAGACTAGCCACTTTTTTGGGAAAGGGCTGCTGACTCTGCTTGCCGTCTGTTCTTTTGTGGCTGTTACTATATATATTTGTCTGTTTGCTTTTCCCTTTGATGTTGAGAACTTGATATGGACCATATTCTATCAGTTCTTGTTCACGTTTTTGCTTTTCATAGACATTTCAATAGAAAGTGTATCATACCTCGGAAATATAGTTTCCACCGGATTTCGCTAACGTTCCAATGAGATGAGCTGTGTTCTGGAAATGGACACGTTTGTCGCCTGTACCATGCATCATCATCAGACTTGATCTTCTGAGTTTTGTGGCGTGTTTGGATATGTTGGCATCCTGTGTAAATATTTGAAATCTCTCATTATAGACCGACAAAACTGACCTGTCGCTTTGACCCTTACATTTCATTCATTAGAAAATGTCCACTGTTCAGTTTAGTAGACTTCCCAAATCCCGGACATACGCTTCTACCGATATTTCCTTCGTTTAGGCCCATGGGCATGGTGGGCGAAGCTTGCTTACCAAGTAATGCTTACTATCCGCGGACGCCTGATTACACCCTTTGTTCTGGGGTCCATGTCTGTTGGTCTGAACATTCTGATTCGTCATTCGTTTATGGATTTATGATTTTGAATTACGGCTTTGGTACCATGACCGCAACTACTTTAGGCATGGATGTCGGAAAATCATGCAGTCCAAGTGAAACCGCTATTGGCTCACATTTACAGGCAATACCAGTTTATGCAGTAAACGTATCCTTTTAACTATTTTAACCAAAAGGTCCAATCGACAGGTCATCTTGCTCGGACTTTAAGAATCTATCATAGGTGTGAGGGGTAGATAGAGAAATCCGTCCTGAGGATCACTGTCAGGGATCACGAGGCTTGCCCAGTGATGCCCGAAAGAGATCGCGAGATATGGATTTTTTTATGTACCCTTCACACTAGTGATAGATTGTTTTTCTTGCAAACCTTTCATTTCTGAAATAGATTTTTTGATAATGCAGTCACTGCGAATGCTGATGTCCGCCATATGGTGATGACAATAGTGTGGCGTTTAATGATATCATTACGTTCAGTGACGTAAACCTTAACGATGGTGTACATAACGTCCATTACAACCATTGCATATGAAACACGTGAGAAGTCTCGATCGTTATCTTGCCCTGTGTAGGATAACTTGGAGTGAGTTGCATAAGGAAAGTCCTTTCAGGTAGCGCTCTGTAGCGATTTGTCCTTGCTATGCATCGGTCCGTTTGATGGGAGCCCTTTCTAAAATATCTGCCTAAAAGACACGATTTTCAAACTGAGAATTTCTCGTAAAAAAACTAACGGTGCTTGCTTCAGCGATTGGTTTTGTATTCTATGGTCCTTTCTGCAAAATGCACTTCATCCAAGGACAAAAAAAAAGAAAGAAAAACATTTAATTTCTTAAAACGGGCACTGACTACGTCGGGCGCGGCCATTTTTTGTCTGGTCGCTATGCAACGGTCTGTTTCAAATAGCGAGGCAGGTCCGAACACAGTTACGAAGCGCCACGAAGCGCTTTTTGGTAACGTACCATTGCAAAACAAAGCGCTACAAATTGCTCTGTAACGCTCGCCTTATGCAACTCATCCCAGGATAGGCTAAGAATTTCTATCCCAGGGTTAAATCCAGGACTTCCTTTTCTGGTGTGCAAGAAATATAAGTATCTTTAATGGGTATGAGGGGTAGATAGAAAAATCCGTCCCGAGGGTTACTGTCTGGCATCACGAGGCTTGCCGAGGGACGGATTTTTCTATCTACCTCTCACACCAATGACAGATTCTTTTTTCTTGCACACCTTTCATTTCTGAACGCAATTTTTTGATAATGCAGTCACTTTGATTGCTGACGTCCGCCATATTACGATGATAATACTGTGGCGTTTAATGACGTCATTACGCTCTGTGACGTAAACCTTAACGATGGCTTTTTATCATTGTATTTCTTGAACGCCTATATTTGCCAATCAGTTCATGTGTTGTTTTATCACAGTGTTTCATGAATGCCTATATACGCCAATCAGCACACATGCTGTTTTACTGATTGTTTTTCATGAATGCCTACAGTAGCCAATCAGTAAACATGCTGTTTTACTGATTGTATTTCATGAATGCCTATATTAGACAATCAGTGCATGTGCTGTTTTATCACTGTATTTCATGAATTCCTATATTAGCCAATCAGTAAACATGCTGTATTATCATTGTATTTCATGAATGCCTATATTAGCCAATCAGTAAACGTGCTGTATTATCATTGTATTTCATGAATGCCTATATTAGCCAATCAGTAAACGTGCTGTATTATCATTGTATTTCATGAATGCCTATATTAGCCAATCAGTAAACGTGCTGTATTATCATTGTATTTCATGAATGCCTATATTAGCTAATCAGTACATGTGCTGTTTTATCACTGTCTTTCATAAATGCTTATATTAGCCAATCAGTACTTGTGCTGTTTAATCATTGTATTTCACCCGTTATTAGGCACGAACCAATCGAAACTAGGTTTCCTGGAGACCAAAGATAACTGGCTTATTGTAAGACAGCGATCCTTTGGTGATTTTCCGGCATTTCAGGTTATAACAAATTCTCTTTCAAATTTATTTTAAATGAAAACATTAGCATAATGAGCTGAGTCGCGAGAAAAAAGCTGTTAAACCTTTTCCTGCAGAAACCGGATATAAACTGCCTTTGCAAACAGCGTAGATCCAGATCAGTTGGCTACTGAAGAAGCCAACTGATCGAGATCTGCACTGTTCGCATTAAGTAAGTGAATAAAATTCAGCCATTTGGATCAAGTAATCTGACTGGCTGTGGGCATGGCATCTTAATTTATTCAGCATGACAATGGTTAAGACAATCAGTGCGCATGTCAAATCCCCCTCCTAACCGCCCCGACCCCCCCCCCCCCCCACACACACACACTACTAGCAAAGCCACACGTCTAATTCTTTGGTTGAAGTTTCCGTTTGGCCTACTACTTACTTGAGCGAACGACGCAGGTTCTGGCGAGATTCCGCGCATGCGCAGGCTTGCCTAAACATTTGCTGTTCGTATATGCTATAACGGCTCTTTTCCATTGACACGGTATTAATTTTTATCACTGCTTCTTACTTTGCAGCTTAAAGTAAACAATAACATACCGTATTCGACCTAATTACCGCACTGTGCGCTTAGGTTTTTCAAACTTACTGGAAACACTCATTCGTGGTAAAATATGTACCAACTAAGGGTACACTATAAAAAAAGATCAGAAAAGACTTATTTGATATTGATCATGCATTTTTTCTGATTATAAATGCATATGTTGTGGGTACTCATTTGAATTGCATCGACAAGTCGATGCAATTCAAATGAGTACCCACATCATATGCCTTTATAAAGAAGTAGACAAAAAAGTACACTGCCTGTAATCTTTAAGACTATGAAATCGCTTGACTGTGCGCTTATAGGAGTATGTGCGGTAATAAGGTCGAATACGGTATATGAATTACATGCTATATCTGGGCCATGTTGTTCAAAGCATCGTTAGTTTAACGAGCTCGTTAGTGGTCAAAAATGTTAACTGTTCTAGTAAACAATATCTAAGTCACAGATATTTTAGCTGAAAAAATGTGAGTAGTTTGAAAAAAAAATACTCACATTTCTTTTCAGCAAAAATATTAGCATTTATGTCATATTTAATGATCGAAATTTTAACGATACGTTAACTAACGACATCGTTAGTTTTGAACAACTGGGACCTGATATTCGTTTAATGTTGTTTATCATTTTTAGAATTTACATATCTTAGTAATTTTTAATGTTGTAAAATATGAAACAATGATAAATTCTAACTCATAAATTAATTTCAAAGAATAAAATTCTTACATTATAGTGTTCCATATTTTCTTTGGAATCAGGTGACCCCATGTATCTTTCAGCATAAAATGAATCTAGAATACAAAAGGAAAAACGTAAATGAATCGCAAAAGCTGGAAATGTTTCATTTTATATGCAAACAACTTAGAGGTAGATCAGCCTGTGTGCACAAGCCGCTCAATAACCATCACGAAAACACGTCTATATAATTTTGACCCCCCTTAATCCCCACTATCATATAGTAAAACTGGGGTTTACAGGAATATACATTATTTTTAATATTTTGCTAAAACACAGATTGTGGGCACTCGTTAGAACCGCAAAAATATGAAAAATGTCAGACTTTTTTTTATCTGAAAATTTTCCTTTTTTGGTTGTAAAAAATTCAAAATTCAATAGACGTGTTTTCGTAATGGGTATAATAAGTTGAAATGAACTTATGGTTCAGTTTCGGTTGGATAAGAGGGAGCTGCTCGCTCTGCTTTGTTTGGTTTGTAACCGTGTGTGTTATCCGTAGTGATTTTGTCGGTGCCATTGGTGTTATTGGTAGGTTATGTCTGTGATTATGGCATTTTCAGGACATCTTCTTTACTCGTATTTAATGGATATTTTTTATCTATTCTAGCAGCGCTCTGTAATATATATGTTCTTTAGCTCTTAAAGCGCTTATCACAATTGCAGCGGGCAACATATTTTTTTCAGAGATATAAAGCTTGGCATTTCATGTAAATCGTCTCCGTCATCAGAGTTTCACGTCTTATAAAGTCATCAGCTTGCAAAGAGTTACCGTAATAATCCTAAGTAAGAGGTACGATCAAGAAGTTTTCGGCCCAATATACTTAGAATTAATAAATTGAAATGAAACTCCAGTCAGTTGATAATCTTTTCTCATTCATTATCTTTGGTAGAAAGAATTAAATTTCAAAGCTACTGATTTCAGTAGGAATTCGCTACAAACAGGGGAAGGGCGTATTAAACTGAGAAAATGGACAAAGTTGAAGTTTGAGCAGTCATAAAGTACTTCTGTAAGAAGGGCATGTCCCCGAAGGAAATTCATGACGACTTAATTAAAACTCATGGGATGAATCTGCTTCTTCCAGAACGGTGAAGAAATGGGCTGCTAAATTTAGCAGAGAAGGATTATGAACGGACTGGGCACCCTAAAGAGGATACGACAGACGAAAACGTGGTGCTTGTGCACAGTCTGACCATGTGTGACAGGAGAAGAAGACAAATAGGCATCATAAGTTTTGGAGCAGTTTGGTCTATCTTGACCGATATCTAAGGGATGGCCAAGGTTTCACCTAGATGGGTCCTCAGAATGTTGACCAAATATCAGAAGAGGTGCAGGCTTGATATCTCAAAGTATCTCCTGTCTCTCTATGAAGATGATCCTGAAAAATTTATGGGTCGAGGTGACCCAAGAAATTATATTTAGGGCCATCGCTTCGATCCTGAGGCCAAAACGCGGAGTATGCAAAGGAAAGACCCTGGATAACCCCCTCCTAAGAACTTTAAGAGAGTTTCTTCAGAAGGGAAGGTGATGACCTCTATCTTTTGGGATAGTCAGGGCATTATCATGGTGGAGTATCCCAGTAAGCATTCTTTATAAATCTACAGCGGGCCGTTATCGGCCCGTCAGGGTAGCTGACGGGCCGAGAATGGCCCGCTGTAGATTTATAAGGAATGCTAGCTGGGATCTTGAGGGAGGTCGCACGATAAATTGTGCATACAGAAGAACTGAGGCGGCTGCGTCAGTAGATTGCAAAGAAAAGAGGCAAGTTGACTCGAGGCGTTCTGCTCTTGCAAGATAACGCACAAGCCCGCCCCTCTCAAGATGCTATGGTTGCTGCGACTAAATGTAGCTTCGATGTCCTTTCTTATCTGCCGTATTCTCCAGATATAGCAACTTCGGGCTTCTATCTGTTTCCAAATCTGAAGATTTAATGGTAGGAGTTTTGGAAGCAATGAAAAAGTCATAGATGCCGTTGATGAGTACTTAAGGGCAGGAAAAACGCTTCTGTTCTGATGGGATAAGCAAAGTGGAACAGGGTTGGAGAAAGTGCATCGAAGCAAAGGGAGAGTATACTGACAAAAAAAAAAAAAAAAAAAAGAAAAGAAATATTGGCATACTGCTCTTGGTCATTTCCAAAGTACAGGGGCCGAGAACTTTTTGTACGTTCCCCATACTGGGGCAGATAGGCCTTTGCAAACAGTGTAGAACCTGATCAAACGCCAAAGCACGCGCCGTCTGATCAGGGTCTACACTGTTTGCCATACATACAGCAATAATTTAGACACATCAACAGGTAGCAGAATGGACTATTTCAAATTTCAGGATAATTATAATAAGTGGATAAGGTGTCCCAATACGTAGGGTAAATACAGTAATGCATTTACCCATGTATCTCCAGTCTGTAATTGGTGCAACGACAAGACCGCAGTTGAAAACCGATTGTTCTCTACTTAAAACAGATAAGGAAATATAGCCACCATAACCCTGAAATGAAATGACAAACTTTTATAAAATATAGGTGATAAACTTTGTCAGCTAAAACGATACCAAACTCATAGTCTTTACCGCCCTCTGGGCTAATTCAACAGACGATATATAGATGATACTCTTGTGATTATTCCCAGAAAATGGGCTTTGACATCTCGCGCTAATTTTCTTTGTTGGAGACAATTTGCATGAAATGTCAAAACCTATTTTCTGCGAAAAGTAAATAAAAAGATAATTCAAAATGTCGGCGTGTTAAGCTTGTAGTGATGGTCAACAGGACCTTTGACTTTTACAAGTACATTCTATAACATTCAAATATCATGGCTTTGCACAATTTCGTTACTTGCTTGTGTATAAATTTCTTAATACCTGACGTATCATACTGGCAACATCAAACAAAGCTGCGGCTAGACAGTGAATAACTTAGACGCTTCCACGATATATTGTTTTTAGACAAATAAGAAGGCTGGGGTATTTTAAAGACAATGGATACCCTTGGTATATATTCCACCATCTATATATGGGAGACAAATGTTTTGATTTCCTATATGCTTTCCTGCACAACAGTTCCCTTTTGAAAAGGGGTCTATTCTAAAAGGAAAGCATTTACCCCAAGGCGGGAGCATTTGCTTTCCTTCTAGAGCAGACCCTTCTCAGAAAGGGAGTCGGAACAAATCTGACGGAGCTTTATCCCCCGAAAGTGTATCAATTGAATTTAATCTAAGCAGAGCTTTACCACTTAAAAACTTCAATTTTTGTGATAACTAAATTTTTCAGAACAATCTCCATGTCACATCACGAAAACATGCCTATATAATGTTGACCCCCTTAAACCCCAATTTTATATAGTAACACTGGGGTTTACAGGAGTATACATTATTTTATTCATTGTGCTCGAAAACAGAGATTGTGGGTACTCGTTAGAACCGCCTCGCCGAGGCGGTTCTAACGAGTACCCAAAAATCTATGTTTTGAGCAAAAATATGTAAAATATCAGAGTTTTTTTAATCTGAAAATTTTCAGTTTTGTGGTGGTGAACTTTTCTATATATTTGAACAGGCGTGTTTTCGTAATGAACAGATTGACAAGTTGATGTTACGTGCAAGTCAGACCGCAATTCCTATTCTTCATTATGAAAACACGCCTATTCAAATATATTTAAAAATTTCAGCACCAAAAACTGAAAGTTTTCAGATAAAAATTCTGATATTTTTCATAATATTGCTCAAAACATAGATTGAGGGTACTCGTAAGAACCGCCTCGCCGAAAACGAGTACCCACAATCCTTGTTTTTGAACAGAAATAAGAAAAATAATGTATACCTCTGTAAACCCCAGTTTGACTATATAAAATTTGGTTTTAAGGGATCATTTGGATCAAAATTGTAGAGGTATGTTTATGTGATGTATAGAACGGTAAATCAGGAAGGTTTTTGGTAAACTATACTCTGCCAACTGAAGTAATTTTGTTCTGATAAAGTGATGTGTGCAACTTATAAGTACCCCTTCAATAAAAGTGAGCACATTTTCAAGTTCCAATATCTTACTCAGCATTAATATTTATGGTACTTTCACAGCATTTCGTCCGTAACAATGTGTTACACGTACAGTAAACTTATGTCTAGAAACATGCTATGAAAGCAAGGCATAATAGAGACGCTGAAAATGGAAAAAAAAAAAATGAAATGAAAACAATCGCAGATAAATGTGAGCGTTTAAAGGACATGCTTTTTCATCCCTGGTAAAAAGTAGGCAATACAATCTTATTAAATAATACATTATATTTCTTACTAATCAGGGTAGCGAAAAGAAAACTACGGATACGAATTTCGTGGCAAAACAAGTTTAATTCAGGTAGAAGTGAGAACCGGAGAAAAGGTTAAAGCGGTCTTCCTGTAGAGTGAAATATTGTTTTCAGCTGATAAAAACGCTAACTGCATGCTGCGCATGTCAATCCTCAGTCGGTATTAAGTTTGGGCATGGTAATTGCACCAGCAACGTTGCCCGTTTTACAATATGCCTTGTCTAAATAATGTACGACTTATACTGCTTTACAGTGCTAAGGGAACTTTTAGAAAGTGATGAAGAAACACATGCTGCGCCTGTCAATCCTCAGCCGGGATAAAGTTTGGGCATGGTATTGTACCAGCAACGTGCCCGTTTTACAATATGCCTTGTCTAAATAATGTACGACTTACACTGCTTTACAGTGCTAAGGGAACTTTTAGAAAGTGATGAAGAAACACATTTCATATAGGCTTGAAAAAAGTGTAAAAATTGTTTTATAGGCTTTTTTTAAATATTTTATCCATTTTTTCGTAACATTTTTTACAATAATACGCCTGGTGGCATCTGCTGGAGTATATAATTTAACCGCATGTCGTTAGGTATCAAAATCAACAAAGAAAATCCTATTGAATGTTCGTGTTTCAAATAAAATCTAAATGAAATGAAATCTTCTTCGAAATGCTTAGAACGATGTGTGACAATTACCTTCTATTTCGTTGTTAAAAAGGATCAGTATATATATATTCAGATTAAAATACTACTCACCGCGCCATACACTGCAATTGTATCATGAACAAAGTCCAGTGTTTTAAAATACCTGGGAAAGAAAATATTTGTATCATACACCGAACTTTCAAAGAATGTGATTATTACGAATTGTAATAGCAGCGACGATATCTTGATTATATCAACACTAATCACTAAGGGCGATTTTCAACGAAAATGATCATTTGATGTACATAGCAGTCAAACATGAAAAACGTCTTTAAAAATGCATATTCGTAGTTAAGGGTCCTTCGTCTGAAGTTCTGTTTTATGAAAGTTCAGGGTTTCAGCTTAATGACGAAAAAAAAAAAAAAAAAAAAAAAAAAAAAACCTCATAGGTCTACATATTTGTGAATGGAAAATAATATATTTTTACCGGAAAAACTTTACACGCATAAAATAGGTAAACAATTCATATAATACGTTCACATTAATATTCCGTTATGAAAACTGAGCGGTGCCATGTAAAAAGGTATCACCGGGCCCAATGGGAATAAAGATCCAGACAACCAGTCAAGGTGCCCAATCTTACTAAAGGCCGTTGTTATACCTGGCCCCGAGGTTATAAAACTTTTTTCATGCTCAACTCAGCTGGACAGGAAATTTGCCCTGCTAATAAATCTCAAATTACTAATAATTCCAAATTCTTTCTTGCTAAACATAGCTGAGCATAAAATTTTCTCTGCTTATAAATATGAAAATGCCAACAATCGTTGGCATTTTCATATTTATTAGCAGAGAAAATTTCATGCTCAGTTGAGCTGAGCATGAAAAAAGTTTTATAACCTTGGGGCCTGAATTAACTTTACAGCATCCGTTGATTCTGTATGCAGACAGCTAAGTCCCTGGTCAGGTTGCGTGGATGCCCAGGCTGGTCTAGGCGCTGGTTTCAATATATGCACGGAAGGCACATTTATTTTCTCATATCGCCGCTCAAATGATAAGGCAGGCGATCTTTTTGCGAGCCGAACAAATAATCATGATTTGGAGCTGCTGGGGTAGTTCGTGCAACTAAATAAATTAATTGTAATTACTCTGTAGTTGATAATATGTCGTCTGCATCAGCTTTCCCTATGTTTTTGTATATGTCTTGCCGCCACTTAGCACCTCTGCCTCCACTACCACGTGTATCAATCAACGCTATTATGATGTCATGGTAACTAGACAGTACATCCTCCCATCCAAGACGGAATCTCTTTGACGCCAAATGCGCACCAGGATATTCGTCTCTGAAATATTAATCCTGGTCAGCTGAATCCGAGTGTGCCCTGTTCTTGTAAACAGTTTAGATCCAGATCAGTTGACCAACTGAACTGAATCTGCACTGATTATCATTAAGTATGTGAATTGTACCAACAACCTGGATCAAGTAATTTGATTGGCTGAAAATTAGAAGTGGGCGTGGCATATTAATTTATTCAGCTTGGCAAGGGTTAAGAGCCAACCAGGTATTTTCCCAGCTAGCATTCTACTTAAATCTATATTGAACCGTTGTCAGCCCGGCCGGAATCCTGTCGGACCAACAACAATCTAATAAAGATTTAAGTAGAATGCTGGCTGGGATTTTTCTTTGCTAACATAATTTTATTTGAGTCATGACAAAACCAGCTTTCCGGAAAATGCGAACTGCACATGCCCATCAAAGGCAATGGAGATGAAGATATTTCCTGTTCACATTTTAAAATCTGGAGAGTCTAAGCACAGTGCGGGTGAACTACACATGCGCAAACATGAAATGTAATAATACTGAATCTTAGTGATAATTTCCACCGTATATGCTTCAGAAGAATATATCTGGAAATTTTTGTAGTTTCTGCATGTCTTTATGGACTCAAGTTACGGTGCAGTGGATGTACCAAACTAATACAGGTAACGAATTTTATCCTATTACTCTATATCCATATATTGTAAAATAGATAAGAATTTATACAACGTACACTGCAAAGCTAATTGTCAAAAGAATTATGTTTACTTTTCCCTAGATCCATGGCCTCATCCTAACTTATCGACTTTTAATGACCAAAGACTCACGGTGCTGTAATTACAGAATGTTGATACATTTGCTTGTATTTGCTATATGAGTACACAATGAAAATACGAGTATTGTCGGCTGGCTTAAATTCCTGCAAAAAAGCCCCTTCTGAGAAAGGATCTACTGTGAGAAGAGGTCTATTCTTAACAGAAATAGTTGCTCCTTTTTGAAAATATGGTCTATTCTAAAAGAAATGAAAGTGCTCGTAAAAGAAAAAATATCTTTCCTTTAAGAGTAGAATAAAAAAAAATGCCTTTAGAAACAAAGAACACACAATACATGAAAATTAGAGACTCGGTTTGACTGAGTCTCTTCATATGCAACTCTGCAGTTTGCAAGGCTGCATACGCCCCCAAGTGGTATTCGATTTTCAAAAAAACCAGGACGGCTGCTCAATGATCCCTAAGGAAATAAAATATAATTTGCACTATGATGATGTACGGGGCGACTTTTTACGGCCGCCACACGGCACAACACCAGCTATAGTAGAGTAAAAGAGGATTTCCTTTGAAAACAAAGAACACACAAAATCATTAGGCTTTTTGATTGAGTTTGATTGAGTTACTAAGACCTCTCTTCGAAAGGAAAACGAAACTCATCACGAAAACATACCTATATAATTTTGACCCGCTTAAACCCCACTTTTATATAGTAAAACTGGGGTTTACAGGAGTATACATTATTTTTCTTATTTTTGCTCAAAAATATAGATTGTTGGTACTCGTTAGAACCGCCTCGGCGAGGCGTTCTAATGAATACCCACAATCTATATTTTGAGCAGAAATGTGAAAAATATCATAGATTTTTATCTGGAAATTTCCTGTTTTTGGCGGTGAAATTTTCAATTTATTTGAATAGGCATGTTTTCGTAATGATTCTGACTTAGCTACGTTTCCTAATATTGTATCGATTCCAATTAAGTTGATATATCATAGCCGCTGTTGGTAAACTGACCATTGCATTACGAAAACGTGCCTATTCAAATATACTGAAAATTTTATCACCAAAAAATGAAAATTTTGTGATAAAAAATTCTGATATTTTTCATATTTCTGCTCAAAACATAGATTGTGGGTACTCGTTAGAACCGCCTCGGCGAGGCGGTTCAAACGAGTACCCACAATCTATGTTTTTAAGCAGAAATAAGAAAAATAATGTATACCCCTGTAAACCCCAGTTTTACTATATAAAAGTGGGGTTAAAGGGGGTCAAAATTATATAGGCATGTTTTCGTGATGGTATTATCCTAACTATTTGAAAACCACAACTCCTTACAGCTCTTGTCCTAAACCTTAAAAGATGCTTTTTGTATTACTCAGAGTTGTGCCTTAAACTGCTGTCGGAATGGCAAACGATGCAGACCATGATCAGGCAACTCCTTAAGGATCCTTTTGGAGTAGGTCTACTCTGTTTGCTCAGATAAATACGTCCGAGTATTTATTATAAATACATTTCCTTTTGCTTGATATACAAACATTACAGTGTTGTTTATATAAAAACACAGGACAGCAGTAGACTGAAGTGCAGACACCGATTAAAACTGTGCTTTCCAAAACGACATTCTACATCTAATCTAAAAAATAGGCAAACTGCAAAGTTCCTATCCAATACTTGTTCGCCTGAGTCCTGTTTGTTTGCAAATAGAAAGATACCTCCAATTTGAAAAACGTACATTACTACCAATAAACGGTACTTGATCTGTTCCTCTCGTTTCATCGTTGGCGGTAACAGCAATTTTGCATGTAAAACTGAAATCACAGATTTACGTATCAATCAGACGACAGTTACTAGCCGCTTATTGGCACTTAAGGTCAATTTATGAAATATAGCTAAACACAAACGATTCAACCTCATGTTATTATTTCAGTTTACTTTATGTTCGTTACGCTAACACGCTGATGTAATGAAGAGTCCTCTATTCTCCAGTTACATAACTGGGCCGCGCCATGAAAACGTGTCTTCGAGCATATGCGGACAATTAAGGTCCAGATCAGCCTGCTCAGGGCCTTCGCTATCTCCTAACAGAATTATTGAAGACTATAGAATATTCAATGGAGAGCAAATGCCCGGACAAGACCTTGCGCATGCGTGGGATGAATCTAAATGTGCACTTTGCGCATGCTCGAAGACACATTTTTGCTTGCGCGTCCAATATAGTACATTCTAAAGCGTTTCGTTTTTTCTACGTGTTCTTTCCTTTCAAGGGCAACCTTTACAAATTTTATTACAATATTCTAATTTTTAAACCTGAATTTAATTTAATCTAATATTGCTATGATTTTTTCTTACTTAATTAACAAAATGTTCCGCTTTTTTTTGATCTCCTCATTGAAAAGTCGAAGGAAACGTACTACGAGTATGACATTGTTTAAAACTAGTTCCACTTTTAGAATGTATGTACAGTTTATTTGTATACTTTCTAGTACTGGTAGGAGTTATAACTTTCTTACCTTCGTTGCTGTATAAAACTGGGACGTTAAAATAGTCATTAACTGGTAACAACTTTGCCGACAAGAGCTGTTGCAGAGGAATGTTGCTTTCCAGATTACCTACTGCAAAAAGAGATAAAATCCAATTAAGAGACAAACTAGGAATAAAAAAAAACACGTAGAAAAAAGAAAAAGAACAACAACAACAAAAATAATGCCCAGTGTAGACGCAGAACCATAGACGCCACAGAACGCTTCGTCTCCTTAGTCACCACTCTTTGCTTTCAACGAAATTATTGTTACAGAAGAAAAAAGAAATGAAAAGAAATCAAATCAGACTTGTGGCGGCGGTAGAACGTCTCCCCGTACTTTACCATAGTGCAGATTATATTTCATTTCCTTTGAGATCATTGAGCCCATTGTGGAATCTTTGAAAATGGAGTTCTGCTCATGTATACGCTAGAGGGCGGCGTAAGCAGTGTTGCAAACTTCATTACTGCTTATGAAGAGTCTCAATAAAACCGAGACTCCCATTTTCTTATCTGTAGTGTGTTCTTTGTTTCCAAAGGCAATCTTTTTGACGTTTATTCTTATACAGCAATGAAATAGTAAGATGCGATAGTCTTCCGTATACTAATAGAATTATGTGAAACGTATTCTTCTAAACCTTCCTTCTAATAAAGGCATTTTTCTGGAACATAGCATGCTTATAATTTTCGTGTTTATCCCGAAATCATATATGATGTGTACCCAACACATATCATTTGGAAGCAAGTGAGACATTGAACATATGCAAATAGTAAATTGTGCAACACTGCCCATGCCTCCTAGCCCATGGTTGAGCGATATTTTGTTTGTAAGTAAATCAAAATGAGCCAAATGATCCTAATGGGCCAGCAAGTGTAAACAATACTAAACATCCGATGAAGATTCAAATACGAGAGGTCCTTTAGAAGCAAGCACATCACATAAACGAACTTATATTTCGTTTCCTTTGTGATCCTTGGGCCCTTTGTAGTATATTTGAAAATGGAGTTCTGCTCATGTATACGCTAGAGGGTGTAAGCAGTGTTGCAAACTTCATTACTGCACATGAAGAGTCTCAATAAAACCGAGACTCCCATTTTCTAACCCGTAGTATGTTCTTTGTTTCCAAAGGCAATCTTTTTGACGTTTATTATCGGACTATGTTATTGCGGTATGTCCGGCTACGCTTTTATACAAATTAGCCCTTTCATACAAATAGAGGTTTAAGCATATATTCGAACAGCGAAAGCCCAGATAAGCCTCCATATCTGAGCAGTCCGATTTATAAATCTACTTTTCGTTTGGATACTGTTTACCACCAGTGGAAATGGAAAACAATAGGCAGGTTACCCGAATTTATAGGTCGATCTAGACCTTTATTATATACCTATCATTGAAACCGCCTTTTAATAGTTCAGTTCCTTGCAGTTTAATAAAAAAAAAAAGCCAGATCAGCTGATAGTCTCGACTTTTTCTAGACCCATATCACATCCTCTCAAACGAGGGTTGTTTACACTGACGACATGAAACCGAAGCGACATGCGTATAACATTCCCGCATCTTCAAATGCTCCAAGTGGTCTTTCAAAACTAGCGGTTGACGTGCATTTGATTAATATAATAATAAAATTTCTTCTGCTACTGTTATGAATGTCTATGATGGCACTTTAATGCATCACGAAAACATGCCCATATAAATTTGACCCCCTTAAACCCCACTTTTATGTAGTAAAACTGGGGTTTACAGGGGTATATATTATTTTTCTTATTTCTGCTCAAAAATATAGATTGTTGGTACCCGTTAGAACCGCCTCGTCGAGGCGGTTCTAACGGGTACCAACAATCTTTGTTTTATGCAGACATATGAAAAATATTTAGAATTTTTTATCTGGAAATTTTCAATTTTTGATGATAAAATTCTCAGTTTATTTGAATAGGCGTGTTTTCGTAATGATTAATTTTCAATGTAGGTAATAAAAAACAGTATTACTATAGTAACGTGATCTGACGCTCTGTATAATGTCTCCACGGTGCTTCCGTATATCTGTATCACAATAGACTCATGCATCTTATGTGATCCCGTGATCTAGGATAATCCCATTACGAAAACACGCCTATTCAAATTTTTTGAAAATTTTACCACCAAAAAAATGAAAATTTTCAGATAAAAATTGTGATATTTTTCATATTTCTTCTCAAAACATAGATTGTAGGTATTCGTTAGAACCGCCTCGGCGAGGCGGTTCTAACGAGTACCCACAATCTATGTTTTTGATCAGAAATAAGAAAAATAATGTATACCCCTGTAAACCCCGGTTTTACTATATAAAAGTGGGGTTTGAGGGGGTCAAAATTATATAGGCATGTTTTCGTGATGCCGTGATCTAGGATAATCCGCTTGATGTGATACAGAATGTCAGATCACGTTACTGCAGTAATAATGTGTTTCTATTGTTCGAAAACGCGGTAAGGCTACTATTAAAAAAAATAATAATTTACTGTTACCATAAATGCTTGGTGTTTGGTACACATCATAGTGAGGTACTGCAGGACCGAGGCATTCCAAAACATAGTATCTGCCAGAAGTACTGAAAGTAGCGTCGAAGTACTCACAGTCCGCTTTATCACACGAAAGGCAATGTGGGTGATGGAATGAGGAACTGTCACGTGACGCTCTTATGCTGCAGAAAAATAAATAAATTACGTTGTACCAGTTTAGTGTTTTAATTTTCCATTATTCATTACGACTATTCAAATATATTGAAAATGTCACCGCCAAAAGATGAAAAATTCCAAATAAAAAGATTCTTGTATTTGTCATATTTCTGTTCAAAATATATATTCTTGTTACTCGTTAGGTGAGGCGGTTCTTACGAGTTCCCACAATTTATGTTTTTGAGCAGAAATAAGAAAAATAATGTATACCCTGTAAACCCCCAGTTTTACTGTATACTGGGATTTAAGGGGGTCAAAATTATATAGGTATGTTTTCGTGATGTCATTTTGGACAATAAAAAGTTGGCAACCTGATGAAGGTCCTTTTTAAGTGACAAAGCACAGTATGGAGAACTATTCCACACAGAGCCTTGCTCAAACCCATAATATAAGATTTTAGTTTCTGTATGCCGTGAGTAGATACAGCTAGATATATAGAGATCAAATTCTAACTTATAATTGAATGATGTATCTTGCATGTTAGATATTATACACGTACAATAGCATTCTAATCACTATATAAATATAAACGCGCTTCAGGGATTAATTTACAATGCATTGAGCAGTCCGATTAAACAAATTCCTTAAACGATTCCGTAAAATGTATATTACAGACACCATTTCGTAGACTGTATATCAAAAGTACAATTCCGTAAAACGTACATAACAACTACATTTCCGAAGAATATATATCAAAAGCCCAATTCTTTAGACTGTATATTAAAAGTCCAATTCCGTACAACGTATATTAAAAGTACAATTCTGTAGAATGCATATTAGAAGTGCAATTCCGTACAGCATATATTTAAAAGTACAATATGTATTAAACGCTGAACTTCGTACAACATATATTTAAAGTAGAATCCCATAAAAGTCTATCAAAAGTACAATTCTCTAGAACATATATTAAAAGTAGAATTTCGTACAATATATATCAAAAGTACAATTCTATAGAATGTATATCAAAAGTACAATTCCGTAGATTACATATTAGAAGTACAAAAGTACAATTCCAATTATACTGAATGTTTGAAACTTCTATACACAATATATGTATAAACTATGATTTTTGAAAGCATTTGATATAAACATTACCTGTATAAATGTCTTGTTCGTGTGTCTGTCTCCGGAATAGCTAAGTAATATCTGTAACAAACACAGATAGTAATACAATGTCTAATTAGTCGTTTTTAAAAGTAATATGTTGACCACGAGGCCTTGAAACTGTATACCTAAAGTCCATATGGGACACGATCTGCTAAATAAACAACGTTGGACGTTATAGTAACCCTAAATTTTCCCTAAAAGACATCAACATAACGCTCCATTTTTGGAAGAGTGCTTCACCACGAGAACGTTTGCTCTAGAGATGCCTCATCAGAAAGGGTAACCCAGCTAGCATTCTACGTAAATCTACATCGGGCCGTCATCGGCCCGTCAGCTACCCTGACGGGCCGATGACGGTCCGATATAGATTTGCGTAGAATGCTGACTGGGAAGCTTGCTTTTGAAGAGCAGTGCAAACCTAAGAGAAATGAGAGCATCGCACAGACAGAGCTACAATTGCGTCACCAGCTCAGGTAGCAAATTCAAATCTATCTTGTACCACCTATGACAGACACTTTGAAACAAAGATTGGACTCATCAAGTGTCAACGAACACACATAAGAATAATAATTCTCATGGTCAAGCTTGGCAGACGAACCAACAACAACAACCTTAAATATCTAGGCAGACATACCTGACCTATATCAGACTAAAAGCAGAAAGTATCCGTGTTTATACTACGCATACAAGGCCTGTCCAAAAAGTTCGTGTACTGCCTATACAATTGCACTTTCTGTTGAGCTTTCATGAAAATTGACCAAAAGTGAAGTTCCGTTTTCGGAACTTTTCAGATATAATCAGTATTATTAAAATGCATCAGAAAGCGTATATTTGTGTTGGCATAGCAACACAGGGTGTCGCCCATGGTGCACGTCAGAAATTCTGATTTTCCAAAACAAAATTCTTCTACTGAGCTTGTTAATACCTTTGTATTTAGTTGTCTCATGATATTGAAACTTCTTAATTCAAAACAATAGTCCCTGTATGCTATTTTTGTGAATTTGAATTACCAATAAAAATGCATGTTGAAAATATTGAATATGGTACACATCAGAATCGAGAAGAAAAAATGTCTTACTTAGTGTCAAATTATGTCAGTAATGAATTATATGTAACAAAAGTATTGCAGTTGAATTATATCGCTCATACAGCTTCCTTTAGACAAGGCTTATACTTCATACTCGTTGTTACGAAGTTCTGCATCAGCGAAAGGTTTGTACATAGGCATTACATATAAAAGGGTTGGAAATCTAGCCCCCTTAAACACTTACAATATATTTTCTGTTTTGTAATATCCAAGCAATTTGACCACTTCAGACTTTCCGTATGTCAGGAAAATTCTCCTTCCATCTGAATGTGACGTCTGTTAGAAATATATATATAGAAACATGATGTCAACATACTTCTGTCCTAAATGTCTTTTTGATTTAAATCGTTCAGACCGGATTACCATATAGACAATCGACTGTGCTAAGTTAAAAAAAAGCACCTGGATTATATATGCGTCTGCTGATCAAATAAGTTAACAGTTACAGTTGAAACTCAACTCGTATGTCAGTGGTTTCCTCTCCATCCATAAGAGGTGAAGGGTAACATACTGGTATTGGTGCAGATCCGTTGGCAGCGGTGTAGGCGTTGATACAATATAGTTTTTGCATGTACGACACTTCTTGGAAAAGTAGGGGGATTATTACCAAAATTTAAATGAATACATCATTGGGATATGCCTAAGTATTGGTTTAATTTGTGGCCTACTTGGCCTTATTTACTGAGTTTCATCATGTAGTCCATTTAAGAATTACGTAATAAAATGCTATATATATATATATATATATATATGTGTGTGTGTGTGTGTGTGTGTGTGTGTGTGTATGTGTGTGTGTGTGCAAAATCTTCAAGCTGCATTGCAGTTTTGCTTTCAAAACTGACGTTGCAGACAATATAAGCCTTTTCGAATAATGGATTATACAAGAAAGGAATAATTAATATAGTAATATAATACCAAATACTAACTTAAAAAAAAAAAAAACTAGGTCTGCGCTTACCACACAATATGCGCTAAGCTTAGATCAAGCTTTTTTTTAACGCCACGACTTGGTTATAATTACATTTTGATTAGAAAGGACTCATAAAATTATGTCGATTATTTTTGTAAGACCTACATCGTGAAACTAATATGTATGACGTTACCTTGGAATCTATACTAGCAATCTGGTTAAAACTGCCGGCTGGTCCATTTCTTTGGGGAAGGAGAATAAAATATTCGTCACTACTGGTTGATAAGACATCATGTTGGTACTATAATACAAAAACACGCCTATTCAAATATATAGAAAATTTCACCTCCAAATTCTGAAATTTTTCTGAACAAAACTCTGATAGTGTTTCATATTTCTGCTCAAAACATACATTGTGGTTACTCGTTAGACCCGCCATTGTGGTTACTCGTTAGACTAGGCGGGTCTAACGAGTACCCACAATTTATGTTTTTGAGCAGAAATAAGAAAAATAATGTATAAGTGGGGTATAAGGGGGTCAAAATTATATAGGCATGTTTTCGTGATGGATACACATTTAATATAAAATACACGTATATGTGACACATATTTACATAAGAAAATAGATAGCAGTGTCCCTCCAAATTGATATTATATTTTATGCGACGGCATAATTTCCGATTGAGCAGTTGTTTTGGATAACACTGCACGCGCTTTCACATTTTAAGAACGATCAGGATATATGGTAGCTGTTCTAAAAACATAAGTGAAGGTACCCAGGAAATGCCGCAATCAAAACATAAGTGAAGGTACCCAGGAAATGCCGCAATCACGAAGCACATTCGTCCCGAGGAAACCAGACGAAGGAGGAACAAGGGACAAACAATGACAAAACAAACGTCACATATAAAACCACAGACGCACAAAGAAAGAACTACAACAACTCACGCAAAACCCCACCCTTAATTCTGATGCCTTTCCGAATTACAAATACATGTTCGTTCCGTATATGGGTCCTCTACGTCTTTCTGTGAAATATCACTGTAAAACACATGTAATCAAACACTATGTAATGAAATTAAGCAAAGGCCTCAATGACGACTGATGACGATCTTAAGCCCGAACTTTGCTTTTGGAAAAGGTTCTGTCATTGCGAAGTAGTTATCTGAAACTATTACTGACATTAACGGAGCACATCTAGACATGTATATGAGAGCTACTTCGAACTGGCATACTGTTATTTTGAGTCAAAATAGGCATTATTGTCCAGAATATTGTAGAAATGGCTACTTTTACTTACCGTATCTACCCAGCCAGCACGAGCTTCGTATCGAAAATTCTGCAAGAAAGTAGAGAATTGACAATTAGCAAATAAATAAAATAAGAAAAAAATAAGAATATATAAAATGTTTACTTCTGAACATAAGACTTAAACCTTAAAATGCTAACCACAACTACAACAGACAACATTTTGATCTTTTTTTCACATGAAATCAAGTCATATTTTCTCTGAAAAATGAAAAACAAAATTGAATGTCGTCTGCTACAATTTTGCTCAGCAATTTAACCCCTGTCATGCTGAATGAATTAAGATGGCACGCCCACTTCTAATTTCCAGCCAATCAGATTACTTGATCCGGGTTTTTTTTTTTATAAAAATTCACATATTTAATGACAAACAGTGCAGATCCAGATCAGTTGGCTTCAGAGGCCAACTGATCTGGATCTACACTGTTTGCTAAAACAGGGCATGTCGTGCTCAGCAAGAGAAGGGTTAAGGGTTAAGAAAATTGTGAAGGCTGTCAAATGAAGCCATAACATTTGTGACGATACCTTTCTCTATTAAAAATTGCATACTAAGCTTTCTCAATATGCAATTCAAACATGCACACAAATATCATTTACTTGCAAACATTATTTAAGCTTTTGTCTCTAATGTTGTTTTGTCATGAATTCTGAAGATATATCACGTGAAATTGTTATTATCATTACACTTGCAACGTTCACATCAATAATCAAACAACTTGCTTCCAAGATATTAAATAATACAAATAATAATTACAAACAATAAGATAATACTGTAAAAGTAAATCGGGAGTTTAACGGGAAAGGCACGATTACGAAATACGGGGCATCGGATATGAGTTGAATAACGAAATATGACATCGCATAACGGCCATTTGTCAACATCGGAATAAACTAACGAGAAGAAAGTACAGCAGGGATACTCTCGGGGAGTGTGTGTGTGGGGGGGGGGGGGGCGGGGGGAGTTAACTTTCTATATATGGCATAGTACGAATGTGCGTGCCGAATGGCCCCCTTTTTCAGCACTGCCAGGTATATGATTAGCCCCCTTTTTTTGACAAAAAGTATATGACTGACCCAATTTTTCTTGACTGGTATATGAAAGATACCCACTTTGTCTGATATCCCGGTGTATTTTTCACTCAGAGATGTTGAGGCTGCTTGTTCTTTTGGTATTCAATGAATTGACTGCAAAATTTGTCTAAATACCAGCAATAAATGGGTACAAAAATAATCAAAAGGGCAGTATATGAATGGGTCATCATTTCAGATGATCTGGTATATGGATGGGTCCGTTTTTTTCAAAGGCCAGGTATATGAGTAAGTTTCGAAATACTGGCTCGCACACCCGTTCCAAAATTATCCCCAAGTTACCACCCCCACCCCCCTCCACCCCGAGGGTATATTTTCCTGGCCCCGAGGTTATAAACGTTTCCATGCTCATCTCAGCTGAGCATGAACTTTTCTCTGCTAAAATATGAAAATGCCAACAATAGTTATCATTTATTTTTATATTTATTAGCAGAGAAATTGTCATGCTCGGCTAAGTTAAGTAAGACAGAAATTGCAAAAAAGTCATTTGAGATTTATTAGCAGTGACAAAGTTCATGCTCAGCTGAGTTGAGCATGAAAAAAAGTTTTATAACCTCGGGGCCTGGAATGTTCAACAGATAAGCAGAAGTCATTTTTATTAAATAGTCCCTTTCATTGACAAGATAAAACTACTTCAGTGATTTGTCCTACTATGCTGGTAACGAGGATTCACTGTGCATTCTAGCCTAGCAACTAGGCGTTAAAATGAATGATATAGCAACAAAGGCATCTATTTGCATTAAAATAAACAGTATAATGTTTTAGCTAGTCTAGTCGCCTTTCTCAATTTTAACTGATAATACTTAGCCAGTATAGGTATTGGAGACTACCAAATAGACTTACCATCACTAAGAAGTTGACTATCTTTTCATAAAAAATAAAACTGATCAGGGTCCAGTTGTTCAAAGCGTCGTTAACTTAACGAACTCGTTAAGGATCATTTCGTTAACTGTTCTAGCGGATTCAATATACAATATTCTGATATTTTTGCTGAAAAAATGTGAGTAGCTTCTGCAAAAGCTTTTGCAGTGCTTTTGCACTGCAAAAGCTACTCACATTTTTTCAGCAAAACAATTCAGCATATTTGCGTATCACACGATGTAGGTTTTAACGAATCGTTAACTAACGACATCGTTAGCTTTGAACAACTGGGCCCTGGTATTTTTTTTCTTCGTGACAGCATGTATTTGGGCTACTCAGCAGAAGCATTTCTGTTATGATTAGGATCTTTATGTAAATGCATTTACCAGGGCCCAGTTGTTCAAAGCGTCGTTAGCTTAACGAGCTCGTTAAGGGTCATTTCGTTAACTGTTTTAGCGGATTCAATACACAATATTCTGATATTTTTTGCTGAAAAAATGCGAGTAGCTTTTGCAAAAGCTACTCACATTCATCACGAAAACATGCCTATATAATTTTGACCCCCTTAAACCCCACTTTTATATCGTAAAACCGGGGTTTACAGGGGTATACATTATTTTTCTTTTTTTCTGCTCAAAAACATAGGTTGTGGGTACTCGCCGAGAGGGTTCTAACGAGTACCCACAATCTATGTTTTGAGCAGAAAAATGAAAAATATCAGAGTTTTTTTTATCTGAAAATTTTCAGTTTTTGGAGATGAAAATTTCAGTATATTTGAATAGGCATGTTTTCGTAATGTTTCAGCAAAACATTTCAGCATATTTGCGTATCACTCGATGTAAATTTTAACGAATCGTTAACTAACGATGTCGTTAGTTTTGAACAACTTGGTCCAGACTGTTTTTATCAGACTAGTGGCTAGTCTATGTACACACTTACCTCTCTGCATTTAGCAGTAACGGTGCTACAGATGGTAATTATGGAGAGGTTTTGAGCTCTGTTCAACCATTTTACAAGCACTTTTTCTGTGGTCAGCCAATTAACAAGTGTCACATAGTGATCGCTGAAAATACATATACCACATTTACCCCAAGGTTTCGGACAGACAGGCTTCGACATACATTGTAGACCTTGATCAGACGCCGCAAAACGTCTGATCAGTGTCTGCACTGTTTGCCGCTCAGCCAGAAGATTTAGATACATTAATAGACAGTAAAATGGAATAGTTCAGATTTTAGCACAAGTTTGGTTAATAGTAAAGTTGTCCGAGTATTTAGAATAAGTAAAATGACACTTAATTATAACAAATAAATGCATTGTACCATTCACTGCAGCTGGTTTGAAGTGCTAAGTTTCGTACATGTAAGTAGAAATTTAGTCTTGTATTCTATTATATATTTCCAAATATTCCTTTTTTCATATTATTTTACAACAAAATATTAAAGTTTTTACAAGGCTCCGTAAGTTGAACACCGTAAAGAATATGCAACAGAAGGTCCAAATACGACGAAGTATGGTTACGAAAATGCATATCTTGCGAGCATGCCTGTCGAAACCTGAGCATTTAATTAGTGCTCTGTATGCAACACTTTTCAATGCTTTTAGAGTAACGCACAAAAGGAAAAGTAGGATATTGTTTTCTTAGATCCAGACAAAACACTTCCGGCAATTTTTAGAGAACCTAAATTATGTTTGAACAAACGTTGATACTAAAACTCTTTATCATATGTCATTAGTTTTGCAAAATACCGATGTTACTAGAGGGTGAGTCCCGATTAAGAGATTTTATACCATCAATTCATATGCTTGTTTCATGGTTATACATTTTAAATAATCTATTATTAATTATTGTTTTATATTTTGTTTGGTGTAAACAACTAAGCTAGAACTGACAAAGAACTGTATTTCCCAGCTAGCATTCTTTAAAAATCTATAGTGGCCGTTATTGGTCCGTCAGCTACCCTGAGGAGCCGATAACGGTCTGCAATAGATTTATTAAGAATGCTAGCTCGGTTGCCACTTCCAACAGTAGCTGTGGAGTAATATTATGGATTGTCCTTTAGATATGGATAAAAAAATGTCACATACGAGTAAATGGTAACGTGTTGAAATTTATACCAGAAGAGAAATTATAACATATCTGATTTATATGGTTTTATGTAGTCATTTATGGTATAGGTTAAAACATTATACAAAATATGGACAATAATATGTATATTAATCAATTCCCGGCAAAATACTTGAAGACACGAAAATTTTTAGAATCGTATGAAATCAAAGTCTTGTTATGAAGACATATATTCATGTAACATTAGTCCCGCATTGCTTTCTGTCAGAAAGACGGTTTTAGTCAGTACTTTGATTTGTTTAGACCTTCGTTAAATATTCAAAATGGCTACGTCTTTGACAATTTTTTCGATATATATATATTTGTAAAAATCTGTGGATTCTGAATAAATGTATTTACTTTTGTAACATAACAATTTTGTTACCAAATGCCAAAATTTACTGCCGCATTAAATTTTAAGTGAACATAAAAATGCAAAAAAGGTAAGAGAAAAGTCTAGGGAGTTCCACAATTACAAGCCGTAGCCATTCCGAGACACCTATGGGAATGTAGTTATTTTTGAAAACTTTTAAAGGGACTTCACACATGGGAGATTTTCTGTCATTTTGTACAAAGAAGACAAATTTGGTGACTTTATGTTTGCTTTCCGGGACGTACATCAAGATCCTTTTGAAAAGGAGTCTATTCTAAAAGGAAATCAATTGCTCCCCATGGGAGCAATTGATTTCCTTTTAGAGTAGACCATTTGAGAGCAAATTCTTTGCTTTTAGGGTAGACTGCTTTTCAGAAGGGAAACAAAAGCCATTTGTCTGAGATTTCTCCCTTTCAGAAGGGAAATAAAAGGCCATTTGTCTGAGATTCCTCCCTTTTAGAAGAGAAATAAAGAGCCATTTGTCTGAGATTCCTCCCTTTCAGAAGGAAAACATAAGCAATTTGTCTGAGATTCCTCCCTTTCAGATGGGAAACAAAAGTCATTTGTCATTTGTCTGAGATTCCTCCCTTTCAGAAGGGAAACATGGGAGCAATTGAATCCCTTTTAGAGTAGACCATTTGAGAGCAAATTCTTTGCTTTTAGGGTAGATCGCTTTTCAGAAAGGAAACAAAATCCATTTGTCTGAGATTCCTCCCTTTCAGAAGGGAAATAAAAGCCATTTGTCTGAGATTCTTCCCTTTTCAGAAGGGAAACAAAAGCCATTTGTCTGAGATTCCTCCCTTTCAGCACCGAAACAAAAGCCATTTGTATGAGATTTCTCCCTTTCAGAAGAGAAACAAAAACCATTTGTCTGAGATTCCTCCCTTTTCAGAAGGGAAACAAAAGCCATTTGTCTGAGATTCCTCCCTTCCAGCACCGAAACAAAAGCCATTTGTCTGAGATTCCTCCCTTGAAAGTATTATAGTTCCCCTTAATTTGGTGAAGGCTCCATATTCCTCAAAAATAGACAATTATTATCCTAGAAAGGTTTTAATAAAATAATACATGTATATGGTATAAATACAATCATAATATGTGGCACTTGACAGCCTGTAAAATTCTAGTTAGTCTCTCGTCCTTGAATTGTATCAAAAATGAAATTATTTTTATCATATCTCTGAACTAATGTTGGCAACATTAATTCAAAGATACGATAAAAATCAGGATCAAAAATGAAATTATTTTTATCGTATCTCTGAACTAATGTTGCCAACATTAATTCAGAGATACGATAAAAATCATTAAATTTTTTATTCAATTCAAAAACGAGAGACTAACTGAACTTTTACAGGCTGTCAGATGCCATATTTTATGATTGTATTACCATATATCAATGTTATTGGTTAAAAATGTCTGGTTTTTGAGGAACATTAGAGCCTTTAAGTGCAGTCGAATTTATTCTATTTGAAAGTTCTTTCTCTATTAGCCTTCATGCGGACTGAACAAATTATGTGTCTAAACCGCGGCAGAAGTAAGGGCGAGGATCGTGGCCACGTAAAATCGATTTAAGCCCCTCCCGCCACCCCACCCCTTAGTGAAATACTTTTCACTGACCGTTCCAAGGCTGTTCTTCTGTCATGGTTTATTTTTGTTATAGTTCGTCTTTGAATGTGTGTGTCGCTTACATCTTTTTGTTTTGGATAGCCATTTGGCCACTTTGTGGGAAAGTAACTGTCCGTTTGGCTTTCTGCTAGTGATGTTTCCATTAGGGTTCAGTTAATTCGTGTTTGTGTTTCTTTCCCTTTGATGTCTCTGATGGGAGGTGTGGGATAATTATATCGATTCCTGATCATTGCCTTCCTTTCTATTTTGTTGATTAACCGGTCATTGTTTTATAATCTTAGTACTACATTACAATTTAAGTCAATCGTCTTGTTTATGTCGCTTTTAAATATTTATTATAGATGTCATTTAAAGCATGATCTTTTAGTACATTACATGCTCATATAAGAGATTTCTGAGTTATTTTAATTTTATAGACCGTAATAGTTGCATTTTTAAGATATCTAGATGGCTTTCCTACAGTTTTACCCGACTTAATACGTTGTTTTGCAAATATGCATTGTTTTTATCGAGGACACTGTTGTAAATTAGCGACTTTGCTAAATATGTTATCCTCGTTATATAAAGACATTATTATTATTATTATTATCACAAAATATGAAACTTACCTGTTCCTAAAATCTGATGGTGGCTGTAATGGTCGTGTTCTGTTTATTTTTAGATCAAATAAATTCAACCTAAGATGTGGATTCTTTGACCCAGCCTACAAAAGAGAAAAGCAAAGGCAGCTTTGATAACCACTTCACCTCTGAGTGTCTGAAGTGGACTCTACCAACTTAGAATATGGCTATGTCAAAAGTTGCAAATAGGTAAGTTAGTTGTAAATCAAGACTAGAGCCCAGTTGTTAAAAATTAATGATGTCGTTAGTTAACGTATCGTTAAAACTTTGAGCATTAAATATGGCATATATGCTTATATTTTTGCTGAAAAAAAATGTGAGTAGCTTTTGCATTTGCAAAAGCTACTCACATTTTTTTCAGTAAAAATAGCTGTGAATTAGATATTTCACTTACTAGAACAGTTAACATTTTGATCACTAACGAGTTCATTAAGCTAATGATGCTTTGACCAACTGGGCCCAGAATGCCAAACTGTGTAGATCAAGATGAGACGACTCCTAAAGGAGGCTTATTATGAGCCGTCTCATCTGGATCAGCAATGTTTGCAAAAGTATCTGTCTCGGTCTTTAACGGGTCAAATAAAAATATTTTATTCCATTCAGTTTAAGAGTAGCTCTTATTTGAACCACATCACCAATGATGAGGTATAAGAGTAAATCCAAGATGTAATTGCCTTTAATGAGGATTTCCTAACAATAATCAAGAAAGTTTTGTGGTGGTATGGCAACATCGCACGTTAATCTGGCATGACAAAGACAAGCTTTAAGAAACAAGTGGCAGGAAAAGAAGAGAAGAAGAGAATGTCAAAATTTAAGATGAGTACTTGAAGACAGTTCAAATGGACTTGAAATAATATCAAGGTCATCGGAGGTGTTCCAACAACCCTTAATATTTAGGAACATTTTTGTACATTTTCAGTTTCAAAATATAATGTTCCAACACCGCCTTTAAGGTCTTATTTATTAATCGTTTATTTACAGTTCAAATGCGGGTCCTCTGTTAAAATTTTGTTTCTTTATAAGTCGATCGTCGTTGGCTCGAACATCTTTGGGACCATGGAAATTTATTCAAGACATAGGTGGCTCGAGCCACTGTGGTTAATCATGACTCAAGGTCAGGAAGCAAATGTCGATAATTGAGGGACGAATTTTCGATCTGATATACAAAAATGGTATGTTGAGTGTAATTAGAATCGCCCCGATGAGGCGATTCTGATGGGTACACACAACATACATTTTAATGATAAAATAAAAAAACCCTTAAAATGTCCCTACATATTTGTTTTCATGAGCAATCGGAAGAATTTTATACGGATACAAAAATGAGTTTGAATTATCCACGGTAAACGAGTCATCCGTGTTCGAGCTGCTATTTAGATTTTATTGAATGTCGGTTATTGCAACTGTGCTGTTGTGTCTTTTCATTAATTAGACCTCATCTTCTCGTTTTTCGGCGTCAGGGACATTGTTCATGATGTTTTGAATACTACAAAAACATCAACAGAAGGTCATCGACAAATGCGTATCGGCTCCATTTGTACAACCAAACTAAGTGATTCAAAAATGAGATGCTGCATTCTACCATTTCAATGTTTTGTAGATAAATCGTTTTTGTTTTTTGTTTTTTTTTTGTTTTTTGTTTTTTTATGTACTGTTTTGTGATTGTGGCACCTCCTAGACATCTTCACTACTTTAGATACAGAAGTCTGTGCTCAAATGGCTTCTTTTCTAAGTTTAAATCGTTTTAATCTTGAATCCATAAAAAGGTAACTGATAAGCAGTGCAGACCCAGAATAATCGCCGCAAAATGCGACGTCTGTTCTTGGTATCCACTGTTTGGAAATGGTTTAGCCATTTTTCTCAAAGAATATCAAGAATAACACTAAAAATTGAAATTGGACTCTTACAATATATAGTGTGGGGGAGTTCATTCAGTCAAAAGCGGGTTAACAGGGATGAGTTGTGGATTTAAAGTGTTGTAATGTTTGTTTGTGTTGAGGTTTTACGCCCTAGTCAACCCAATGAGGTCATGTCGAGCGCGGTCAGTTTACCTAACCACACGTTTACTGGGCAGGCTTAGTCCTCCAAGCGGTTAACCAGTATTGTGCACATTCTTTCGCCAGAAACTGATAACTGCCCTTCTTGAATCAGCGGAAAGGAGAGAATGACCGTAGAAAATATTTCATGATCAATTTCCACGAAAGAAAGGTGTTGTAATTATTAAATTAATTATAATAGCAAGTAACAACCTTCGGGTATGCTTGCGTCGTTACAGCGGTATATTGTTGATTTGGGTCTCCATAGACTGTAGTATGGTATTTCGTCACATGTGTATCATCGATTTCAGCATAGACAAAGAAATCACCATTTGGAGACACCCACAGCGTATTGTCCGACTGAAGTACTCGTTCTGAAAAAGTACATTAAGGAAGCTGAGTACATTAAGCAGATTTTCCGTCATTTTTCTGATTTCTTTCCTGCAAACCACATTACAAAAACATGCCTATTCAAATATATAGAAAAAATTTCACCTCAAAAACTGAAAATTTTCAGATAAAAAAATCTAATATTTTTCATACAGCTGCTAAAACCATAGATTGTGGGTACTCATTAGAACCACCTCGGCGAGGTGGTTCTAACGGGTATCCACAATCTATGTTTTTTTAGCAAACTAAGAAAAAAATGTATACACTGTAAACCCCAGTTTTACTATATATAAATGGGTTTAAGTTGGTCAAAATTATATAGGCTTGTTTTCGTGATGAAGCGCTTTCTAAAATGGGTTGACTATAAAGGAAAGACTTTGCATCTCTAGTTCATTCCTTTTAGAGTGATCCTTTTGTGAAAAGAGGCAGAGTTGACAGAGATGGTTCCCCTTAAGTTGTTTGCAGTCCTTTTAATGAAATGAGGCGTATTATGAGACAGACTGATCACCGCATATTCGGATAACTATGTCCCAGGGTCGTCTTCTTCCAGAATCATTGTGGACTGCAGAGTATATAAGCGCATTTGTAAGTATTGATTTGTATCTTTGTTGTGCGGACAGCAAACTTCCATATAACATTGCCATCTCTTGCAGGTTGGTCAGGTCTCTTGGTGGTCAGGTTGTTCCTTGTCTGTAATATGCAGGACACACTGTTAAATAGGTTATCGGCTACTCTTAAGCCTAATGTCAAGTAGATCTAGGTCTTTGTTTTTCGCGTTCATCACGAAAACACGCCTATGATTTTGACCCCCTTAAAAGCTCCATAGCCCTAAAAAATAGACATTTTTATCCAAGAAAGATTTAATAAATTGATATATAGTATTAATACAAGCGTAAAATATGGCATCTGACAGCCTGTAAAATTTCAGTTAGTCTCTTGCTTTTGAACTGGATCAAAAATGAAATGATTTTTATCGTATCTCTGAATTATGTTGGCAACATTAATTCAGAGATACGATAAAAAATCATTTCGTTTCAAGAACAAGAGACTAACTGGAATTTTACAGGCTGTCAGGTGCCACATTTTATGATTGTATTAATACCATATATCAATTTATTAAACATTTCTTGGATAATAGAATGTCTATTTTTGGGGAATATGGAGCCTTTAAACCCCACTTTTATATAATAAAGCTGGGGTTTACAGGGGTAAACGTTATCTTTCTTATTTTGCTAAAAAACATTGATTGTGCGTATTCTTTCGAACCGACTTGCCGGGGCGGTTCTAACGAGTACCGATAATATATGTATATTGGCTTTTTTTATCTGAAAATTTTCCGTTTTTGGTTGTAAAATTTTCTATATATTTGAATAGGCGTGTTTATGTAATGCGTTTCTGGAAGATCTTCACTTAAAGTGCCCCAGCCCAAGTCATGCTGAAATAAAAGCAAGCTGTTAGTACTGTATCGTATTGTAATAGCCCTTAAAACTAAATAGGCATCAGTCAGACTGAAGAAAATAATATAGTAATTCAGGGTGGGTTTGCACTCGATAATCAAGATTTAGAATTTAGAGCAGTTTAGTGCCTGGGTCCTGTCTAGCATTGTGATCAGCTTGGTGGGGAACAGGGAACCAGTTGCTTTGCTTTGTGGTTTTTAGCTGTAGTTTGTAGTCTCTGTCATGGTTTGTTTTCTCTTTCTCCTGGTGTCATCACTACGAAAACATGCCTATTCAAATAAACTGAAAATTTACCACCAAAGAATGAAATTTTTCAGATAAAAATTCTTAATTTTTTTCATATATCTTCTCAAAACATAGATTGTGGGTACTCTTTAGAACCGCCTCTGTGAGGCGGTTCTAACGAGTACCCACAATCTATGTTTTTGGGCGGAAATAAGAAAAATAATGTATACCCCTGTAAATCCCAGTTTTACTGTATAAACCGTTAAATGTTGGGTTTAAGGAGGTCAAAATTGTATAGGCAAGTTTTCGTAATGTTACATTGGAAGACTATGCCTTGTGATTGTTGCTCTCTCTTCTTGGACACTTTCTACACTATTTTTCACAAAAAAAAAAAAAAAAAAAAAAAACATTTTTGTGTAGCTTAAAATTACATCCATGATTGCCTATTCCTACCTCCATATAGCCAATCAGTTACTCCATTGTATATACGGTCTTTGATACCACTGTTGGTGACGTAGTAGACGGTGTCATTGCCAAGTCTTTTATAATAAATATTATTTTCTTGTACAAAAATCTGTAAAAAAAAAATATTGGTTAGAAATTATGAAATAGTTTCAGGGAAATGGATACACATTTTGCGTCAATTCCGCCAAGACAGACAACATTCCTGTTTGCATCTCTGCATATCAGTCTGAAAAGGGATCAACTCTTAAAGAAAAGAATTTGCTCCCCGTGGGAGCAAATTCTTTCCTTTAAGAGCAGACCCCTTGTCAGGGCAGCAAAAATGATAGAGTTGTCCCCCTGAAAGTGAAGCAATTTACCTTGATAGCATTTCTTTACTTATTTGCAGTTGGCTCTCCTTAGTTTACTTACTGACGTCACAAGTAAAAACATATGTAAGTTAAATTCTTTGATATTTTAATAAACACCGTATGGTTCTACTTAACTCTTTTTAACTACTGTTATTTCTAATTAAACAGATTTTGAGAAAAAGAGTGTTGATTGCCTTTTGAGCTAAGACTTAGTGTATACATAGGCTCAAATAACCATTTTCACATGGAATGGATAAAATAAATTCCAGAGTTAAGTTTATAAACAGAATGAATAATAAAGAAAACAGTGAGAAATAATAATATGCTGTTTATTAGAAAATATTACTGTAGAAGTTACTTACCACAGAATTCTCAACAGGCGACCAAGTCACGTATTGTATATCCCATCCAGATGGACCAATCAATTCAAAGGATAACCTGAAATACAAAATAATAATAATAAAGAAACATCTGCTTATTCTCCGTCTCTGTCCAGTTATGGACATGCATAATGAATATGACTGTTATATAAAGCTGCCCCTTTACAACCTATGGTTACAGCCTATAGTGATAGCAGTAACAGGAGTAGTAGTGACAGAATTATTAGTGGCGATAGTAATAGTGGTGGTGATAATACTTACTGTTTTTTTCGACACCATACGAAAACTGCATTTGCTTGGCGTGTTATCTTAAATGAAAATACTTATGTCCCGTAACCTACGAGGACTGGGACATATTGATTTTGGTGCGGATCCTGTTGGCGTCGGCGTGGCATTTTCTTGTCTGCACAATATCTTGTGAACCTTGGTTGGATTCTTACAAAATATTCATGGATATAAAATGTGGGCATAACGAAGAACTGTTTCGATTTTGGTGACCTTGACCTAATTTTCAAGGTCACAAAGTAGTAGAAAAACTAAAAATTCGCAGTGGGGGACATCTTTTTTCTCTGAAAACACCACTACTAATTTGTTTTGATTGATCACATCTTATCGGAAAACCATTTGTCTTTTCTATTTCTGTGTTTTGTTCTTAAACATTTACCCTAAAATTACATTTACGGCGAAATAAATGGTCTGACCTATACCATTTCCATAGTAAAGTGATGGTTTTGAATTTTTATCTAAAATAATATTTTCCAGTTTTCTTTGATGATTTTTGATTATTTATGTTTCATGACAATATTGTGAAAAAAATATTCAGAAAATTTGAACAACAGGAACTGCCTCAAGTTTACTCACCCTACCAATTCTGCATAATTTGCTGCCATTTTGGGACAAATGAAAATACTCGATTCGTTTAAAATGACTAGGTTTAATCTTGTTGTGTGTAAGTACGACAAATGGTTTTATATTAAATCATAACAAAAGATTGCAAATTTACTTTTAATGTATAAAGCGACAGGGTAAGAGAGACTTTACGAAATTTGTTGAAAGGAAAGTAGAAGTTGAGTCATTGAAGATTTACTGTACTGGGGCATTTCCGGATTTAAATTAAAAAAAAAAAAAAAAAAAAAAAAAAAAATATACTTACTTTGTGTGTATGCTATAGATCTTTACTCTAAATATTCTGGAATGCGTGTATATCTGAAAAATGAATAACTAAATAATAAACCTGTAAGAAAACTCTATATCGGTTGCCCTCGGAAATAAAGAATTCAATAAATAAATAAATAAATACGTGTAAATAAATAAATAAATAAATAAAAAAATGTAAACTCTTAATATGAATTAGTATAGCTTACAGGGCTGCATACGCCTCCCCCAACCCCACCACACTAGCACAGGCTTAAGCGGAACTCGATTTTCCAAGGTACCATAATGGGTTCACAATCTCGAGGAAAATAAAACTTCAAACTGCCCCTTGATTTCGTTATTATGTTACGCCAAACGCTCCAGAAATACACTTTAGCCCCCGCCCAAATAGTTTTTTTTTATCTGCAGTCCGTCACCGATAGTTTAAGCACCCCCACCCCACAGTACTTGTTTCAGCTGGCGGTTCTTCTGTTGCAGTCCTCATTACGAAAATACGCCTATTCAAAAATATAGAAAATTTCACCTCCAAAAACTGAAAATGTTCAGATAAAAAATTCTGATATTTTTCATATTTCTGCTCAAAAACATAGATTGTGGGTACTCGTTAGAACCGCCTCGGCAGAAATAAGAAAAATAATGTATATCCCCTATAAACCCCAGTTTTACTATATAAAAGTGGGGTTTAAGGAGGTCAATATTATATAGGCGTGTTTTCGTGATGTCTTTGCTTGTTTGTCGGTTTTTGCAAATGTCCTGTTGTATTAGGGGATGGGGGCATACGCAACCCTGCAACTATAATGTTGTCATACGAAGAGTTTCAATGAAACCGAGATTTCTATTTCAGTCTTTTGTATGTTATTTGTTTCCCTTGGAAAACCTTTATACAGTATAACCTCAATGGCTCGAACACGGATAGCTAGTTTACTGTGGATGATTCGAACTCTTTTTTCAGTCCCTACAAAATTCTTCCAATAGCTCGAGAAAACAAATATTTAGGGGTTGTTTTCTTATTTTATCATGGAATTGTATGTTGTGTGTACTCGTTAGAATCACCTCGATGAGGCGATTCTAATGAGTACACTCAACATACAATCATTGTGTAGAAAATCTAAAAGATTTCCCTAAATTATCGCTATTTGCTTCCTGAACTGGTGCCATGATTAACCTTCAGTGGCTCGAACTACCCATGTCTCGAACGAATTTCCATGGTCCCAAAGATGTTCGAGCCATTGAGGTTCGACTGTATATTTTATTTGAGCCAGCGCACAACAAAACCTACCATCACGAAAACATACCTATATAATTTTGACCCCCTTAAACCCCACTTTTTTACAGTAAAACTGGGGTTTACAAGGGGTATACATTATTTTTCTTATTTCTTCTCTAAGACATATATTGTGGGTACTCGTTAGAACCGCCTCGTCGAGGCGGTTCTAACGAGTACTAACAATCTATGTTTTAGGCAGAAGTATGAAAAATATTAGAATTTTTATCTGAAAACTTTCAGTTTTTGGTGTAGAAATTTTCAGTATATTAGAATAGGCGTGTTTTCGTAATGAATACGGCTGGTGCGACCAGCGAAGACCCAGATCAGACTGCGCGGATGCGCAGTCTGATCTGAGTCTTCGCTGGTCGCATATGCCTTCCAGCCCCCGGGCTATCCAAAAAGGGATAAACGAGAACCCTAGCCATACTGGGTGGATGTACAGGCTATTCCGAGTTTTTGCTGGTCACACAGGTCTTACTGTAGGTTTTGTCGTGGGCAGGCTCATTTGTCATTGTTTGTTCTTCATCTCTTCTTCTTTCGATGCCTAGATAAGACTGGGATTCGTGAACGTGATCTTTCCTGGATAACTTCATCAATGAGCTAGCGCACGACAAAACCTACAATAAGAGCTACGTGACTAGCAAAGACTCAGATCAGCCTGTCATCCACCAAGTATGGCAACGGTTTTCTTTTATCCTTCTTTGGCTAGCCTGGGGGCTGTAGAAGGCACATGCGATCAGCGAAGACTCTGATCAGACTGCGCGGATGCGCAGGCTGATCTGAGTCTTCGCTGGTCGCACAAGTCTTATTGTAGGTTCTGTCGTGCGCCGGCTCATTCATATTTCGCTTAGAGCCTACAGATCGTCATACGTATGCACAACAAAAAAGAAAAAAAAAAAAAAAAAAAAGGCCAGACTACATGGAGTCAGATCTGGAGCTTCAGAAGGGTTGGTGTTTTACCAACATCATATGACCTGCATTTGCTTGTGGATAATGTACATTCGAATCATTCTGCGCATCCGTGTAATTTCATCTGGACTGTTGTCCTTGTGACAATCTACCGTATCAAGTGAACCGTGTCAAGCGAAAGAGTGCCTTCGAACATGCGCACACAGATTTAGATAATCCTGCGCATGCGCAAAGTATCATCCGGGCCTTTACATTCTGTAGTATCAAGCGATTCTGTCAGCGAACAGTGAAGGCCCTGATCAGACTACGCAGATGCGCAGGCTGATCAGGGCCTTCGCTGTTCGCATGTAACCGAATATGCGTTTTCTCTTGGCGTGGCCCAAATTAATTTGTGGTTCTACTTGTACATTTTCAAGGTATTCTTAGTTTTAAAAAAAGCAATTACAGATATTAACATGAAAGCCTACCTCTCTAACGTCGTATTGGAATAAGACGTATCTTCTGTCTGCAGATACTTTAAACACTTCGGTGTTCAGTTCTCTCTGAAATGGAAGATGAAAAAAAAAACAATGTAAGACATGATTTAGTTTACTTTCGTTTTTTTTTTTTTTTTTTTTTTTTTTTTATATAGTCAATTTTACCACGCATAATGGCTTTAGTTTTATAAAACCTACTTATTTCCTCCATACACTGATCACTCCTTAGCACTTATGGCCAGCACGACAGGGGAGCGGGACATATCCTACAGGGAAATTGCGTTTATACAACGTAGCATCAGCTTCGATGGAACGTCGTGACGTGGATGATGTTGATGCAATGTTGTCTCAATGTTGCATGCCCGCTGGGACTTATGCAGACCCCGTTGGCACTGTCGTCGACATGAAAATTATCTTCTTGTGCAATATTGCTAGAGCCAATTGATAAAATTTGACCAACTTTATATAGTTGAGCTGTTTGGGAGTGATGACGAACTTTAAAGGTTTTGGTTGCATTGACTTAATTTTAAAAGACATTGGTCTATTGAAATGCCTTTATTAGTCAATTTTCTTACATCCCATACTTACATCTTACAATTACATCACGTACTTTTGACAAACAAATGTTCCGACATTTCATACTGGAGATAAACTAATCTTCTTACATCTCATACTGACTGGAGGTAAACCAATGTTCTTACATTTCATACGGACTTGAGATTAATCAATGTTCTTACATTTCATACTGATTGGAGATAAACCAATGTTCTTACGTTTCATACTGACTGGAGATAAACCAATGTTCAAACATTTCGTACTGACTGGAGATAAACCAATGTTCTTACATTTCATACTGACTGGACACAAATGAATGTTCTTACATTTCATACCGATTGGATATAAACCAATATCATACTGATTGGAGATAAACCAGTGTTCTTACATTTCATACTGATTGGAGATAAACCAATGTTCTTACGTTTCATACTGACTGGAGATAAACCAATGTTCAAACATTTCGTACTGACTGGAGATAAACCAATGTTCTTACAATTCATACTGACTGGACACAAATGAATGTTCTTACATTTCATACCGATTGGATATAAACCAATATCATACTGATTGGAGATAAACCAGTGTTCTTACATTTCATACTGTCTGGAGATAAACCAATATTCTTATAATTCATACTGACTGGAGATAAACCAATGTTCTTATATTTCATACTGACTGGAGACAAACGAATGTTCTTACATTTCATACTGATTGATATAATCCAATATCATACTGATTGGAGATAAACTAATGCTCTTACATTTCATACTGACTGGAGATAAACCAATATTCTTATAATTCATACTGACTGGAGATAAACTTATGTTCTTACATTTCATACTGACTGTAGATAAACCAATGTGCTTAAATTTCATACTGACTGGAGATAAACCAATATTCTTATAATTCATACTGACTGGAGATAAACCAATGTTCTTATATTTCATACTGACTGGAGACAAACGAATGTTCTTACATTTCATACTGATTGATATAATCCAATATCATACTGATTGGAGATAAACCAATGCTCTTACATTTCATACTGACTGGAGATAAACCAATATTCTTATAATTCATACTGACTGGAGATAAACTTATGTTCTTACATTTCATACTGACTGTAGATAAACCAATGTGCTTAAATTTCATACTGACTGGAGATAAACCAATATTCTTATAATTCATACTGACTGGAGATAAACCAAAGTTCTTACATTTCATACTGACTGTAGATAAACCAATGTGCTTAAATTTCATACTGACTCGAGATAAACCAATGTTCTTACATGTCACACACAACTTACAAAAGTAGAGTTGCCAAGAAAAACCGACGTCTCATTCGCGGTGCAGTTAAACAATATCAGCTCTCCCAGACGGTTCCTGTATATATGCGCATCCTCATCTAGAAAATAAAAATGACATTAAAACGAACAGAGTAATACAACATATGGTAAAACTTTAATGACTCGAACACCGATGGCTCATTTATTATCTATGTTAGTTTTAATACTAAATCATATAGGTAAATGGTGGGTTTTCCAATGACTAATTATTCACTGCTTGTTGCTGATTTGTTTCAAATTTCTTACGAGGGACACTTCATCTTGTCTCTCTCTGCAGAAAGCAAAACCAATATTAGTGAGCCATTTAATTCAAATTCTACGTTTTTCAACATAAATAAAATGTACAAAGGTAGCCTTTGGAAATAAACACAAGTAAGAACGGAAATCCGTGTTTCGGTTTCATTGAGACTCTTCATATGACGATAATGTAGTTTTCAGGGCTGCATACATCCCTGCTGTAAATCATTGTCCGTATGTACGTTACCATATTTAGCCTAAATGTTGGATTACCTCAACTCTTTACCAGACTTGTCGTAAAATCTGAACAAAAATAATAAGTGATGATTACGAAAACATGCCTATTCAAATATACTGAAATTCTTACCACCAAAAAAATGAAAATTTTCAGATAAAAAAATCTGATATTTTTCTTATTACTGTTCAAAAACACTCGTCGAGGCGGTTCTAACGAGTACCCACAATCTATGTTTTTGAGGAGAAATAAGACAAATAATGTATACCCCTTTAAACCCCAGTTTTACTATATAAAAGAGGGGTTTAAGGGGTCAAAATTATATAGGCATGTTTTCGTGATGTAATACCCTGGAAATCCCCCCACTCACGAAGCACAGCCCTCCCGAGGCACCAAGGGAAGGAGAGAAGAGGAACAAATAAAGACATCACAAACGCTTCACGTGAAATCCCAGATGTACATACAAAGAAGAATTTCAACAGAGGAGCCGCCTTGGAACGGTCAGTAAAAAAACAACTGCATGGGGCCTTAACTCTTTCGGTGCCAAATTTCAGACGACATTTGTCGTCTGCTTTTTTATTTTGACAAACCTTCGCTTGGAAAGACGTTTATATGTAAAGTTGAAAGACTGAATGTCAAACAGCGTAGATCCAGATGAGACAGCTCATTGAGCCGTCTCATCTGGAGCTATGCTGTTTGTAAAAGCCTATTATTATCGCCTGTGACAATGAAAGAGATAAACTAATTTTATTCAGGCAAACCCTCGCCCTTGTCCATTTATCTATCTGTTCAACTATCTTAAAACTGCTGAAAGTGGCAAACAGTGTAGACCCTGATCAGACGCCGCGCTCTGCGGCGTCTGATCTGGGTCTATACTATTTGCTCAGGCTGGTCTGTTCGAATACTTTAGGTAAATACGATAAGTGCCGAGCTCCCATGTTGCAACGCATATATGGTAAACAGTAAGCTGACCTACCTGCTAACCAAATGGGATCTACCACAACAGGCTTGTATTTATCTTCCAGGAATTCTTTGAACGTTAGTTTATCTCCCGTTTTCTCTTCTTTAAATGCTGTAAAGAAAGTCGATTTGATTGGAGTCAGTTAAATCAGATTTTTTTTTTAAACCTTAAACCAAATTTATAACAATGCGCGGAAAGCGAGAGGCGGCAAATATACAATCAAACCTATGATGTACAGCTCAAGAAAAAACAAAAAAAAAAAAACAAACAACATTATGCCTTATGCGGGGAAACGAAGGCCCTGATCAGATTGATCTCGGACTTTGTTTCTCGCTATCAGAATCAATGGCTACGGCAGTATGTTTCAACGAACGGAAAATGCTCCGATCAAAGCGTACGAGCGCACAGGGCGAGCTGGGCCTCCGCTGGTCGCTTATGACATAAATGCCCATTTGGTATTGAGCATCACATGCGTTTGTTTGAGTTTTTGTTTAACTACACGTCAACTCTTGTGCGTGTCCTGGAGAACGGGAGAAAATAGACAGAAGACTTAGTAGAAGAGAGAGAGAGAGAGAGAGAGGGGGGGGGGGGGGAGAGAGAATTGTGAAGTAAAAGAGAATGTAGAAATAGAAGAAATACTAACACGCTCCCTCCCCCCCCCCCCCGCCAAACACACACACACACCATCACCACCACCACCTGTTGCAAGTGCAGCAGGCCCTACCACCCACCAGTATCATATAAATTACCTGGGGTAACCAACACAATAGCCGTGATGACCAAGCCAAGAACTGTAACAATCACAAACAAGGCGATGAAGATACTTTTCCAGTTTTTAGACTCCTTCGGGTCATCACTCATCAATTCCTGGAGAGAGAAAAATATGACATGACATTATTTTTAAATACATGCGTATCTACATGCGTATCGCTCATTACGCATTTTTCGCTGTGCGTGAGAAAAAAAAATATTTGCAATAAAGCGAAATCACCTAATCCTTTATCGTTGGGGCTACTCTTAAAGGAAAGAATTTGCTCCCTCTGGGAGCAAATTCTTTCCTTTTAGAGTAACCCCCCTTTGAAAGCAATACTAAGGAGACTTTTTGAGATTTTTTCTGGGTGTACGTAAAATAATTCCGTCCTGGCTACGCCAATTTTTTACATTGTTAAAATTACGGTAAATACTGGTACCTGGCTGCCAGTACATGTACCGTAAATTTTACGGGCGCCTGTAGATTATTTACAATAATAATTACGCATGGTAGGGCAGTGTAGGGAAAGGTAGGTAACGTATAGGACAGGGAAGAGATGAGAGCTAACGCACCATATCTTAAGCTTACACAACATTACCCCATCCTACGTGGTAATTCCTACAAAAGTTCTACGGATCCCCGTAAAAAATTTATGGTAAAGGCGCTGGCAACCAGTTGCCAGTATTTACCGTAAAATCTACGGGATTCTTTTACTGTGATACACTACAATACATGTACATTTATACCCACATTTCGAATATTCTTGCCTCTTAAAGAAATACAGTATACCCATTAAATTCCTGTGATTTAAGAGGGAATACAAAATGCCCATTAAAATCTTTGTTTTCATATTGATTTACTGGCGGTTTTAGACAGGGTACACATAACACCCATTAACTCAGAAATATGAAAAAATATCAGAGTTTTTTATCTGAAAATTTTAGTTTTTGGAGGCGAAATTTTCTGTATATTTGAATAGGCGTGTTTTCGTAATGGCTAATCATAACTACAACAGACGACTCACGTGTCAAGTCTTATTTTCTCTGAAAAAAAAATAATAATAACAATCAATTTACGAATGCTATCTGCTACATAGCTACATATTTGCTTAGCGCTTTTAGTGTTAAGAGGGAATACATTACCCAGCTAGCATTCTACGTAAATCTACATCGGCCCGATATAGATTTACGTAGAATGCTGACTGGGTACGTTTTTTTTTTTTTTTTTGTTTTTTTTTTTTTTTTTGTTTGTTTGTTTGTTTTTGTTTGTTTTTGTTTTTTTGTTGTTGTTGTTTTGTTTTGTTTTGTTTTTTTGTTTGTTTGTTTGTTTTTTGTTTTTTTTGTGTGTTTTTTTTTTTTTTTTTTTTTTATTATTATTATTATTTTTCAAATAAATTTACAGGCCGCTTTTAAGTGGAAATACAGTAAAATTCCGCTACTAAGACCACCTTTGGTATTGCCTAAAAGTGGTCGTGTTAGTGGAATGGTCTTAATATTGAATGTAGAACATAGCTCCAGATAAGGTACTTTTTTAAACCAAAAAATACTGATATTATTCCTCTTTCTCCACATAAAACATCTCACCTACGCGCTTCTAATGAGTACCCACAATATATTTTGTTTTGTGGAGAAATAGGAAAAATATTATGCGGATATCCCCTCTTATCTGGAGCCATGTAGAATAAAAAGAAAACCCTATTTGGGGCTGCCAAAAGCTGGTCTTAATAGCAGAGTGGTCTTATTTTCGAGTGGTCTTCACAGCGGAATTTCGCTGTGCAAAATACCTATTAAATCTCTGTTATTCCAATTCATTTTCTAGCCGCCTTTTAAGAGGAAAAATATAATGCCCATTAAATCTCTGTCTTTTTCTTTTCTCAAATGTATGTAATGGTACCTTTTAAGAGGAAGTACATAATACCCCTTTGATTTTATGTTTTCATTACGAAAACACGCCTATTCAAATATATTAAAAACCTTACAACCAAAGAAAAGGAAACTTTTCAGATAAAAAAATCTGATATGTTTCATATTTCTGCTCAAAACATAGATTGTGGGTACTCGTTAGAACCGCCTCGCCGAGGCGGTTCTAACGAGTACCCACAATCTATGTTTTTGAGCAGAAATAAGAAAAATAATGCATACCCCTGTAAACCCCAGTTTTACTATATAAAGTGGGGTGTAAGGGGGTCAAAATTATATAGGTATGTTTTCCTGATGTTTGTATTCAAATTTATTTACTGGCCGCTTTTTAAGAGGAAATACATAATACCTATTAAATCTTTGTTTTTCAAGAATGCCATCTGATATACAGTTTTATGCTTTACAGGTTAGTAGTCTAGAAAGGTTCTACTCTAAAAGAAAAAAAAAATGCACAGTTAACAGCAGATATACGAGTATATATTTTTTATAGATAACATCCTCGCATGTAATTATAATATTCCTTAAATTGACGTCAGTCGAAAAATGGCATCCTGGTATATTATACTTGGATAAAAATGGAACACAGAGAAAGTTTCTATGATCAGATGTTTTAGTGATCAGAACAAAGAATGAATAAAAATCACAAAGCGCGCGCTGGCAGTTAAATGTTAGTAAACTGCTTACTCATTTTATGTAAAAACTCATTCCATTGGATTAAAAAGGACACACCTCCACTCAGAAGTAAATTCGTAAAGTCCGAAAATGAAAGTAGCGGTTCTTTACGATTGAACCGATATGGAAAATAAACCAGTAATACAGAGGTACGTCTAATTAATGAAAGGACGCAAATATTTATCCTTGTGACATGTATTTCAGAGAGTGGGCAACCACTTTTGACAATGTTACCTCCCCTGGAATAGTAGCCATCGTCCACACACCCCCTTCTAACCACTTTAACAGAGTTGCCTACCCTGAAAAAGAATTCCTTATTGCACCACCCCACCCGCCTTTAGCGTCTGTCAAATATTTTTGCAGTGCGGTTGATGTTCTCTCAGTACATGCCCCCACCCCTCAGTACAAACCCCTACCTCCTCAGTACACGCCTCAATCTCCCTCAGTACACGTTCCTCCCTCCTCAGTACCCGTCCTCTCAGTACACCTCCCCTCAGTACGGTACTTACTTCAAGATCTGTGGCTTGTTTATTACCACCAGTCCGACTGGTAGACGACTTGCGTCTAACATCCTTCCGACAACCTGACGACGAAGCCGCAGCGGCGTGCATCTTTTTAATCTACCGTATTCACTCTAAATATAAAAGACCTTAACGCTTTACCATAATTGTCCTAAAACTAAGTCCATTGCACTACATGCTAGTTTGTCTTAATTTGCTGGATGAATGGCAAACAGTGTAGACCCTGATCAGACGCCGCGTTCTGCGGCGTCTGATCAGGGTCTACACTGATTGCTTAAGCATGTCTGTCCTTATACTTAGGATAAATACGGTAATGTTCCTTTTATATTCTATTATTATGTATTCTATTCAATTCTCTACTTTATTTCGGAATTCCTTTTCTTTTTTCCTCCTTTTGTTTTCTTGAATTTTATTCATTTTGTAGTATGTTAACTGTCAATACTGACTTTCCCGTTCAGTAAAACAAAGCACAGCAAAAATGATTCACAAAGTGGGAGACTTGTGGCTCCAGTGATGACTCCAAACAACCTGCGCCCTATGCAGTATCGCCAGGCTTCGTTGGACGCTCTGTGTTTAGCCAAGGATCTCAGATGGAAAGTACGATTCGGATCAGATTGCGTGGATGCGCAGGCTGATCTGGGAATTCGCTGGGCGCACGTGTCAAATGTATCATTTACGCTCGTGCTGCCTTAAAATATGATCTGAACGCTTTCAACTAGATCTCACAGATTTACCACAGTATCTGGTCGGTGAAGTTTATGTTACTGGTTTAATTTTCACCAAAATCAGTCCTCTATTTCTTTTAATCCAAATGGTCAACCAGATAAAAAAGGAATGAAAAACGCATCCCCATGCAAAATATTTTCATAGATCCAGAGAATATGTTACATTACTTTTGGTGACAATTTAGGATTAATGTTATTTTTGTGCCAAATCATATGTTGTGGTACTCATTAGGAGAGCTTTAGCGAGCCAATTCTAATGACTACCCACTATATTTGAGCCCCAACGTGAGAACGCATATCAGTCTGTGCATCCGCGCAGTCTGATCAGCGTCTTCGATGTCCGCCAGAAGAAACCTAGGATCTTTGCATATTTAATATAAAGAGGTCCCAGGGAAGACCCTGATCAGACTGCGCGGATGCGCAGGCTGATCTGAGTCTTCGCTGGGCGCATATTTCATAAGGTACATTTCTCACGTTGCGGTCCAGATATTTTTATTCAAACTGACAGAAATGGCATTTGAATATCCATAAATAAAAAAAAAGTCCATCAATCCGAAATAGCTTCAAAAATTCTTTTTGAAGCTGGATAAGATCTTTGCGTGCACTTTGAAAAATTTGAAGCTGACTTGGTAAATAGTTAGCCACTCTTATATTACAAGTGCAGCAATGTTATAGTAATTTAATTATCATAAAAATGGATTTAGAACTCACAGAAGTAGTAAATATGAGCATGCTCACAGAAAAGGGATCCTGTGATATTCCGATTTGTGGCTCTTCCAATGCGCATGCGCAGGTCCCTATTCGGGCTACAGACATGCTTTTTTGTCTGAATCTTTCTCAAGGTCCCTACTATATGTCTGCGAACAGCAAAGGCTCTGGCGAGACTGCGCCCATGCACAGGCTCGTCTCAGCCTTTGCTGGTCGCCTATGTGATGAGTACCTTTTTCTCATGTGTTGGCGCATATTGGTTGTTTCATAATTGATCGATACATTATGTGTCCCGTATTACGACTTTGGGAATTGGGGTTAATTAAAGACGTAAAATATTCATTGCCCAGGCCGTGTTGTATAACTTGGATCATCTTTATTCCCAGCTGAAATAACTGAGGAAGTTGAAAGGAGGATTATGAAGCTGGTCTGGAGAAGAAAACAATAAAAGGAGAATTTGGATGAGTCAGGGCACCAACTCAATTATATCTGGAGGAGAAACTGGACTGGCTTCCCAGCTTGTGAAATTTCTCATAATTTCTGACCCCCGCCACCACATAATTCAATTCTCTCTCTCTCTCTCTCTCTCTCTCTCTCTCTCTCTCTCTCTCTCTCTCTCTCTCTCTCTCTCTCTCTCTCTCTCTCTTTCCTGTCAATAGGCATATAAGGTGCAAGTTCAAGTTCAAGATTTTATTCAAGACCCCCTATCCGAGGGTATGAGAATTATACACACATACAGAACAAACATACATCAAAGCAAGTGATGAAAAACAAATAAGCATGAATGTAACATTTAAGGGAGTTAAAGTCCAAAGAATTCGGACAAAAAGGAAATGTTAATGGATATACACCAACAACTGAAGGTTAAATTTCCATATAGGTAGTTTATCGATCTCCAGATGAAGAGCGCTCGACAAAGGAGGTAAAAAAAAGTTACACTGCAGCGAATATTGGCTACTTAAGCGAAATATGAAAATAACATTCCCTATATCGTAATGGTTCGGCACGTACACTAAAGTGAGGCGGTGATATGGCAATTAGTATCTCATTTTTTACCGATTTTTTTTTAACATCTCGCAAAGAAGACCACACAAGGATCATTCAATCCAAGCTATCATTCAATCCAAGCTTGGTCAAAATCCATACAATAAAGAAAGTGTGATTGGACGGAAGGATAGACAACGAAAACGGACGGTGACCAGTCACAATAGCTCAGGTGAGATAATAAGTTACCCCTGAGAAGGAGCAATATTGTCCTCAGGGCTGTAATTTGAATAATCTCTTGATAAAAGTTTACTAAATAAAGTTACATACCAAATTTCAAAGACCTTGGCCTTCTAGATTCACACAAGAAGAATGCTAAAGCTTTTCCTTGTGCGAGACTATGTAAAACACATGAGCCCTGTGCTCGAGGGCTATTTTTGACCCCAGGGCTAAAAATTTAACAATCTTGGTAAAGGTCCACTAGATGAAGCTACGTACCAAATATGGAAGGGGTCCTCTACCACATCTGTGAAACATCAGTGAAACACATATAATAAAACACTGTGATGAAACAAGGCAAAGGGCTCTAGCCAGATCACAATCACAAGAAAACCACAAATAAGAACACGATGATGCTCTTTCATCCTAGAAGTTATAATTTAATGTCGAAAATACATTAAATTAGGAAAGTAATTTATTTGTGTATTTCTATACATTTTCGTATTAAACTGAGGACCGGATACAGGTAACTGCTTATCTCCGGAGCGCTCGGAGATTATCGGAAAATCCGTGACTATAACGACTATTCTTCCCTATGATCAGCGTGCGTGGTTGCTCAGGATGAGCAGGATCTTAGCTATTCGAATATACCGTATTTACCCTAAGTATTCGGATAGATCATTACGAAAACACGCCTATTCAAATAAACTGAAAATTTTACCACCAAAAAATGGCAATTTTTTCAGATATTTCATATTTCTGCTCAAAACATAGATTGTGGGTACTCGTTAGAACCGCCTCGTTGAGGCGGTTCTAACGAGTACCCACAATCTATGTTTTTACAAGGCGGTTCTAACGAGTACCCACAATCTATGTTTTTGAGCGGAAATAATAAAAATAATGTATACCCCTGTAAACCCCAGTTTTACTATATAAAAGTGGGGTTTAAGGAGGTCAAAATTATATAGGTATGTTTTCATGATGTAGGCAATAGCAAATGGAATAGACCTAGATCGGACGCCTCAGAGTGCGGCGTTCGATCAGGGTCTATACTATTTGTCAATCATCTAGCAGTTTTAGACACGTAACCAGGTACTAAAATGGAGTTGTTCGAATATCTGGACTAGTATGGTAAGGATGATAAGGGATTAAAGTGCCCGAATATTAGAAGCTAGGATTTTTGAAAATTTAATTTTGGATCACAGATGAGGCTTCATTGGCCGAAACTTGCTGGTCTGGATTAGACAACTTCGACGCTATAGTTGTTTTTTTTTTTTCATTCTTGTTCGCGCGTGCGCGCGAGCTATGTATGTGTGTGTACGTGTGTGCGTGCGTGTGCGTGTGTGTTTGTGTGTTGTTTTTTTTTGCTCTGAAATAGTCATTAAATTAAGATTCAAATTTTGACATAGGTTCAAATTTTAGGGCAATTATGGCAAAGAGTTCGGGTGTCCAAATATTAAGGGTAGATACGATAACAAATTAAAAACTTTTACGAACCTTCTGTAACTAAAGGTAATGCTAGGTGTCCGCGGAAAATATAAGCACTACATTTATGTTGCACTATAGTAACAAGCGTCATGTGCAGACCCAGACAATACGCCACGGAACACGGCGTCTGTTCAGGATCTACTCTGTTTGCCATTTAACTGCTCCCTTTAGACACATCACAAGATAGTCAAACAGACTTCATTTCAATATTTAGATCAAGAAAGCAAGGCGTTAAAATGCCCGTGTATTAACCCTTGTCCTGCTGAATAAATTAAGATGCCACACCTATTTCTAATTTTCTGCCAATCAGATTACTAGATCCAGGGTGTTGATATAAATTCACATACTTAATGGCAAACAGTGCAGATCCAGATCAGTTGGCTTCTTCAGAAGCCAACTGAACTGGATCTACACTGTTTGCAAAGGCAGGGTGTATCCGGGTTCAGCAGGACAAGGATTTATATAAAAATAGAGTAAGTGAATTCGGTGAATAATTGAATCCGAAAAACAAAGATATCTGTTATTAAGCGTGTTATATGTTACCAATAAATACATGTGTATATCAGAAATGATATGCTGTAACAAAACTAGGTATTGGGACAGATAGGACTGAGCAAACCGACTAGATCTAGATCAGACGCCGCAGAATCTGGCGTCCGATCAGAGTCTATAATGTTTGCCACTCATCCAGAATTGTTTTAGACACATCAACGTGTAGTAGAAGGGGCCATACTTTTCACAGAATTTCAATATGGCGTTAGTGCATAATTATTCGGAACAGAGAGCTCTGAGAAAAAAAAAACTTTAGGTTTATATCAACAGGTAGTAAAGTGGATCTATTCAAGTTTCAGGATAAGTATGGTAAGGAGTTGATATGTCCGAATGTTTAGAGTTAAATAGGGTACTAAATTAAACACTTGAACCTTCAGTAACCAAAGGTGATGCCAGGTGTCCGCGGAAAGTAAGCACTTTCTTCCTGCAACACTTGTTACACTTTACTGTTTCAGAAACGGCTTGCAAGGGTCCAAGATGATGTCAAGTTTTCTGATCTTTTCCCGGTGACAAATGGAGTTAAGCAAGGGTGTGTACTAGCTTCAACACTGTTCAGCATGATGTTTTCTGCCATGCTTACAGATGCTTTCCAGGATGGTGACAATGGTATACCTAATAGGTATCGCTTTGATGGGAAGCTTTTTCAACCTAAGAAGGTTGCAAGCTACATCCAAGGTGCAGACAGAGATGCTAGATGAGTTCCTCTTTGCTGATAACATGGCAAAGGGTGCTCCAAAAGAAGAGAAAATGCAAAAAGAAAAGGTGTGGATCAAGTATCAGATTCATGTGGCAGCTATGATCTAACAATCAGCATCAAAAAGACTGAGGTGGTATATCAGCCAACACCTGGAAAGCCTTACAATGAGCCTAACGAAACGAAGTCAGTGCCAGGATTGCCAAAGCTAGTGCAGTATTTGGCCGACTACGTGGAAGTATTTGGGATCGAAGTGAAATCAGACTTTACACAAAGCTGAAAGTCTATAAATCCGTGGTGTTGCCAATACTATTAAACGCCTGCAAAACTTGGACAGTTTACCAACGGCATGCCAAAAGACTGAACCTCTTCCATACAAGCTGTCTTAGAAAACTTCTGAAGATCAAGTGGCAAGACAGGATTCCAAACACAGAAGTCCTGAAAAGGGAAGGTATGCCGTGTGTACATACTCTTCCATTACGAAAACATGCCTATTCAAATAAACTGAAAATTTTACCACCAAAAAAATGAAAATTTTCAGAAAAAAAATTCTGATATTTTTCATTTTTCTGCTCAAAACATAGATTGTGGGTACTCGTTAGAACCGCCTCGGCGAGGCGGTTCTGGCGAGTACCCACAATCTATGTTTTTAAGCAGAAATAAGAAAAATAATGTATACCCCTGTAAACCCCAGTTTTACTATATAAAAGTGGGGTTTAAGGGGGTCAAAACTATATAGACGTGTTTTCGTGATGTCTGAAATTGGCAGAGTTAAGATGGACAGGCCATGTTACTAGAATGCCGGATGAACGTTTGCCAAAGAGAATCCTCTATAGAGAACTACAAGTCGGAAAACGCTCCCATGGTGGTCAGAAGAAGCGATATAAGGACACCCTCAAAGCCTCCCTTAAAGATTTCAACATACCAACTGAGTCATGGGAACAGATTGCACAGGATCGAGCAAAGTGGCGAGGCCTCATAATAAGGGGTGCTGGTGAATACGAAGCAAAAAGAATCAGCGACGCCGAACAGAAACGAACGCCAGAGCTAAGGCATCACCAGCAGAGCTTTCTTCCTCAGACCTCTCTTGTTCTGTCTGCAACTGGCAGTTTAGAGCTAAGATTGGTCTCATCGGCCATCTTAGAACACATAAACAATAACACTTCACGCATTTGATTAGGATTGGTCATTGTGAATAATGACAGACGAACGATATAAATACTTGTTACACTAGTTATCTTTCCATACCGTATTTACACTGTATATCGAACTGACAGACCTGAGCAAACTGTACAGACCCAAATCATACGGCACAGAACGCGGTCATTGTTCAAGATCGACACAGTTTGCTATTGAATTACTACTACTTTTAAACACATCAATACACAGGGAGTAAGAGACAGAAAAGAGACAGACAGAGAGTGATTGAGAGACAGACAGACAGACAGACAGACAGACATACCTCTTTCAGAAAGTCCACGTTATAGTCTTGCTGATACTCTACTTGGGTATAAGCCATCATCGTAAGATTGTATAACTATCGCTTACAACTAGTATATAAAAACCTTTTTTAGTGACACTGTGACTGGCGGGAAAATAAAAATTACAGTAGAACCTCGATAATTCAAACTCCAATAATTCAAAATTCTCAATAATTCAAAATCATTTTGAAGTCCCAACTGTATTATATGTATGCATTTTAACCCTCAATTATTCAAAGTCTCAATAATTCAAACAAAACTGTTTGGTATCTTGGACTTTGAATTATTGAGGTTCCACTATAACCCATAATGTCTAGCGTCCAAAAATGGAACCTAGACAAATAATGAATCCGCGCAATCTGATCACAGGATACTGTGTGGGTAGCCAAGGATCCAAAGCGCCTTCGGGCGGTCAGCGAAGACTCTGATCAGCCTGCGCGTCCGCGCAGGCTGATCAGAGTATTTGCTGACCGCACATGCAATATTGTAAGGAATTCGGTGCCCCAGCTCATTACAAATTGAGTCAAGGTAATCGTCGTCAAAGAGAACGCAAATCGAAAATCCAAACGTGTTGTGGGAAATGATATTATTAGTTCGCGAAATAGTACCACGCCGCTTTTTATATTTGCATTTCACGGTCTTCTGATTTGTCTCCCACATACAAGATCTTTTAATATTTTATCTCTAATGACTCGTATATGATTGTTAAAAGGAGGTTGTAAAAGTGGTTAGGTTGTCAAAATTAATCTTCCTTGCATATTAATTATTGACCAAAAGCACATGTAGTATCGTATAGTGTGAATAATGCTGTAACATTAAAGGGGAAGTCAAGGTTGGTAGACAGTATATCTAAGATGAAGGACCTTGAAAAGCCAAGCGATTTATTGTCGCTGTTGTTGGTTTTAGTGTTATTATTATAGGCCGATCAAATTGATCTGTCGCGTTTAACCGCTTTAACCTTTCGATTATAATATTCATAAGTACGAGTATATGTTTACTGCGTAAACGCGTGTTACTTGTAAAGGTAAGCGAAAAGCTGTCTCAGGATGAACACAGGATTTTCTGATTGTCATGCCTAAATTGTACAGTGAATATATTCTAAAGAATATTAACACGTTGCATGCTGGGTAAAAAATTCAGCAGATGCCATTTTGAAATATATTTCTTTTTTATCTAGAAAATAGGATCGGACACTTCATGGAAATTGCATGAATGAAGATCCTATTTTCTAGGAAAAATAAGAAATGTATAACGAATTTGTCGTCTGCTGAATCTGCCCATAGCGTGGTAAGTGTCAAATATTATGAACAAAGCGACAGGTCATTTAGTCGGTCGTTGTTGTTGTTATATAGACCGAGCAAATTGAATTGTCGCTTATTACCTATTAACATTAAATATCCATTAAAGGAGAACGCAACCCTAATATAAAATACATTTCACAACCAAGAGCTTAATAAACCATAAAGATTGATACAAGTTTGATGAAAATCGGGCAAGAAGTAACAAAGTAATTATTGTTTAAAGGATTTAACATGGCCGATATTGGCACCACCATTTTGAATATTTAATGAGATTTCAAGAATGTTTTAACCTTAAAATTTTACACTATTTTTATAATCAAAGCATTTGTTTTTTAGAAAATAAGTTGCTTACAACTTTAGGAAAACAGGTTAAGAAACATTAAGAAAAAAATATCCATCTATATGCTATTTCAAGTATGCATATTTAATTAGGGCTGTGTGACGCCACCAAGCCTAAAAATGGCAGCGTCCATGACAGTTGGTTTTCAAATATTTAAACTCAAATAACTTTCTTATTTGTTGGTCGATTTTAATGAAACTTGTGTCAAACATTTTGGCTTTAAAAGTTCTATCCTGATAGATATATTTTCTGTCTACATTGCCTTTCCCTTTAAGATGCACCCACTGTAGAATTTAAGGCATGACAGACAGAAAAACTTGCCTTCCACGTGAGACAGCTATTTTTTCACCTTTATAGGCAATACCAGTTTACGCAATCAAATATTATATTCAAAAGATAACAGCGACAGATCAAGTTGGTTGGACTACATTGTTGCTGTTACTATTATATCATTACTATAGATCAAAATATAACCTTGTCCGCTGACCTCAGGCTTCTGGTTCCCAGATGCATTACGTCAAATAGAAAACTGAAACCATATGTCATAGGTCACCGGATAAGGTTGTATTTATAGCTATATTGTCTCACCTGTGAAATCACAACGATGGCTGTCGTATTCCCATCAACAATTGTTGTTTTTCTCGGCATTGCAGCCTGCATGTTGACAGTTATTGTCCAGCACACTTAAAACTGGAATGCTTATATTTTAAGAGAAATCGATCCACTTTTAAGGGAAGAAGCTCTGTAAAGTACTTTGCCTCCCCTCTGAAATGAGGTATACTCTTAAAGGAAAGAATTTGCTCCCCTTGGGAGCAAATTCTTTCCTTTTAGAGTACACCCATTTCTGAAGTATGTTACATAGCGAGGATGGAGTTTCGCTGTGATAATACTTTTGTATTATGTACAAAGTTAGTACTTCTGTTTGGTTCGCAGTTAAGACGTGCAGAAAAGCCAACTGGAATTCACAAGAGTTGTCTATCTTGAAGAAAATGGCGAAAAAAAAACTGCGAAGTGTATCCAGTCCTTTAAGCCCTGGTCAGACACTCGAAAATATCTAAATGATTCCGTAGATTTATTTTCATGACACTATGTTTCAAAACGAGTATTACTTCCTGGTTGGTCAGCACTATTTTCTGCTGTTAAATTGTTGTCTTTTCCTTTCGTTTCTTCCTTCCTGGGGTTTGATCATTTACCTTGCGATCGCTGCTTATCACCTGATCATTTTAGCATCATCAACACAAACAGCAACAAATTATTCCAAGTGACATTGTAACAACAGCATCCTGCTTTTTTTTCTCTCTTAAAGGGGCTCGATACACATTCAGGGAGGCAACTCTGTGTAAATTGATTTACCTTCCTGCTGAAAGCGAATCTATTCTCAAATGAAAGAATTTGCTCCCCTTGGGATCTACTCTAAAAGGAAAGAATTTGCTCCCATTGGGAGCAAATTCTTCTCTTTTAGAGTAGATCCCTTTCCAGAAGGGGACTGACCAGCTGAAAAGGAAACAGGAAGTTACAAAATGTGTCTCCCTTGGCCGAAATGGTAGTAAATTTACTAAGTGCATCGTCCCCTTAAGCCATTATAATAATTCATTGTAATCCTATAATTCAGTCAAAATGAGAATTAAAGCCATCTATCTTAATATTCTTATGTTTCAAATAAGTCTTGGTTTAGAATGCAATAACACGTGTTTGTAAAACAAGCGCTAAATGAACGTATTAATGCATAGAGACCTATTTACCCTTAGTATTCGGACAGGTAAACAGTGTACACGCTGATCATACGTGTTAGTCTGAGATGTCCGATCAGGGTCTACACTATTTGCAACTCATCCAGCAGTTTTATAGCACAATAATTCCAACTCCTCTTCTTTATGCATATTTCATGCAATTTCATTACGAAAACATGCCTATTCAAATATATTGAAAATTTCACCACCAAAAAATGAAAATTTTCAGATAAAAGATTCTGATATTTTTTATATTTCTGCTCAAAACATAGATTGTGGGTACTCGTTAGAACCGCCTCACCGAGGCGGTTCTAACGAGTACCCACAATCTATGTTTTTGAGCTGAAATAAGAAAAATAATGTATACCCCTGTAAACCCCAGTTTTACTATATAAAAGTGGGGTTTAAGGGGATCTAAATTATAAAGGCGTGTTTTCGTAATGTGATTTGTTGAAGGAAAAGTTTTACACTTCGATAAAGTCCAGAGCAGAAATCTTCCGCCGTCTCAAAAAACTGAAAGTTTTGGCAATATTTGTAAATTTTGATGACAAAGTTGGAATTATAAAGAATGAAGTATTATTTTTTGGATTTTATCGATGTATAAACTCCGGTGAATCACTCACAAAACTTAAAATAGAGCGACTCGGACTTTATTCAGTTGGTGAGTGATTAGCCGTGGTTTACACGTCGATAACCATCACCCCGCCCCCGCCCCTCCCATAAAAAAAATCATTCCAATATCTACAGGTAGAAAAATAGACTTGTTATTTTTTTAGAACAAGCATGGTAAGATTTTAAGGTGACTGATATATTATTTTGGGTGAATACAGTATATGTGCATTTTAGCAAAATTTCATATTCCTCTTGGGTCTAACCCTTGCCATGCTGAATTAATTAAGATGCCACGCCCACTTTTAATTTTCAGCCAATTAGATTATATGATCCAGGTTGTTGATACTAATTCACATACTTTATGGCAAACAGTGTAGATCTGGATCAGTTGGCTTCTGAAGAAGCCAAGAAGACAACTGATCTTGATCTACACTGTTTGCAAAAGCAGGCCATATCCGGGTTCAGCAGGACCAGGGTTAATATTCGCAGAAGATATTAACTTTATTTAAATTAGCCAAATCTTGTTTATAATTTATTCTCACACATCTAGTAATGACAGTTCATTCGTGTTTCACGACTTCTCAAATTGTAATGCATTGAAATGCGCACTCTCCAGTCCGTAAATGTTGAATATTTCTACGCCAGCTGTTTATAATTTACAGATGCAAGTTGTTTTCAAACACACTAAACTGTCTGCGAACTGTATAACAACCTTACCTTGTTTAAATTGTTATGGAAACTGTGGAGAAGTGATTGTTTTCAACAACTTCTTTCCAGCACTTTAAACCGCAACGCGATAAAATGTACCGTCGGACATGTGCACCCTAGCGAAGACTCAGATCAGCCTGTGCATCCGCACAGTCTGATCAGAGTCTTCACTAGGCGCAGCTTGGATAGCGAAGTAATCACGGTTCCTTCAGGTGGAGAGCGAAAACTGCACACATGAGCGGGTTCATCTGAGTCTGGGAGCACCGTGATGGTTATGGGTACGTTTCTGCCAGTTGCGATTCTTTTAATTAATGAAGTGTTCGTGTCAGATTTTAGTTGATCATACGTTCTCATGCGATCATGTCACTAGGGACCTACAGCCTTTGCTAAGATGCATGTTTTATTGTCAATGTGCGTGTTCAAATTTATTTGTTAGGTTTGGTGTTTCAGTACTAATAAATCACTCCTTTCAACTAGTTAGAAGTTACTCAACAAACACACAACGTCGCAAAAATGTCATTACAACGCCGCTGCAACCTCGCGACGTTGCAGCGACGTAGTAACGACGTTGTTGCGACGTTGTGTGTTTGCTGGGTAGTGATGGTCTATACAGTTATACAGTGAAACCTCAGTGACTCGAACACCGATGACTCGTTTACCGTGGATGACTCGAACTCGGTTTTTGGTCTTAGTGGCAAGTTGTAGGGTTTGACGCTTGCAGTCCAGCTGAACATTAGTAACGCTAATACTCTCTGTATTTTTTAATATATAAACAATAGACAATATTTTATTAACCACAATACGAGTTTGGTGTCTGTACTTTTGAATGGTCTTAAGTTTACTGGAATGACATGCAAGCTACCCCATCAAATACACTAATAGATTAGTCGTACTATCTCCGTTTGCCATGTTACCTAGAAACAAAAGGCATGTGTCCGATTGTGTTATCGATTGCTATCATTATTATTATCATTTATTCATTTTTGCCCTTTTGATTACAAACCGATAATCGATTTTGCTTTTGAACCAACGAGAGACATTAGTCACTTTTGGCCTTCTGATTACAAACCAATAATCGATTAGTCACCTATCTATCTTGAATTCTGTCTTCAAACATATTGGTTCTAATAAATGGATCACATGGTAAGAAAATATACCTTCGGACATCTGCATCCACCAAATACTCAAACCAGCCTGCACATGAGCACAGTTTGATCTGAGTCTTCACTGTCTGCTTGTAGAAGCCTTGACTTTCTTGATTCTCATTTCTTGCCTTTCTACACAGTTTATACCTTAGTCTACAGTAATAAAACTACATGAGTATTCAAGATCAAGGCCATTCCTTGACCTTCAAGTTGGAAAGATAACATATATGAGCCGGCAAACGAAAAAAGGGACATTATGGTTTTCCGGTTTGTGGTTCTTCAAATGCGCATGGGCAGTTCCCTTTTTGGGCTACGGACATGCGTTTTAGCCTGTAGCTTCCTCAAGGTCCCTACTACATGTCTGCGAACAGCAAAGGCTCTGGCGAGTCTGCGCTTATGCGCAGGCTCGCCTGAGCCTTTACTGGGCGCCTATGTGATAAGTACCATTTTCTCATGTGCTGCTTGATATATACTAGGACGAAAAAGAAAAACCGGGTACATAGTATGTGCAACAAATACTTCATTACTTGGCCTAGAATAATGAACATGTATAGAGACAAAATCTTCCGCCCAGTTGCCCCCCCATGAGTGCAAGCGAGCAACTTAATCTTCCACTAATGCCCGGTCCCATGTCGCTTGAGTTTGTCAACAATTTCTGGCTAACAACAACGTAAATCCGCTCAATTGGCCAGCATTCAGTCCAGATCTGTCCCCGATTGAACACTTGTGGGACGAACTGGATAGGAGGGTTAGGAGGCGCCCAAATGCCCCCACTAATCTGGCCCAGCTGAGACATGCCTTGCATGAAGAGTGGGATAACATTCCCATTGTAAGGATCAACACCCTGATGAACTCCATGCATAGGAGAATAAAGACTGCGACAGCTGCGCAAGGAGGGCACACAAGATACTGGCTGCACTACACAAATAAGGGTACTGTCAAAAGCATCACGAAAACATGCCTATATAATTTTGACGCCCTTAAACCCCACTTATATATAGTAAAACTGGGGTTTAAAGGGATATACATTATTTTTCTTATTTCTGCTCAAAAACATAGATTGTGGTACTCGTTAGAACCGCCTCGCCGAGGCGGTTCTAACGAGTACCCACAATCTATGTTTTGAGCAGAAATATGAAAAAATATCAGAGTTTTTTATCTGAAAATTTTCAGTTTTTGGAGATAAAATTTTCTATATATTTGAATAGGCGTGTTTTCGTAATGGGGTGTATTTCTTTTCTCATTATCGTCACTGAAAATCGAATGAAACTTTGTCAACTTGTTCAACAAAGATGAAAGATTATACAAAAATAAGATAAAAATTGAATGTAACATTACATTAAATACTTTAACCCTTGTCCTGCTGAATAAATTAAGATGCCACGCTCACTTCTAATTTTCAGCCTATCAGATTACTTTATCCAGATTGTTGAGACAAATTCAAATACTGAATGGCAAACAGTGCAGATCCAGATCAGTTGGCTTCTTCAGAAGCCAACTGATCTGGATCTACACTGTTTGCAAAGGCAGGGTATATACTGGCAAACTCGGGCGACATGGGGACAAGGGTTAAAACTATCTGTAATGGTTACCCGGCGTTTCTTTTTCAACCTAGTTTATAATAATGACAAATACTTACTTCTATTCTTAATTCTGCGGCTGGATCATCAGGTTCCTGCCAAGATTCTTCTTCTATGCTCGACAGCTCCTCGTAACTTGTCATAATTAGGTATTGCGTATGATATATAAACCGGATTTATTGTGATTTAGAATGACTATCCACCTTGTCCAACCCCATTTATTAGAACAATAAGCAAAAAGACGCTTCGTCACCACCATGAACGTAAATCAAATGCCTTCATACGAAGTTCTTAGCATTAAAACCAGGCCTAGGTAGCCAAAGCATCATTTGCATAACAAATGTCGTTAAGCAAACTTTTTATTAATATTTTGCACAAATATTAGAAATATTAATATTTGTTTGTGAAATTGTGCGTAGGTTTTGCACTCCAAATGCTACTTATGGGTTTGCACAAAATATCACTGTAGTTAACTTTTACCACTCTCTGGGCTAATTCAGCAGACGACAAACTAATGCTATTTTTCTTATTTTTCCCCAGAAAATAGATTTGACATTTCATTCAAATTGTCTCGTTAGGGTTTATTTTCGAAGTCTATTTTCTTATGGAAATGGCAACACCTATTTTTCTGGAAAAGAGAAACAAGAATAAATATTTCAGAGTGTCGTCTACTGAAAACTTTACCGAGCATGCTAAGTGTTAGTAGAGATTTTTTTTTTTTTTTTTTTTTATTTTATTTTTTTTTTTTTTTATTTCAGTATTTCACTTTAAGGAGACTTGAAACACTTGGTAGATCTTCTGCTATTTTACAAGGGAGACAACTTTCGTGACTTTCTGTTTGCCTTCCTGCACACCAACCCCCTTCTGAAAAGGGGTTTACTCTAAAAGGAAAGAATTTGCTCCCGCCGGGAGCAAATTCTTTCCTTTTAGGGTAGACCCTTTTTCAGACAGGCGACAAAAACAGCTTTGACAGAGTTATCTCCCTTGAAAGTGTATCCACATCCCTTGATTAAATTACATCGTTATGCTGTCGATGCTTTGAACACCAGGGTCCCGTCTTTCAAAACTTGGGTCCTACTCCCGCTCGAATAAAGTTCCGACATGGCATGTGTGAACAGCGACCGCCCAGGAGACTTTGTACATCTGTGCGATCTCGTGAGACGCTTAGTTGTCAGATTAAGGGGAGCTGACGCATTCGGTAGATTTTCGACCAATATTTTACAAGGGAGATAAATTTTGTTACCTTCCGTTTGCGTTCCTGTACACCTTCCTGTACACCAACCTCCTTCTGAAAAGGGGTTTACTCTAAAAGGAAAGAATTTGCTCCCACCGGGAGCAAGTTCTTTCCTTTTTGGATAGACCCCTTTTCATGAGGGAGACAAAACAATGTTGTTGGAGTTACCGCCCCTGAAGGTATATCCGTTCCCCTTAACATAGTCCTGCTTACCCTTTTTTCATCAATGGACATGTCCAAATTAAGAGACGGAATCGTCCATTTCAGAAACTCAGGGGTAAAAGTGTTAAAGAACGATTAGGTACCATGAACACATCGACATTCAGCAAACACACTGATCAGAATCCGAGGCGTTGCTGACTAATCTAATTTTTACATTTCGCAATGTTCCCAAAGAACATCTTTCACTCGACGCCGCCCAGTTGATATTATTCCTTTTACTTATTTTTTATAATTTTAAATATTTCATATTTCATTTCTTAACTTCCACTTGAACACCATTAAGCGTAAAAAACAAAAAAAAATCAAAGGTGCATCTAAGCTAAAAAAGAGCTGTATGAAGCACAGAACAGGTTCCTTTACGCTTATCACTCAGGATAAAAGTTTCACCAGACGATCTATTTAAATATTTTTTTCTTATTTTTCCCAGAAAACAGGATTTGACATTTCATGCAAATTGTCTCCACTGGAGACAATTTGCATGAAATGTCAAAGTCTGTTTTCTGGGAACTACCACTTTTTCGTCTCCTGAATTAGCACAGAGAGTGGTAAAGGTTAAAAACACAATTAAGCTGAAGAAAGAGATGTTGAAAACAATGAAAAGGTTTTTCAAGTACGTCTTTTGAAATGCTCACGTGTTCTCAGAAACTTGTTTGTTATATCATAGAATGTTTTGTTTAATACTTTGACACTTGATTACAACTATCATAACTCCTACACTCTTCTATTATTCATATTCTATTACCCAAGAACAAAGATACCGAATCATTATATATATTTTATAACCGCAAGTCAACAGGTTTATGCGTCGTATTTCTGATAAAGAATTTATTACCCATGCACCCAAGAGAAATACCGCTGCAATTGCTCTGAATATGCACAAAAAAAAAAAAAACCTTAACCGTAAATGGGGCGCCCCATGCGAAAACATGTTTCGGGCATATGTGGACAGCGAAGGCCCAGATCAGCCTGCGTTATTACGCACTCATCAGGGCCTTCAGAATTGTTAGATACCACAAAATGTATGAATGGAGAGCAAAAGCCCAAATGAGACTTTGACATGCGCAAACTGTGATTGAATCTGCACTTTCTGCGCATGTTCGAAGGCGCTTTTTCGCTAGATGCGGCCCGGTTGTTTTAGTTATGCACGCAGGAAAAAAAAACGCTAAATTTCTAAGATGCACAAAAAGCTGAAAGGTCACTGAAGCCAGGCTTGTAATTCTAGCCATAATTGTCGTAAAATTTGAAAAAAAAAAATCCATTTGACTACCGAACAAGTGAAACTGTTCATACTCTGTTTAGACTATAGCATATCTTAGCTGACACTGTTTGCTCTGAATAAATACCGCGTTTACATCACGAAAACATGCCTATACAATTTCGACCCCCTTAAACCCCACTTTTATAAAGTAAAACTGGGGTTTACAGGGGTATACATTATTTTTCTTATTTCTGCTCAAAAACATAGATTGTGGGTACTCGTTAGAACCGCCTCGCCGAGGCGGTTCTAACGAGTACCCACAATCTATGTTTTGAGCAAAAATATGAAAAATATCAGAGTTTTTAACTGAAAACTTTCAGTTTTTGGAGGTGAAATTTGCTATATATTTGAATAGGCAAGTTTTCGTAATGACCCTTAGTACTCGGACAGAAAGCCTGAGCAAACAATGTAGACCAAAATCAGACTACGCAGACTGATTACTTCTTATTATTTTGTAAAATTTCAGTTATTGTCCCGTTTTTGTACTGGATCAAAAATGAAATGATTTTTTATCGTATCTCTGAATTAATGTTGGCAACATTAATTCAGAGATACAATGAAAAATCATTTCATTTCAAGAACGAGAGACTAACTGAAATTTTACAGGCTGTCAGGTGCCATATTTTATGATTGTATTAATACCATTTATCAATTTATTAAACCTTTCTTGGGTAATTAAATGTCTATTTTTGAGGAATATGGAGCCTAACTCCTTGCCATACTTGTCCTAACAATTAAAAAACTTCCATTTGTCTACTTGATGAGGGATCATTTGGTGCAACGGACTCGTAAGGCAAATGTTAACCCAAAAATTCCAAGTGGACTCTTCTACCTATTTCTTTGGGCAGGTCAATGTCCAATTTAATGTGTGTCAGGTTTGTTTCATTACATTACGAAAACACGTCTATTCAAATATATAGAAAATTTCATCTCCAAAACCTGATAATTTTCAGATAAAAAAAACTCTGATATTTTTCATATTTCTGCTCAAAATATAGATTGTGGGCACTCGTTAGAACCGCCTCGCCGAGGCGGTTCTAACGAGTACCCACAATCTATGTTTTTGAGCAGAAAAAAAAAGAAAAATAATGTATACCCCTATAAAACCCAGTTTTACTATATAAAAGTGGGGTTTCAGGGGGTCAAAATTATATAGGTGTGTTTTCATGATGTAATATTCATTGTAGAAACTCCTGTACTTAATGCAAACAGTGTAGACCCTGATCAGACGCCGCGTTCTGTGGCGTCTGATCTGGGTCGACATTATTTGCCAATGTCTCTTTTAAGGAACGCTAGGCATAAATGGGTTAATATTCAGGTCAATTTCACACACTATAAGAACACAGGGACCTTGAAGTTCCTAATCCTGTCTCGACATTCCTAATCCAAAGATTACTTCCAATCAAAAGATTTAATCAGTCTGTTTCTTTTTTTTATGAGTGTGTGTTTGGGTAGACTGGCTCCAGTCGTTTTTGTTCTATATCTATTTCTCTCTTTCTCTCTCTCTATTTTTTTTTTTTTTTTTTTTTATCATGATCCTCTTTAATCCAACATCAAGTTAATATGCACAAAAACGACCTTTTCTTTCTAGCCAAGGGGCTGAAGTAGACAAAAATTCTATAAGCTACACAAATGTTGTGTCCCCTCAAAAAAAAAAAAAAAAAAAAAAAAAAAAAAAGAAATCATAATAAAAAGAATAAGATAAGAAAAAAAAAAGAGAAGAAAAATAAAGAAAGGGTCTGGGGCCAGAAAGCGGGAGGGTGGTGAAATGGTGGCAAGATTGTGTCGTCGAGACAGGGTGTCATGCTAAGCATGAACGACCAAATCATGCGACCGCTGACAGTAAAAAAAAAAAAACAATTTTATCGGGGCATTTTCTTTTCATTTTAAAGAAATTACAGAGGCCTTCATCCTTTCTAACGTCCTGTGACAACGTTTGAAACAAGTAATGCTCAGAGAGAGAGAGAGAGAAAGCGAGAGCGAGAGAGAGAGAGAGAGAGAGAACATTTATAGAAATTGCAGGCAACGATGCCAAGATTCGCTATGCATTCATGAAGTCTGATCAGGTCTTTGTTCTACTTAATGCGTATTTGTCAGTAAAATAAATCAATCGTAACATGAAAAAGGGTTATTTTTGTCCATAAACGAATAGCGAAGTCCCAGATCAGCCTGCCCATCAGTGTCTGACCAGGGTCTTCGCTAAACTCTTACAGTATCCTTGCATACTGCAGAATATGTCGACGAAAATGGCGACGTCGAAGCGACGTTTTTATGGCATTGTGTGTTTACTGGGTCGTTTCTCAAATTAAGGCTTAAATAAAAAATGTAAGGAGAGGCTTACGTGATATTATGGTTTTTGTTTTATAAGCTTAGTAATTTTCAGTCGATTAATATAGGTAAATATGTTAATCATGTCTGGGTTCACGAAAACACACAAATGTTATCTAGGGTCGGCCTTGATTCGCCGTTTTCTGGCTTACGGGATATCCGGAAGGCCCTCGATCGACAGAAAGAATCATGCGGGATAATATTACCGCAATAAAATTTTAAAACCAACTTTTTTGTCAAAATAAAGGCATTTAATAAATAGTTCTCATTAAAATATAACAAAATATACTAAAATGAAAGCTAAGGAAAAACGATGTGCTAAAAACGTGTAGACGTACTGTAATAATTACTGTTGCAAAACATTTCAGCGAAGTGATTTTGATCAAAATTGTTTATAAAGAATAACCCAATAATAATAGCTGATGATTTATTTTATAATTGAGAGAATTGCACAGTTATATCTTTTTTTTTTTTTTTTTATCATTTCCTGTTTGCATTTAAATTATATGTGTCAAGATTCTGTTCAACGTTATAAATAATAAATACAACTGAGACTTTTCTGATCCTGTCCGCAATATTGAATCACGTGATCTTCCAGTCACCCCTCCTTTTCAGAAGCAGGTTTGGAAGAGCCTTCCGGACAATCTAAGGCGCCACTTGATTTAAAAGTCCTTCCTTCCAAAGATTCTGGAGGTCGAATCAACACGCCCTACCAGCTGATACCACTACAGTCACTACTACTGTTACTACTATCACCACCACTTCTTTCACAGCCTTTAAAATAATGTCAGTGTTACCAAAACTTGATAAAATTGTGTGCACATCACAATAATATATCAGAATAGTTTATAACGAACCTGCTAGTACAATCCAGCTAGTATTTTTATAAATCTATAGCGGGCCGTTATTGGCCCGTCAGCTACCCTGACGGGCCGATAACGGCCCGCTGTATATTTATGTAGAATGCTTACTGGGAAGATATACCACGCAGACAAGAAACTGAGATTGAAACTGGTCTTGGAAATGAGGTCAAGTTCACTAGAACATGATCAACTCTCCGGCATGCCCCAATTATATTTTATTAGTAAGAAAGAACCATTCCACTGGTTCAGTGGAAAATAAATATGCTTTCAGGGGAGGCAATTCTGTCAGAATTGTTTTCTCTTCCCTCTGAAAAGGGTCCACCCTAAATGCAAAGAATTTGCTTCCCTTGGAAAAAAATCTTTTGCTTTTAGAGTAGAATCCCTATCAGAAGGGGCTTGGTTAGCTGGAATGCAAATAGGAATTCACAAAAGTTAGCCCCTTTTGCCAAATGACCGAAATTTTAACGGATGTATCATATTATCAAAGAATTATCAAATTCTTGTGACGCCAACGCCGATACCAACCGGATTCGCACCGAAAACCGTGTGGATATACTACTACTAATAATAATAATAATAACAATAATAATAATAGGAAGAAGAAGAATATTAAGAGGAAAATGAAGAAGAAGAAAAAGAGGACGAATGTAAGCAGTAATAATAATAATAATAATAATAATAGTTATTATTATTACTATTATTATCATCATTATTATTATTATTATTACGTTTATATGTGCATAATTTCATTGATAAGTTTCTATTTTGTTCAAAGGTCTCATAAACATATGCCTTTGACAAACGGGTCGGAGTTTGTCATTTGAACTTTAACTTTTTACATATAATACAACTAGTCGTAAACCCGCTTAGCTATTCTTTGTTTAGCAAGTGTGCGCTTCAGTAAAGACTTACAAATTTTAACACTGCTCCGTAATTCGTCAGTTAAAATGTTCTTTCACACTGATTTGTAAGATCTGTAGTTAAACCATTGTTTAAAGAATGATCAAAGATACAGTTCTCCGATAACTGGATTTTTGTCACAATGAATAATTAAACTAAAGTGCAAATCGTTGATGTTGTAATGATTGGATACGTTTGTGGGCACAGGTTTGAAAATGTGGCTGGTTAGCTTTCAATACTTTGATAAAAATGTGTGGAAACAAACAGAACATGAAATGTGATTTAAGTGTCGTCTGATTCTTATTATAACTTTCTAATTAGTAACAGCCATAATAAAACATTGCTGTGTTATATACATAGATATTCACGCCCTAGCCATGAATGGATATAAACCATCTGTGGATGACATGCAAAACCAGTCATGTGTGAATGGATATGCAAATACGGATGATGATGTAATCGGTGACGTAATAACGAAGCAAGAAGAAGCGTCTGAAGCCGGAAAATCTAATGAAAGTGACAAAGACTTTACTGCCATAGGTTCAGGTCTTGAAGAAGCTGAACACCCTTTCCAGTATTCTAATGATACGTCTGATTTACGACTGATTTTAGAAGGGAAGCCACTCTATGTTTCCAGGGTTGTGTTGTCACTTGTGTCCCCTGTTCTTAAACGGTACGGTACTTTTATACGTGTGTTTTGTAATTATTATGTCCATCACGAAAACATACCTATATAATTTTGATCCTCTTAAACCCCACTTTCATATAGCAAAACTGGAGTTTACAGGGGTATACATTATTTTTCTTATTTCTGATCAAAGCATAGATTGTGGGTGCTCGTTAGAACCGCCTCGTTCTAACGAGCACCCACAATCTATGTTTTGAGCAGAAATAAGAAAAATAATGTATACCCCTGTAAACCCCAGTTTTACTATAGAATTGCCAGAATTTTTCATCTGAAAGTTTTCATGTTTTGGTGGTAAAATTCTTAATATATTTGAATAGGCGTGATTTCGTAATGATTTAAAATATAACTCCGAGAATGTTAGATGATAGATTAAATTTGGTTACAACATTCGGAAACTTTTTTCTGCCATCATGAAACAGGATTTTGTCTTGCAATCCAAACACATTAAATGTATTCGCTGTGCAGGCTTACTAAATGTATACCGTATTCATGCTCAATTTTGGAGAGAAATGTCTGAGCAAAGAACATTCTGCTTCTGATCACGGTCTACACTGAGTATTTGCCGAACATCCAGCAATTTTCAGACTCATCAACTGAAAGTAAAATTGACCTGTTTAAATTTTAGGACAAACGTTGGAAGGAGTTGAGTTGTTCCAATACTTACTGTAGATACGGTCTTAGAGCGTGTATTTGCAGGCGACGAAGACCAAGAGTAGATTGCGCATTTGCGTATCTGATCACGGCATTCGTTGTCTGCTTATGGAACCAATGGAAACTGTAGATGCTGAACTGGGCTGAGCTGGGCGGAGTCTGAGCTGGGCCGAGCTTGGCTAAGGCTGATTTGGGCTGAGCTGGACGTTCGTTGTTTGCATATGGCTTAAGAGATTTGTTCTGACATTTTTGCATCATTTGCTTCTGTCACTTTCCAATTTTCTTGTCGGATTCATGAAGCGCACCACATTATGATAACGTAATAATCGCAAAGTTAAGAAAGTTAAGAGATGCTTGCATCATATAGTCAGTTTACTTCACCATGTCATTTTTACATACTAACGTCGCTTAAATTCGAATCTATACAAATTGTATACTGGTAAGAACAATTTGAGCACTGTTACTTGTAAATGTTTTCGCTGCCAAATCACCATTTCACAGTAATGCATATACTTTCATAAATGCGAGGTACTTTGTAATATTCTCACGTTTTAACCCATTTATGCCCAGTGAACTGTTCTTCCTTAACTCTTTGGATCAGTTCATTTCACTTTAAGGAGTGTCTGATTAGTTTTTATTGTTGCAAACTTTTAAACATTGCCTTCCTAAATGCAATCAGTGTTCTACGGCGTCTGATCTGAGTCTAAACTGTTTGTCAATGTCCATCTTATGGGAACGCTAGGCATAAGTGGGTAAATATTGTTATATGTAATTGGTTTGATATGCCTAAATAAACATGATCAACCAATCAATTCTGTCCTTCTCTTGCAGTCTACTGGCTTCCCGTGACGCTGAAGACACAGTTGAAATAGAACTTCCTGGGAAGAAGTATGATGACATGGTAGAATTCCTGTGCTGTGTATATCCCAATATTCTCAGTCCTGTAACAGGTACAAGCACAACAGTTGGCACGCATCAATTATACATGACGTTGCATCGACGTTAATGCGACGTTGTTTAAAATCATGACGTTTTATCGACGTTAATGCGACGTTGTATAAACATCAATATTACATGTATAACCAAGAAAAACCATGATTTCTACCAGACATAAAACTGCTATTTTCATTGTTTTCTAAGAAGAAATATTTCCTCTTAGCCGGGGAAATAAATCTCTTAACCGGAACTACTTTTTTTTCGTAACATATGAGCACAGAAACACATAAATATCCATTTAAATGGAAATATTTTATCACTTTTCCATCTCTCGATTCATTTAGTGTTTTCAAAATGGCGCCCGAGTGTTCATTCGAACTGTCAATGTCAGTGTATAACTACGCCGACCCAAAATCGAAATGACAGCGTAAACAAACTGGCAGACTAGACTTGCCACAAAAGCCTCTTAAATGGTGTACTCTGTTGCGGCGAAATGCATGTAATATACAGTTTATTTATTCTTCTATTTTAAATATGGGATTTATAAACCGAGGGCGGTAAAAAGAAAAAAAGTCCGATAAAGAAACGAGTGCTTCGCACTTTAAATATGGGATTTATAAACCGAGGGAGGTAAAAAAAAAAATCCGATAAAGAAACGAGTGCACTCGTTTCTTTATCGGAATTTTTTACCTCCCTCGGTTTATAAATCCCATATTTAAAATAGGAGAATGAATAAACTCTATTTCTTGCATATCAGATAAGGAAATCCTGAATTTAACCCTGTGATAGAAATTCTTATCCTACCCAGGTCATCCTACCCAGAGTAAGATAAAAAAAAAAGATTTACGTCACTGAACGTAATGACGTTATTAAACGCCACAGTAAGTCATCATAATATTGCGGACGTAAGAAATCGAAGTGACTGCATTATTTAAAGATCTACGTTCAGAAATGAAAGGTGTGCAAGGAAAAGAATCTACCATGGGTGTGAGGGGTAAACAGAAAAATCCGTCCCTCGCGGTCACAGTCTGGCATCACTCTGCAAGCCTCGTGATGCCAGACAGTGATGCTCGGAACGGATTTTTCTATATACCCCTCACACCCATGATAGATTCTTATGCGACATTGAATGAATCTCATGTGCCCGCAGGGATACCACTTGTATCATGAGAAAATGTCCCCTGTCATGCACTGGCAATAAAAGCCAAGCTCAGCCTGAATATTCGCGCAGTCTGATAAAACACCTCTTTTATACGGATAAAACGCCATTATGTAGTGCAGTATTATCGAACAGCAAAAGCTCTAAACCCTGACTGGGCAGAGACCGAGGCTGTTTCTCATCAGAACAATGAAACGAAATAAAAGCTACGACTTGTTGGTTACAAAAGCGGTTTTCGCCATGATTTAACATTTTTTTTATTTTGTTTTATTTTTTTTTATTTTTTATTTTTTTTTTTTTTTTTTTTTTTTTTTTTTTTTTTTTTTTTGCTGTTGTTTTGCGTTCACGTAGGTTACAAGTATCTCCCTTGGTCATCTTTCTACAAAACTGATTTTTACATTTTCACCTCCGGCCTTGTGAGGTGAACTTTTCTCTCTTTGACTATCACGTCCATTTTTACAAATAGGGGCGTCAGCCAAACATAAAAAGCAGAAGGACAAACAGTTTAGATCCCGAGGGGACAGCTTTTAAAATACCAGTCAGATCCTGCTGAAATGAGTCGTCTCTTCCGGATCTGTACTTTTTGTGGAAGTGTATGTTTGTTATGCAGGGCTAAAATAGTTAACAATAAAACAATTGGAAATGAGACTAAACATTTATAGCTATAAAATACAAGAAAGTTTCTAATCAATACGTCACTGATCAATGATTGTTAACATTATAGAGTGATGCTGATGATGCTGCTAATGATGATGATGATTTTTTTTTGGTTTACTTCTCTTTCATTTGTAATTCATTTATCAAACCAACGGTATAATGTACACGAAAGCATCACGAAAACATACCTATATGATTTTGACCCCCTTAAACCCCACTTTTATATAGTAAAACTGGGGTTTACAGGGGAATACATTTTTTTTTTCTTATTTCTGCTCAAAACATAGATTGAGGGTACTCCTTAGAACCGCCTCGGCGAGGCGGTTCTAACGAGTACCCACAATCTGTTTTGTGCAGAAATATGAAAAATATCAGTTTTTTTATCAGAAAATTTTCAGTTTTTGGAGATAAAATTTTCTATATATTTGAATAGGCGTGTTTTCGTAATGGGCTCTGTGCAATGAACAGCTTTCAGGGAGATTCGAACTCGAGACCTCTTGATCCGAAGTCAGTAGCGCTAATCTCTTGTGTTGTGCTGCATATTAAGTTAATTTTATGATTATTGTTGCAACAACCATGCCTTACACACCACGCAGTCGTCATACACAGGTGCCATATATCCAGTAGACTCACAGCGTCATAATATCTTCGTTTCGACGTCCCTGCGCGACGTCGAAACGACATTGTGTTTTTATTGGGTAATCTATTTTCCTATTTTTCAGAAGATAATATTGCAGCGATACTCCCTCTGGCGGACGAGTACCATGTAAAGCGTTTGATGGACAAATGCGAGGACTTTCTTGTACAAGACATTGAAGCTGTGAGCCCCAAAGCTCGACCCGACAAGATAGTTAATTACCTTGGACTCTCTGAAAAATATAGCTTTGAACGTTTACAGAAAGCAAGTTTTGAAACTGCCGCAAAAACAGAGTCAGATCTGCTGGAGAATGTGCAGGATTTCTGGGACCTGCCCAGCGTGACAACAACAAGTGTATTCATACGCAGGTTAAAGTTACTAGAACAGTGCGGGAAGAACATACGCGCAAAAATCAAGGAACTACAGAATCATTGTGGTCTGTACCACAAAGGTGATAGAGATGGGGAAAGTGTGTGTACTAAATGCTATGCTAGTATTGGAAAAACAGCACAAGCCGAGATAAAGAATATTTAATTTTAGGATTTTCCCCGCTTGAAAAAAAAAAAATGTAAGTCTCACCAAATGCATAGGTGTCCTCGGAGGATATGAAAAGAGTAAAGATTTTTACCAATCAGCGAAGATGCACAATCTGTAAAGGATCTTTGCTATACATGCATTTTATCTGCAGTACCTAGTTATTCTGTAGGCGTACAACAAATGTCCTAATGGCATGGACCCTCACTGTCCACATATATCAGGTCACCGAAGACACATCCCCACCTCCCTCTCCGCCCCAAGGCGCAGCACTTATATATTTCTATGTTAGGTAGCAATAAATGTTTCAGTCGATGTATTTTTGTGCCGTTTAGAATAAATTTTTCGTAATATTTTACCGCACAATGACTGCCAAATAAACCAAATAATGCGTCAGTCACTGACACTGCCGAACGTATCGAATTGATAACATCTAGAACTCTGTTGTTTTGTACAATGTCGGATAAGTACAATGCATCAGCTCTTAAAGCCAGTCAGTTTGGTATTTTCACTATATGAACTTGCATATATATAAGGATGAAATCTTTCTCACATATTTGAGCCACATACTTATAATTCATTCATATGTGGTATTGTGGCACTATATGTTTCAATGACATATATTGAATGTGATAGATATCATTTGAGCAGTATCATGAGAAAAGAACCTTTATAGTATATGCGAATACCAAAGGTTCAGGCGAGCTCGCTCGTCGGCGCAGATTCGCCAGAACCTATGTTGTTCGCCTACGTAAGCGGTAGGTCAATGGATAACTTCAGCCAGAGAACTAAACATGCGCACTGAAGGGTGGATTCGACGGCGGTTAAAAAGAAGTTATAGACTTTATACAGTACAACCTCAATGACTCGAACATCGATGGCTTCGTTTTTGAGTCCCTAGGAATTTCTTCCACTAGCTGAAGCAAACAATATTTCGGAATATTTTAGGGAAAGTTTCTTATTTTATCATGAAAATGAATGTTGTGTGTTTTCATTAGAATCGCCTTATTGAGGCGATTCTAAAGATTACACTCAACATACCATTATTTTATAGAAATTCAGAAACACATTCCTAAATTATCCCTCTTATTTGTATCCTGACCTGGCGCTATGATTAACCCTCAGTGGCTCGAACTACCCATGTCTAGAATAATATTTTATGGTCCCAAAAATGTTCGAGCCATTGAAGTTGGACTGTTGTTAGAAGTAAATGACTATATAAGCCAAATTTGATGGTTCATTCCTACCAATTCGAGTTACAGAGACGCCAAAACCTAAATTCAATTATAATCTAAAAATAAAATTTATTTAAATGTAAGACATCGCACACTGGACTGGACCAGAATACAAGATTAATTACTTTTGTTACTGATTCACGTCAAACGCCAAGGTCTGAGGAACAACTGCCATTTTTTACAACGTGTAACATGCATAGTGCCGGTTTGTTTGCTGGTTACATGAGATCATAATAAACTTTCAGTGACCAGAGTACGAATGTAGGTCCTTTGGCGTTGGCTGATTTCTGCAAACATTCACTTTAAATATTGTAGACCCAGAATAAAATATTTAACATTTCACTAAATAAATACGAGTAATGTAGATCACCGTTTTCATATTCCCTAACAATGCATTCCTAAGCTAAGATTGTAGAGTAAGATCATTATTCCTCATGACACTAACAAGAGAATGTAATTCATTAAACAAGCAAGAGTATGTTATGTAAACCCCGCCTTCATATTCGCCTATAATATATAGTGAAAACAGTGGTATGCTTGGGGTGTAGATAATGAGGCGAAATCTTAGAATGTTGATTTTTAACCCTAGTCCTGCTGGACCCGGACATACCCTGCCTTTGCAAACAGTGTAGATCCAGATCAGTTGGCTTCTTCAGAAGCCAACTGATCTGGATCTGTACTGTTTGTCATTAAATATTTTAATTCGTATGAACAACTTCGATCAAGTAATCTTATTGGCTGAAATTTAGAAGTGAACGTGGCATCTTAATTTTTTCAGCTTGAACAGGGTTAACATGATTTCATTTTGTTGTGTTATTTCAATCAATCATTTATAATTCATAATATGTCTTGATGATGCCTTCGAATCGCATGTTTTCATTGATTATGGCTTTTTCTGGGTAGCCTCTATTCTACATTCTAAAGGGGACTTGATATACTAAGTAGATTTTCTGCTATTTCCGCCAAGGGAGACCACTTTTGTGACTTCCTGTCTGCCTTCCTGCACAACAAATGTCCCAGTGGGAGCAATTCTTTCCTTTTAGAGGAGACCCCTTTTCAGAAGGGAACTAAAACAATTTGGAAAGAGTTACCTCCCCTAAAAGTGTACGAATGCCCTTTCAAATGTTATAGAATTGCAAAATCTCAGAGAGTAAAATAAAAAGAAAGCTACATGGACGAGAGCTAATCTTAATATTATTTTACGAAGGCCGCCCTCGTACTTGTCTCATTACGATATACGAAAATGTTCAGTTGTATGGTCATCACAATTTGACCTCATGGACCAAGGAGTCTGTGTTTCAGCGAGATAAATTAAGATAAACAAGATTACATTTTGGACGCTGTTAAGGTCAGGTCATTGTATCTCCGGAGAAGGAAAAAGTACCTTATCGCCCATTCAAGATGCGCAGATCCCGATTAGCGTGCAAGTTAGTACATTCTGATCAGTGAATGTGCGTATCCCATATATATAATATCCATATATATCTTAATAGTATTTACGGTCGAACCTCAATAGCTCAAACTTCGATGGCTCGTTTACCATGGCTGATTCGAGCTCGTTTTTGAGTCCCTACGAAATTCTTCCGATAGCTCAAGAAAACAAATATTTCAGGACATTTTCTTATTTCATTACGAAATTGTATGTTGCGTGTATCCATTAGAATTGCCTCATCGAGACGATTCTAATGAATACACACAACATACCATTATTGTATACATCCAAAAGATGTCTCTAAATTATCGCCATTTGCTTCCTGACCTGGAACCATGATTAACCCTCAATGGCTCGAAATACCCATATCTCGAACAAGTTTATGGTCCCAATGATGTTCGAGCCATTGAGGTTCGACTGTATTTACGCTTAGCGTACTAGGTGAAATTTTCTGCCAACTGTCTGTTTTTTTTTTTTTTTTTTTTTTTTTTGTTTTTTTTTTTTGGGGGGGGGAGGGAGGGGCGGGGGTAACAAGAACAAAACTAAAACTGCCGTCCCATGAAAAATGTTCTTTCTTTGCATAATGTACGGTAGTTTTCCCGCGGTCAGCATAATCTCTAGTATCTACGCATGGCAGATATATCAATGAACTTTCAATATATGGGTCGCGTCATGGGAAAACGTGTTGCCGGTCATATGCGGACAGCGAAGGCCAAGATCAGCCTGCGCATCCGAGCAGTTTGATCAGGACCTTCGCCGTCCGCTAACAGAATCTTTGGACATGAAAATTATCAATAGAGAGCAAATGCCCGGATGAGACTTATGCATGAGACTTTGCGTGGATGAACCTGAATCTACGCATTTTGCACTAGACCACTGCTTATATTCTAAATACAGACAACTCTCTTTATACCGACTCTCAATACAACGACAAAAATTCGTTATAATGACATTTTTACTGTCACAAAACCTTCGCTGAAGAGGTAGCAATTAGTCACAAATTATGCAAGAATATTGTATTTAATAATTTATAGAAACATGTTTTGGATATTTGTTAGAATCGCCTCATTGAGACGATTCTAACAAAATATCCAAAACATATGGAATAAAAGAAAATAAGACCAAAATAATCTGCAAACAAGACCTTTCTTACATATCAATCTGCTCATTAAGTATTCTGTACAACAGCAAATTGATTTTAATGGCAACGTCTTTGAGAACAAATATATATATATATATATATATATATATATATATATATATATATATATATATATATATATATATATATATATATATATATATATATATATATATATTGTCGTTGTAACGAGGGTTCACTGTAGAAAAAGACAACACAGCGAAGCAGTTTTATTTTGCACATGATCGAAGACACATTTTCGCTTGTCACGGCCATATATAAATGATAATTTATTACATTTTACCGTATATACCAAAATATTCGGACACCTTAACTCAACCCCATACTTGTCCTAATAATAACACGTGAACACGTCTATTTCACTTCCTGTTGATCTGCTTAAAATTTGCTAAATGAGCGAGAAACAGTGTACACGGATCAGACGCCATTTTTGTGGCTGCTAATCTGGGGCTACAGTGTTTGCTCAAACATCCCTGTCCGTATACATGTACTTACGGTAAATACAGTAACACAGTGTCATTTAAAATTCAGATCTAGTACGCACACTTGAACATAGTCTGATGTTTATGATAAATGCGTTATGTGTGACTAAATATTCCATAAGAGATTAACATAACCGTCCTGGGATCAAACTGCATGTATAATTCAAATGAGTGAACTACATGTTATGTTATGCGACCTTGTATCACGAAAACATGCCTATATAATACTGATCCCCCTTAAGCCCCACTTTTATATAGTAAAACTGGAGTTTACAAAGGTATACATTATTTTTCTTATTTCTGGTCAAAACATAGATTGTGGGTACTCGTTAGAACCGCCTTGCCGAGGCGGTTCTAACGAGTACCCACAATCTATGTTTTGACCAGAAATATGAAAAAATATCAGCTTTTTATCTGAAAATTTTCAGTTTTTGGAGGTGAAATTTTCTATATATTTGAATAGGCGTGTTTTCGTAAAGTGATTTCTGCTGCATAAGCCACACCTACATATACTCTTAGGATAACTATAAACGTGCAACAAGGTATCTCAGTGGCTTTATGTTCTTTTTGCATCTAAAAAAAAAAACTATGACTGTTTTAATCACTTACATTGTCAAACTCTAAAGAAACTAATATTAAAGCTTTTGCATAAAATTACATAAGCAGAAAAAAAAACGACAAAAACAATGCAGTTTTAAAATTAGGAACATGCCAATATTTGGCCAGGGTTGCATAATTTGCTTTCATTTTCAACATAAATGTAGAAACGACTAAGCTTTCGGAACTTTTCTTGACAAAAACGGGTAAAAATGGGCAAAGAGAAACTTGCCTGTAAATGGCTGGCGATTATTCTAGTTATACAAATGGCAGGGTCGCTGTGTCATGCATTTCGAGGGTATCTTTGTAAACAATTAAACAAATGTTCTTGTCAATATTTGGAAGATGGAACTGTCGTGGACTTAACAAGTCTTGGAAACAAGGACGGTACCCCGCGTTTCCATGACGTGCAGTCTCCAGATGGACTTATGTATTCCTACAACCCATGCGGCGTATTCACGGAAGGCGATTGTAAAGATGTCGCTGTCTGTTTGAAAAGTAGTTCCGGCGAGACGCGTATGATTGGGAGTGCTGCACAGCCTGAGTTTAGCTATGACGAAATCAAGACTCGCACGTTCATTGGCTATAGCGATGCACAAACGGCTACTTTTGTATACCTAATCTGTGACGCAAGAGAAAATCCAGGACGTCCGGAATTGTTCGCCAACGGTACACTAGATCAGATATATTTGTTGACGTTATACACGGTGTGTGCTTGTGATGGGGGATGCGATTCCAACGGACCTATCTCTAAATCTAAACCGTCTTCAGGAATCGGTGCTGGAATATATATTTGTATTGGCATTGTATCATTGATAGTGCTTTACTTTTTAATTGGTTCATTCGTAATGAAATTTGGCATGAAAAAGACGGGGAAAGACGTAATACCAAACAGTGCTTTTTGGTGTAATCTGCCAACATTAATTAAGGATTGTTCCGTGTGGTGCTTTGAAAAATGCTTTAAAGGGGATAATTACTCTAATATGAAATGGTTTCAGGCACTTGGGCTCTGGGGCACTCCGTAATTACTACGGCTGGCTAATCGAAGCTGAAAAGAAAATCGATTATCAGTCCTGCCATTGTGATCGATAATCGATTAGTAATCACTGAAGATCTGGTCATAATTTTACCTGTCTGAGCATGACTCTTACCATATGTTATACTTTATTGCATATATTCGGTCAGACAGGCCTGAGCAAACAGTATAAACCCTGATGAGACGCCGCAAATGCGGCGTCTCATCAGGGTCTACACTGTTTGCCACCCATCCAGTTATTTTTAGACACAACAATGGGTAGTAAATTGTACTTGTTCAAATTTTAGATTATGTATGGTAAGGAGTTGAGGTGTCTGAATACTAAGGGTAAATACGGTAAAGTAATAAACACAGAAATCAAATGATCGATTATTAGCAAATCGGTAATGGTAATCATTTTTGTGGAATTTATCGATCAATTAATCGATTTTCCGATTAATCGTGCCAGCCTTAGTAATTACTGTAAATATTCGGACAGACAGGCTTGTAGACCCAGGTCAGACACTGCATACAGCATCTGATCTGGACTAACACTGTTAGCCATTCATCTGGCGGTTTTTAGACACACATAAACATGTAGTCAAATGGAGCTAATCAAAATTTAGAAAATGTATGGTAAAGAGCAAAATCGTCCGAATATTTAGGGTAAATACGGTGGTCACATAAGTTGTGCTGAGCAGAGAAAAGTGAATAGACCATGAACTGTCATATCCCTGCGAAAAAAACATGAACTGTCAAATTGTGCGAAAAGACACTGAAGTGTCATATTTGTGCGAAAAGACCATGAAGGGTCATAGTTGTGCGAAAAGACCATGAACTGTCATATTTATGCGCAAAAAACCATGAAGTGTCATATTTGTGCGAAAAGACCATGAACTGTCATATTTATGCGAAAAAAAAAACATGAAGTGTCAAATTTGTGCGAAAAGACCATGAACTGTCATAATTGTGTGAAAATACCACGAAGTGTCAAATTTGTGCGAAAAGACCATGAACTGTCATAATTGTGTGAAAAGACCATGAACTGTCATATTAAACGTCTCGTCATTGAAGGCTTGACTTCTTTAGTATTTACTTTTCGCTGACGTTATAGCAAACACACGAAGTGTTTGTATTACTGTAGAGCGGCTGACAACATACTTACGCACCCAAATCTCGTATGATGTCTCGTAGCAAACTTCGTTTTATCTCGTTCGCCATCTTGAATTTGCCATCACGGTAAGTATATCACGTGACCTCAGTTGACCCTGGCGCGTGAGGCCATCTTTGTTTGTAAACAAACTGCTGTCAAATCTTATACATATCAGAAAAATAGTTGGCTGAGTGTGTTTGCATCAAAGGCAGTGCCTTTATTATATATTATTTACCTTTTCAACCCTGTGTTTCTTCAATACACTCTTCCGTCTCTGCCTTTGGAATATCCATTGTTGCCCAAAGGGTGATGGTCGTAAATAAAAAACAGAATGGAAAACAGTGTAGATCCTGATGGGACGAGCCGTCTCATCTGAATCTACCCTGTTTGCACAGGCGTCTGTGGTGGTCTGCAGGGCTGAAAGAGTTCTCTGTCAGAATGCGCGGGTGTAAAATGGCACTGAGAATGGTGATTCAAAAATGGCCAACCACTGCAGATTTTACTGAGCCAACGATCGTGTGTGTTGCGCGTGTGTGTGTGTATGTGTGTTCTAAATATTCGGGCACCTTAACGCTTAACACTCTGGTTAAAAAAAATTTCACCAGACGACATTTTAAAATAATTTTCCTTATTTTATCCAGAACACAGGTTTTGATATTTCATGCAAATTGTCTCCATCAGAGACAGTTTGCATGAAATATCAAAACCTGTTTTCGGAGAAATATAAGAAAACATATCAATTTGTCGTCCACCGAATTAGCCCAGAGAGTGGTAAAGGTTAACTGCCTTCAGTGCATGTCCTAAAATAGGGACAGTCCTAAAATAGGGACAAGTCCATTTTACTACCTACTGGTGTTTCTGAAATCTGCTCATTACGAAAACACTCCTATTCAAATATATAGAAAATTTCACCTCCAAAAACTGAAAATTTTCAGATACAAAAACTCCGATATTTTTCATAATTCTGCTCAAAACATAGATTGTGGGTACCCGTTAGAACCGCCTCAGCGAGGCGGTTCTAACGAATACCCACAATCTATGTTTTGAGCAGAAATATGAAAAATAATGTATACCCCTGTAAACCCCAGTTTTACTATATAAAAGTGCGGTTTAAGGGGGTCAGATTTATACAGGCCTGTTTTCGTGATGTGAAGATGTCGCGTTCTGTGGTGTCAGACATGAGAAGAGATGATGGACAGCTAGAGATAAGATCAGTACCCCAGTATTTTACTGATCAGTTTTGGGTAAATATTGAATCATTTTCAAAACAGTCAGTACACAATACTGAAGCATTTTACAGGATACTGATCAAAGTTTGGAAACATATGTTTTCGTGGAGTAATGAGAAAAATATCAGTACTTTGGATTGAAAAAAAAAGGCATCTTATCAAGAACTATGTTAAAATGATTTTACCTTAAAAGTTTATCAACCAAAACTAAACAAAACAGTTTTAACAGATTAAATGCTTTAAAACACAAGGAAAGTACATGCAGACACGATTTATTGTTAAGACAAATAAGCACTTTTAACATAAGGTGATCAAGAATACCTATTGTCACAATAATTATATTGCCCTGAAACTGTCAGTACTGATGCATAGACATTTTGACCAGGAAGATACTGATTGTAAATAAATTTATCTGGAGCACTGAACAAGTAATGGCAAAACAAACACCATGTATGAAACCAGTGATGCACGAGCAGACAAGAAGTCATAACGAAAACATGCCTATTGAAATATACTGAAAATTTTACCACCAAAAAAAAATGAAAATTTTCAGATATAAAATTCTGATATTTTTTTCATATTTCTGCTCAAAACATAGATTGTGGGTACTCGTTAGAACCGCCTCATCGAGGCGGTTCTAACGAGTACCCACAATCTATGTTTTTGAGCAGAAATAAGAAAAATAATGTATACCCTTGTAAACCCCCGTCTTACTATACAAAAGTGGGGGTTAAGGGGGTCAGCATTACATAAGCATGTTTTCGTGATGACAACAAAGGAACTAAGGAACAAAGGAACATCTACCATCTTCTTGTTCGTATAAATATATACGTATAAGGAAAACCTTTGGGTCCCAGACTATACTTCAAGGAACCATCTTTTCATCAAGTTAACTTCTGAAAGATGTTTTTCTAAGTCTCACTGTTTGGGATCTTTATCATTAGAATAGGGCATTTTAGAGACAGCAACAACAGCATTTACAATTGACTCTCGTTATCTCGAAGTCAAAGGGGTTCTCTGAAATACTTCGAGATATCCATACCTCGACATATCAGATTTGCAGAATTGAGGAAAAAATAAATCGAACAACCACATGTTATAAATGAGTATGTAATCTGACTCCTGAAATTAGATATATATTACTTAGGAGCAATTTCTCCTCTTTTCCACACTATTTTGTTACCTGTTGTTCGATTTCCATGTCAAAACAGAGAAATGATATTTACTTCGAGATAATCGATTGAGATAAGCGAAGTCGTCGAGATAACGGGAGTCGACTGTATTTTCACTTATCAAACAATAAACGTGTATGAAAATTAAAAGTCTTTCAAGCTGACTATTTTGCGGGAAATTTCATTAAAATCGGCTGAGAAATGAGAAAGTTTATATTGGGTTTTGAAAGTTTAGAAAATGCTCGGCGAGGCGGTTCTAACGAGTACTCACAATGTTTTGAGCAGAAATTTAAAAAAAAATAGAATTTTTATCCGAAAATTTTCAGTTTTTGGAGGTGAATTTTTTTATGTATTTGAATAGGCGAATATTAATCAATTATTGACTATTGAGTCATTGTGATGAGATATCCACTGGTGAATACCAATATTGACTGAGGCGATAGCCGAGGTCAATATTGATTTTCTCCACCGAATATCACAATGAATCAATAGTCAAGAATTGTTTTAGTATAGAACTTATAAACAGACTGATAAAGAATTTTATATTTCATGACTATACTTAATTCAAAAAGACTCAACATTTTATGCAATGAACAATTTGTTTGTTATGTCTGCTGATGATGCGAAGGTGATGCTGGATCCCGGTTTTATCACGCCTACTTAACGAATGAATGCTTAACCATCGGTTAATAACGTGAAACAGTTAGAGCGACATCGGTTAGGCATTCGATGACTCAAAAAAGGTAAACAAACTTTGCATTTTCTGTGTTTCATGAGCGATATAAATGTTTTGAGGAAATTATTTGAAAAAAAAAATTGATATCGGCGTCTGTAGAGGTAATGTCAGACCATCTACTTCACGCATATTGTGTTCACGCATATTGGCTGAATTACTTTTCGCGTGCTGAAGGTGTGCCGAAAGCCATAGACAACACGTGGAAATTCGTAGCGTCTATTGTCCTTTACTTAATTTTGCGCTTTGCTAGAAGTTCAGTTTATCATTAGGCACACATGATAGACACATATGACTATTTGTGTTATGGATGTTTTGGTTGTCAGTGCAGCATTGTTGAGAAATCGCCACGGTAAGGGTCGAAAATGAGTGGTTACGCATTAGAGCTGTAAGTTTTTTGTTTTTTGTTGTTGTTTTTTTTTGTTGTTGTTGTTGTTTTATTATTATTATTATTATTATTATTATTATTATTATTTATTTATTTATTTATTTATTTAGATCTAATGCGTAACCATGCATTTTCGACCCTTCCCGTGGCGATTATATATATATATATATAAGAAATATTCACTGGGCTGCAAACAGCTCTAAGCCAATGAATGACAGTCATTTTTTATGTTATGTAATAAAATGTTATACATTATATGGTCTGCGCCATGCGCAAATGTGTCTCCGAGCATGCGCAAAATGCACAGAATCAAATTTATCCAACGCATGCGCAAAGTCTCATCCGGGCATTTGCTCTCATTTGATGCATTCTATAGCGTCCAATGTTTCTGTTAGCGGACAGCGAAGGCCCTGATCAGACTGCGCGAATGCGCAGGCTGATCTGGGCCTTCGCTGTCCGCAAATTCCCGAAGGCACATTGCTTGGCACGGCCCATATAAATTTGCTAACATAATGATCTCCATTTGCGTCTAAGCGTGAGAAACCGTACCTGCTGACATGTGCGTCCAACGACGTGCAGTCTGATCAGTCTTCATTGACCACACGAACAAAAATGCATCCTTGGCTATCCAAAATGCGCAGAGTGAAGATTCGGCGATCAGACTGCGCTGATACGCAGCACGTGTCAAGCAAAATTTGTAGGAGACATTCTATTTGTTTTAGTTTTCAGAGAAAATAAGTGCTTTAAACCCCTGATAGTTTATTCTAGGTACTGACCGTTCTAAGGCAGTGGTACCGGTGTTAGTCTTATTCTTTGTTACTTTGTGATTTATTTCAAGTCTTGCCTTGTGTTATTTTGGTCTTGTGTTTATCAGTCCTTTTAGCATTGCGATTACCTCGCTTGGTGAAGAGAGAGCAAATCTTAGTGCTTTTCGTACGTTTGTTCGATTTGCGCTTGTTCTCCTCTTTCTCTTGGTCTCTGTGAAAGAGGATAGAGTCTGGAGACAGACTATGGCCCTGGACTTTTCTCTTACCTTTTTTTGACATTTTATTTAAATATATATATAAATGTCGTTTGCTGCAGTTTTGATTGACGCTTTAAAGGTTTATCATAGCGACGTGGGTTTAGTTGGTTCTGATTTGAACCCGATTCATCGGTCGTTTGGTCAGATTCGCTTGCTATAGTTTTAACGCACGAAGATCATTTACGATTTCTTTCTTATCTACTGTGAACTTGAACGCTTAGCATGCTGGGTAAAATTTTCAGCAGACGACATTTTGAAATAGTTTTCTTATTTTTCCCATGAAACAGGATTAGAATACCATGCAAATTGTCTCCAATGGAGACACTTTGCAATAAACGTCAAAGCCTGTTTTCACGGAAAAATGAGAAAATAATTGAAAATATCATCTGCTTATTTTTTTCCAAACATGCTGAGCGTTAACAAACCCAAAAAACTATTCATTACAAGTATGAAGCTTATCATTGTTTTTGGCACAGTTTTGGATTATTTCACTAGAAGAGTTTACAACAGCGACAATGAAAATATTAGTTACTTTATTATTTCTATCCGTCTTATCGGGTAAGATTTATTTTTGCATGGTCTTCCTACATACATATGTATGTATGTATGTATGTATGTATGTATGTATGTATGTATGTATGTATGTATGTATGTATGTATGTATGTATGTATGTATGTATGTATGCATGCGTGTATGCATGTATGTATGTATGTATGTATGTATGTATGTAATGTGTGTGTGTGTGTGTGTGTGTGTGTGTGTGTGTGTGTGTGTGTGTGTGTGTGTGTGTGTGTGTGTGTGTGTGTGTGTGTTCTAAAGGCAAGCCTTTAGGTTAAGGTGGTTCATTTCGTGATCACATAAGGGTTTATTCCCTTAAGAATACATTGCTAGCCCCTAAGATGGTTAGGACTAGCCCCTAATCGGGCATGTAATTTCACATTCAAAACAGCCCCTTAACACGGACATTGGGGTGTCCGTTCGTATTTAGCTATCCGTGTGTCCGTCCACCCGCTGTCCCTCCGTCCCTCCCTTCCTCCCTCCCTCCCTCACTAACTTCCCTCTCTCTCTCTCTCTCTCTCTCTCTCTCTCTCTCTCTCTCTCTCTCTCTCTGCGCCACGGTATAAGCTGTTTGGCTGCCTGATACAAGACGATCGAACCCAGACTAAACTGCACCTATCAACAATCTGCTTAGAACATACAGAATTCACTATTTAAAAAATAAAGGGTCCATCTGTTATCCGTGCAAACTGGACTTGAGCATTCTTGTCTGTGCATGCGCAGTTTGCATATACGTAAATAGTTTTTATCATGATGCCGCTCAAATAAGTTTGTTCTTTGCAGAGATTGAACCGTTTTCTCTGAAGCGTTCCGGTTGCCTTACAAGTCCTGATATGGTCCCATGTCCACTAGATCCTTGCTACTATGAAAGAAGATTTGGTTGTGACGGTTTTCCGAATGCCACGTGCGTGTAAGTAGAAAAAAATCCCTGCCATGTGCGTGTAAGTAACAAATGATACATGTCATGAGAAAATGGGCTTACGGGAAACAGATATACACCCAGCTAGCATTCTTTATAAATCTATAGCGGGCCGTTATTGGCCCGTCAGCTACCCTGACGGGCCGATAACGGCCCGCTACAGGTTTTAAAAAAAAAAGCTTAATGGGCTCTTTCAGTGCAGGCCACGGTTTCAAAATTGTATTACCTCCCTCCTGAAAAGGATTCTACTCTAAAACAAAGGAATTTTTCATCACGAAAACACCCCCTTAAACCCCACTTGTATATAGTAAAACTGGGGTTTACAGGGGTATACATTATTTTTCTTATTTCTGCTCAAAAACATAGATTGTGGGTACCCGTTAGAACCGCCTCGGCGAGGAAAAATATTAGAGTTTTTTATCTGAAAATTTTCAGTTTTTGGAGGTGAAATTTTCTATATATTTGAATAGGCGTGTTTTCATAATGCTGTTCTTGTAGAGTAGGTTCCTTCATGAGGTCCTTGCTGTGCATAAAAGTAAAACGAGTAGTACACAAAAGTTTTCTCCCTTGTAAAATGCTGTTGCTGGCCTCGGTGGCTCAGCCGGATGCGCGTCCGACTGGTGATCAGGAGGTCGCGGGTTCGACCCCCGCCGGGTCGGCAACATTCTTTCGTTGAGATTGATCATGGCATATTTTCTACGGCCATTCTCTCCTTTCCACTGATTCAAGAAGAGTAATGTCAGCTTTTGGCGAAAGCCTGTGTACAATACTGGTTAACCGCTTAGAGGACTAAGCCTGCCCAGTTAAAGTGTGACCGCGCTCGACATGACCCCATCGTGTTGACTGGGCCGTAAAACCTGAACACAAACAAACAGCGAAATTCACTGTAGTATATATGGTGGATGAAGGCTTCATTTATTTGGCAAAGTAAGCACATATACCTCCAGGTTTGTGTGGTCTCCCTGTCATTTTGAGTTAGATGTTCTTGCGACAAAGTGCGTGCAGCTCACCTCGATACCGTGTGTGATCAGGTGATTATAAATACAGTCAAGTGAATAAGGTTTGTGGATGTGCACAAGATTCAAGCCGGCCGCGGTGGCTCAGTTGGATGGGCGTCCGACTGGAGACCAGGAGATCGCGGGTTCGACCTCCGCCGAGGTCGGCAACATTCTGATTGATCATGAAATGTTTTCTACGGTCATTCTCTCCCTTCCGCTGATTCAAGAAGGGCAGTTGTCAGTTTCTGGCGAAAGAATGTGCACAATACTGGTTAACCGCTTAGAGGACTTAGCGTGCCCAATAAAAGTATGGTTAGGTAAACTGACCGCGCTCGACATGACCCCATTGGGTTAACTGGGTCGTAAAACCCCAGCAAAAACAAGATTTAAATGGTTTACATTACTTAATTAAAGCATTGACAGCACTAGTGGATCGATTGTCTGAGTAGGCTGGGAAAATGGTCCAGAACTGGGACTTAAGATTGTTTTATTTAACCCTTAACTCTCTGTAACTTATGCAAACAGTGCAGACCTAGATCAGATGCCGCGTTCTGTGGCGTCTGATCTAGAATAAGAAATCCACTTTTAGTCAGAGTGAGGGAAATTCTCAAGTTAAGATGAATATAACTTTGAGACAGTTATGTAATTCTGTGTCCTGGTTACTGTCTATATCATGTGCGGAACGTTCAAATTGTTACAGTCTATACACGCACCTAGGGGCAGGTGCTTACTTCGTCTAAGTAAAGTATATCCGTCAACGAGACAGTCTGTAGGCACACATCAGGAAACAAAGACAAAAAGGGATTTTCCACGTATGCAGACGTTCTTTTTGGTTCGGTTCGGTAGCCAAAGTATACAAACACCAAATGTTGTCTACGTGATTATCATTGACCAATGCAATTCAACGACGTGGTTGTACAAAATCCAGGTAACGGTTATTTTTAGGCGTGCTATTCTTGTCGCTGTGACGTCAGAATGCAGGGTAAAAAGGGTTATCTGTAAAACCGGGACTAGAACATAAGCAAGCAGTGCAGACCAAGATCAAACGCCGCAGAACGCGGAGTCTGATCAGGGTCTGCACTGTTTGCTTAAATGCTTAAATAAAACTGTCTTAGGTCCCCATTCAGGTCCACCACCAGCTTACACTCAGAGACAATCGATCCACGAGTACTGTCAGTCTTTGTTATTGGTCTTTTCCGCGGTTAGTACTAGTGCAACTCTGAAAACCCGGTATCAATTTTGGTACGTGATGCACAAAAATATGATACCGGTTATAATTTTTCGTCGGGGTATCGTTTTTCGTCGTATCAGTTACTTTTATCGATTTGTACAATTTCAGACCTAACTACTGTGGCGGGTGTATTGCAGAGTGGTACGTAAATGGACAGCTTGTGTTCTGCGATGCAGCGACAAGAACATCACAATCTGTGCCCTCAGTAGGATGATACTATGATGTTTATTGTCTACGCCCATGTTTCCCGTTGCCCCGGAAGCGTTTTATGAAAGATCATGGACTTGTACAATGCTAATTTCCATGGACTGCTCAATGTGTTCAACGAAGTATTAGCTTTCACGAAAACCCAAGCTTTATTTATTTTGTTTTTATTTATTTATTTTTATTATTATTTTTTTTTGTGTGTGTGTGTGTGTGTGTGTGTGTGTGTGTGTGTGTGTGTGTGTGTGTGTGTGTGTGTGTGTGTGTGTGTGTGTGAAAGCTTTTACCAAGCTTTCTTGTGAAAGCTTATATGGAGAAATTACCAAATATGACATATTACATGATATGGTAGAAAATAGATATATCTTGATATAGAGATACAAAAGTTATTTTTACTGTTTTTAATTGTTTGGTTTGGTTTGGAGTTCAGCGGCCCTTCAATTCTATTAATGTCTTGTAGAGCCGGTCAGTTTATACTTGGCAGGCTGAGTCCTCTAAGCGGTTAACAAGTACTTGTACACATTCATTCGTTAGAAACCGACAACTGTTCTTCTTGTCCGCAGAAGGCAGAGAATGAACGTGGAATATATTTCATACATAATGCTTAGTTGTTTACATTTTTTGTCTGCGTGTGTGTATGTGTTTTCATTGCCCCCCGTCCCCCCCCCCTTCCCCCCACCCCCCCTTCGGGGTTTTTTTTTGTTGTTGTTGTTGTTTTTTTTGTTGTTAATTTTCCAACAAAATGAGGGTACATATGTTTAAGGGCTGAAAAGTGTACAAAAAATGCCGATAGACCCTTTCTTTTCAGTGATGTATTTTGTCAGCCTAAGGCTAAGCTTTAATTTGAGACCAAATTTGGACGTCAGGGAATATTGTGAGGGTCAGAAATTGGTTAAATGCTATAATGGAAGCCTTTGGAAAAGTAATTATGCTCCTAGATTGTTTAGCATGGACTTTTTTTTTGGTCGATTATTTACAATCGAGCCAAAGTATACATATACGGGGTCTGATCAGGGTCTGCACTGTTTGCTTAAGTTACAGGAAGTTAAGGGTTGATGTTGCAGTTTTAAATTCCCGTTAAGGACCATTTTTTCCAGCCTACTCACAGAGACAATCAACCCACCAGTGCTGTCAGTGCTTTGATTTTACTACAGCATGGCGACACTTACACTTGCTGTAGATTTTATAATGGTCACTGATGGAACTTAATTGGCCAAAAGTAGCTGTCTTGACAAGAAAATTCGATACCTTAGTTGATTTCATTTTCGTGTGTGTGTTCCCTTCAGAATCTATTTACCACTAAAGGCCGTACTGTAGAGGCCCTCCCAGGGGAGTACCATGTTTCCTTGTTCCCTAAAATAATAGGCCATGTTCCCTTGTTCACTAAAAGTGATTTTCAAACGTTCCATGTTCTGTGTTTCCCAAAATTATTTTTGTTCCCTTGTTCCCTTAAAGTATTAGCCATTGTTCCCCTGTTGCCTGAAAAAATGAACATGTTCCCTTACTCCACCCCCCCCCCCTGCCCCCCCCCCCCCCCACACACACACACACCCACGCCCACCCCGGGTAAGGCGTCACTATAACTAAAGCTGACCACAAGCAGATCGATGCAAGTCGCGACAATCAAATCAGACAACGTTGTTTTACGTTGAAAGTGACGGTTATCAAATTATCGTCCAGGTGGTGTAGGATTTTCCTTTTCTTTCATTTTAGAGATTTTAGAGTAGATTCTTTTTTAGAACAGAGACAAAACAATTTTTGAAAAAGTTTCCCCTTGATATTATAAGGGCATTAATAAGCAGTTCTAAAGCAATACAGACAATGTTACAGGTATAATAAGTGAAAACTTTGATTTTTGCGTATCGTCATAATCTGATCACAGATTTCGCTTTTTGCAAACGTGAGGAACTTATAAATCAGTCGATGAAGCAGACTGATCTAATGCGCAGACTGATCTGAAAACTCGTTGTTCGCATATGTCACATTGAAGGATTTTGTTGTGCACCAATTAGCAGTCCTGACACAATTGGTGTCAGGGTTTTTGCACCAATCAGCAGTCCTGGCACACTGCTGATTGGTGCAAAAAAGCCAAGGGTAGTTAGTTTACGTAAGGCGATTGGGTATATTTGGTAGATTTTCCGCCATTTTAGCTCATCAGTACGAAAATACAGGTGCAACTACAGCAGACACCACGGCGTCGGCGTTGATTAAAGTTTTTGGTTAAAGTTTTTGGTTAAAATGCTATATCTCCTGAACTGACACAATTAGATGAGTAGATAAGACAGACAAATACAATTAAACAGTCACAAATGATTAGTTCGAAGTTGGGGCCATTACAGAGTCTGAACCGTGACCCACCGGCGTGAAATTAAAGAGGTAAGAAATCTATTTATTTATTTATTTATCTTTTATGCTCTCATTCCGATTTAGTAGTCTTCTCTTGAAGACTAGCCAAGTTTAATTGTCTTAAGTCTCATAAAAGTGATTACACAATGGCGACATAATAACTGAGTATATGCCTTTACATTTGAGTCAATATCTCTTTCTGATCAAAAAGGAAGTTAATTATAGTGTGTGTCGTCCGCTATTAGCTGATGTGTAAACAGGTGATTGTTGCATGGGCGTAGACGACCTTCGAGTTTGTCATTGCTCTAGAAGGGCTGTATGAAAGGCCATGGACTGGTCCAATGCTATTTTCTGTTGACTGCTGAAGATATTATATAACGAATATTAGCGTTCACAAAAAGCTTGGTCTTTGCGTAGCCCAGGATTTTGTGATAGCTAAAACTTGTATTGTTATTTGTCCTGTTGTTAAACTTTGTCTGTAAATACCATTACGAAAACATATCTATTCAAATATACTGAAAAGTTAATCACCCAAAAAATTGAAAATTTTCAGACAAAAAATTCAAATATTTTTCATATTTCTGCTCAAAACATAGATTGTGGGTACTCGTTAGAACCGCCTCGCGGAGGCGGTTCTAACGAATACCCACAATCTATGTTTTTGAGCAGAAATAAAAAAAATAATGTATACCCCTGTAAACCCCAGTTTTACTATATAAAAGTGGGGTTTAAGGGGGTCAGAATTATATAGGCATGTTTTCGTGATGCAACGCAATCATCATTTTTTTTTTTTTTTAATTTGGGTTTTACTGTCCTTTCAAGAATATTTTACTTATATCGAGCCGATCGTTCATCAAAGGTGGGCGAAAACGGGAGAACCCAGGGTAAAACCACCTCACCATCCGTAAGCAGAACTTGGCTTTTCCACATGTGCTCCGAGCGAGGCTCGAACCACAGCGGTGAAAAACCTAACGGATTAAGCGGTAATCATTCCGTAAAAAATTACGTGTAACGCAAACATGATTACGTATATTATTTACGTATGTAGCGGAATAGGTATATAGTTCATTTCTACAATCTTGCTGTGGAAGTCGGCTTATATGGTGACGCGGGTAGAGTGATTGCTTTTTTGCAAAGTTAAGCAACGTATATAGCACCTTGGTGGGTGACCGCGATGCTGAACTTCGTGGAAGACCCGACAAACGCTATTTGTGGTGACAGCAGTGGGATGAGAGATGAAAACACCATCTTCTCCGAACCGCAGTAACAGGGATAGATGCCCCTGCCAGAGTTGAATAGGCTCCTTCCTCGAGCCTGCAGAGTAAGCAGGATTGGTGACTTCGGGACGAAGTTTAGAGGGGTGAAAATGTAATTGAATAAATTTGCAGATCACTTCTACAGTGTTGCTGTTGAAGCCGGCCGGTTTTTTATGGCGACGCGGGTAGTGACTGGCTTTTCACGAAGTTAGGCAACGTACATTACGGTAAGTACCTGGATGGTTGACCGCAATGCTTGACTTTGTGACAGACCAGGCCAACGCTACACGTATAACACAATCATGATTCTATAAAATATTTACGTATATCGCAAACATTATTCCGTAAAATGCTTCAAGACACAACATCACAAAAAACATGTCTATATAATTTTGATCCCCTTAAACCCCACTTTTATGTAGTAAACTTGGGGTTAAAGGGGGTATACATTATTTTTCATATTTATGCTCAAAAATATAGGTTGTGGGTACTCGTCAGAACCGCCTCGACAAGGCGGTTCTAACGAGTACACACAATCTATGTTTTTAGCAGAAATATAAAAAAAAATATCACAATGTTTTATCTGAAAAGTTTTATAATTTGGTGGTAAAATTTTGAGTATATTTGAATAGGCGTGTTTACGTAATGAAATGAGATGAGGCTGGGTCATTAGCTTTATCACTGTCAAGAGACTAGGTGCAGTGAAACTTGATATACTGTCAATAAACAACTGATAGCTAGAGGATCGATAAAGGGATATTTAATGTTGTTGTATAATATTAGTATTGGGTTATTAATCTGTTCCTATGAATGTACAGACTGTTAGGAGTCTTCCCTAGGCACAAGTTTTACTTTGTGGGATTTGCTCTGCATTATTACACTTCATTATTACACCAGAAACATGAACTGTCCAGTGGACATTTTGGAATTTTTTTATATAATAATGTAATAATAATATTGATCAATATCCTTATACTTTTATAATCCAATGTGGAATAAACCGATTCTCGAATTATGCACAATTCCATTTAATGAGAGATTTATTTGCACTAATGAATAACATAACCGGAGCACAGAAGTTTCTACAAAATGGCAAATATATAGACAAAAAATAATAAATAAATAGACAAAAATAAATAAATATACAAAAATAAATAAATAAACAAAATTTAATAAGTCAAAAATATGTGATGAATAAAAGAAACATTTTAAGAAAAGAGAAACAAACAATTCCAATCTACCCTCCAAATAAATCAGTGTTTAGAATGTTTTCCCAAAAATATATATAACCATTTAGAAGGCCACTAATATACATCAATTAAAAAAAATGATATTTCACAACGAAAGAAATAAATTTAAAAATAAAAACGTAAAATATACCAATTTTCGAAACTATGTTTTATTCCCTCAAACTATTTATTGCCCGTTTGAAGCCTCTTAAATAAATCAATAAAAAGAAAAAATGAAATTATAAATAAATATTTTAAGAATGAAAGAAACAAATTAATAATCAAATAAAAAATCAGATCTGCTTTCCAAAGAAATTAGTTTTCCACGGCCAAAACTAAGAGTTGTCTCCTCAAAAATATTGATTATCCTTAAAGAGGCCTCCTTACCCCCTTTTTAATATCTCATTATCGCCTCTTTATGACATGCCTTTGATCTACCTTGTATTGTGTATAAGTTAGTGGTACCACTTTTGGCCTCATTTTACCTATTTAAGTATAATACAAACATACAATGCCGTATTGCCCATTACGCACATTACGCATGCGCGTAGCATTCATATGAAAAATAATATTATTTGTAGCAAAGCGACACCAACTAACATTCAAATGTTTCTTTAGCGTAGGGCCTGCTCTTAAAGGACACTATTTATGATTTCAAAGGAAAGAATTTTCCACATCCTTTAAGAGTAGCCACTGTTCTGAAACGATACTAGAGAGAAGTTTTCAAGCTTTTTTCTATGATGTGCGTAAAAATAATTCCCTTCTGGTCACGCTACTGACATGATTCTTTAAAATCAATTATTGTATAAAAAGCAGTGTCGCACGTTATTAACAGCCGTGCATTAACCTGCGAAAGGCCTTGTATTGACAAGGCAATTCACGCGCTGTTAATGTGTTGCTACGCAACTTTCAGTATGATCGTACCGGGGCCTTAGATTTGCTGCTGTTACGAGATGTGTACTGCTAGGTCCTAGGATGAGCATAGTCAGTGGAAATAACGTTCGCGAGACATCGGTGAAAAGGCGAAACAAAATAGTGCAAGAAATAACGCGAAATGTAGCAAATGTTTTCAGTTTCTGTGCAATAATAGCTATCGAACATGGTTTTTCAATGCATTAACATTCGCCAGGTCCCTTGAGAGGTGTTGAAAACCGCGGCCTTCGGCCTCGGTTTCAACACCTCCCACGGGACCTGGCGAATGTTAATGCATGAAAAACTATGTTTGATAACTATATTGGAGTCTCGACAGACAGTTACAAATGTACGACAGCCGCCATCACGATGTATTTAAAACTTTCATCTGTGTTATTGATACTGTGGACTGTTGAGTGGGATCTTGTCATAGAGCTTGGTATAGCGGCGTCTGATCTGGGTCTGCACTATTTGCCAATGTCCCCGTCCAGGTTTAAAGATAACCCTCTTTACACGGCATTCTGACGTCACAGCGACAAAAATAGCGCGACTATAAATAGCTCTTACCTGGATTTCGGTTTGTTTTCATTGGTCAGTGATAATCACGTGGACAACTACCTAAAGGAAATTTTTGTGTATGTATACTTCGATTGTAAAGAGTCGCCTGAAAACGATATATTTCTCCAGATGTATAGAAAAAGGAAGAAGACACAGTAAAAATTCAATGCTTTTTTTTTTTCATCTTTGGAACCAAAGAAATTTGTTCTAGGCATGGGTATTTCGAGCCAATGAGGATTAATCAAAACGTCAGATTATAAGGCAAAGAGGGATAACATTACGAAAACATGCCTTTTCAAATATACTGAAAATTTTACCACCCAAAGAAAAGAAAAAAGAAAATTTTCGAATAAAAAAAATCTGATATTTTTAATATATTTCTGCTCAAAACATAGATTAGAGGGCATCGTTAGAACCGCCTCGACGAGGCGGTTCTTACGAGTACTACAATCAATATTTTTGAGCAGAAATAACAAAAACTAGAAATTGTGTTTGTAAAACACTATGCCTCCAACCGTAGGCTTGCCCCTAAAGATAATATAAGGTAAAACTGACCCAATCTACAAAGGGCCATAACTCCTAAAAAATTTCAGAATTTATTAAACTTAATCAGGTCATTTTTTCATCACTACCTTTTTATTCATGAAGTTATGAGGCTCTAGCTCCAACAGTTTTTGAGATATTTTGCTGACAAGGGAAAATGTCCAAATTTACAAAAGGGCATTACTCATACCCCGAAAAAATAGGCCCTCCTTCCTTCTCATCACTATCAATCTATTTATCAAGTTATGAGGCTCTAGCTCCAACAGTATTCGAGATGTTTCGCTGACAAGGGGAAATGCCCAAGTTTACAAATGGCCATTACTCTTGAAATATTTTTTTTTAAATTTATTCAGAAGTTAACAAGGTCATCTACTAACCATTTTCAATCAATTCACCAAGTTTTAAGGCTCTAGCGCCAACAGTTTTTTGAGATACATTGTATTTTGCTGACAAAGTAAAAATACACACAATTACAAAGGGCCGTCATTCATTAACTATTTTTCAGAAATTATTCAAAAGTTAATCAGATCATCTACTCATCACTACCAATCTATTCACCAAGTTTCAAGGCTCTAGCTTCAATAGTTTTTTTTTTAGATATTTTGCAGATAAGATTGCATCCATATTTTTTCAAAGGGTCATAACTCAGGAAAGGGACATAATCCTGTCGAGAAAAAATTCATGCCAGCTATTTTTTCATAAGGAATCCATATAAGAAATTTCAAAACAGTAGCATGCACGGTTCTAAAGTTATGTTATGCATCAAAAAGCGTGACGAACGGACGGATAGACAGACGGACGGACGCCCCAGAAGCATTATGCCCTTCCAACTTCTTCGAAGTTGGGAGCATAATAAGCTATACCCTTGTAAACCCCAGTTTTACTATATAAAAGTGGGTTTAAGGGGGTCAAAATATATAGGCGTGTTTTCGCGAGGATTTAGCGGGTCTTTTTTTATCTTCCATAGAATAACGATATGTTGAGTGTAATTATTAGATTCGCTTCGATTAGGCGATTCTAATGGGTACACACAACATACTTTTGCATGATAAAATAAAAAAAACCGTCCTTAAAATCTATGTATTTTTTTTTTTTTTTTTTTTTTTTTTTGAGCTATAGGAAGAATTTCCAAGGGATTAAAAAAAAAGTTCGAATCAGCCATGGTTAACGAGACATTGGTGCTCGAGTCATTGAAGTTTTACTGAGTAAAACTGTGTAAAAATTACAAATGATGATACCCAGGATTGTCGCAGCTTTCTCGAGGTACCAAAAGAAGAAAAGATGAGGAATAAATAATGAAATACAAACGTCATGTATGAAACTAAGGAATGATACATGACATGTTGCCTTACTTATTTATATAGTAATCGTAGTAGAACATTACAAAAACACGCCTATTCAAACATATAGAAAATTTCACCTCCAAAAACTGAAAATTTTCAGATAAAAAAAAATCTCTGATATTATTTTATATTTCTGCTCAAAACATAGAGTGTGGTATTCGTTAGAACCGCCTCGGCGAGGCAGTTCTAACGAGTACCCACAATCTATATTTTTGAGTAGAAATAAGAAAAATAATGTATACCCCTGTAAACTCGAGTTTTATTATATAAAAGTGGGGTTTAAGGGGTTGAAAATTATATAGGCGTGTTTTCATGATGACGATACATGACCACCATGATCCCCTTGTTGAAATAAAGAGATAAATAAACTTGGCATTTTTAAAGAAAGCTACGTTTTTTGACAGTACTTTTGATTTCCTGCACGTAAATCCCCTTCTGAAAAGGGATTTACTCTAAAAGAAAAGAGTTTGCTCTCAAGGAGAGCGAAGGGAGGTGAAAACAATCTTGAGTGTTACTTCTCCTGAATAGGCACCAATCGCCCTTAACAGCATCATCACGAAAACATGCCTATATAATTTTGACCCCCTTAAACCCCACTTTTATATAGTAAAAATGGGGTTTACAGGGGTATACATTATTTTTCTTATTTCTGCTCAAAACATAGATTGTGGGTACTCGTTAGAACCGCCTCTGCCAGGCGGTTCTAACGAGTACCAACAATCTGTGTTTTGAGCAGAAATATGAAAAATATTTGAATTTTTGTCTAAATATTTTCAATTTTTCGGTGATTAACTTTTCAGTATATTTGAATAGGCATGTTTTCGTAATGATTGCGCTAGATACGTATCCATGTCACAGATAAGTATCCACGACATGGATACCCATGTCAAGGTCAATTGTAAACTGTTTGTAGACAGAGTCGATAATCCAAATAAAGCAGCTCGAGTAATGCAAATAAAGAATATATACTTAAAGCCAAAATAAATTTGTAACTTTTCATTAATGAATAAATTTGTTTCTACTTCGAGTTGGTTGTAATAACTTAGTTCAATTGTTTTCCACAGTTAGTCTCAACAAAACTCAAGAGAGATCATTAGTGTAAGTGATACCAGTCTCGAGTAGCCTGTCTTTTCATTAAAAAAAAAACAACAGTATTTTCACATTTTATAACAACTTCAAAAGCAGAACATGATTTTCAATATAAAATCTGAAAGTCCATTGTTTGTCGATAAAATTCCTTGCAAAACATTTTTTTTTTTTTTAGTTCTACCCGGCTAATTAATGGCAATTACTCAAATTTGCTTCACGCTGAAATTACCTCCCTTGCAATAAAAACAGTAGTAAGTGTTCGTTGCTCGTAAAAGCCTTATCTCCGATAGCTTTTGGAAGTTTTAAACGGTGTTTTGTTTGGACATTTTTTTTTTTTTTTTTTTTTTTCTTTTTTTTTTTTTTTGTCAGCTCCTCCACCCCTTACTGACACCATATTTTTTGCATATCGTGTTTTAGAATGATAAAATAACATTTTTAATTGTTTGGACCTCTACAGAGAGTGTATGACCAGAAAAAGATGTACAAGTTCTTATCATGTCAAATGAAAACTGGATGACAATTACCTGTAGGATTTCCATTACAAACATTGATGTTTGATCAAACGGCCTTCTCGATAAAAAAAATCGACGCTTTCTGAAGTTGCGCAATAGATGATGCAGACTTTTTTTTTTTCTTTTTTTTTTTTTTTTTTTTTTTTTTTTTTGTGTTTGTTTGTTAATTTAAGAACAATTTTCAATACATGTCTAAGCGAATAAAGCGTTTTCAGCTGAAATAAACCCGTATTTAAGGTACAGCGACCTTCCAAAAGTGAATTAATTACGTAAAATTTCTGTTGTGAGAGAGACCCTTTTTGATAATCTTTTTGACAGAAAGGGCTCAACAACTGTGTATCATATGCACAAATGACTGTTCTTTAACATCATTAAAACAGTTTTTTTTTTAAATTTCACTCAGCAAAAGTCAGCAAAACGTATAAATATAAACTGTAAAGTTACTTTTGGCTTTTCGTATATTTCAAGTGGGCTCAGATCTTACACTTACAAATTCTAATCTGAAACACTTTTAATCTCTAGAAAGGCAGCTTAAGTTTTTCCTCTACATTTGAAAATACTATATAAAGGAGTATCTAATCATAAAAAGTATTATTATTATTATTATTATTATTATTATTATTGAAACAGTGTTAAAGGTGTAAAAGTAAGATATTCATTACGAAAACACGCCTATTCAAATATATAGAAAATTTCACCTCCAAAAACTAAAAATTTTCAGAAACTCTGATATTTTTCATATTTCTGCTCAAAACGTAGTTTGTAGATTGTGCGTACTCGTTAGAACCGCTTCGGCGATGCGGTTCTAACGAGTACCACAATTTAATGATTTTGAGCAAAATACGAAAAATAATGTCTACCCCTGTAAACCCCAGTTTTACCATATAAAAAGGGGTTTTAAGGGAATCAAAATTATATAGGCATGTTTTCGTGATGTTTAGAATTATTATAAATCTGCTCCAAGTGACAATAGTGTCTCTCCCTCTCTCTCTCTCTCTCTCTCTCTCTCTCTCTCTCTCTCTCTCTCTCTCTCTGTGTGTGTTTGTGTGTAAACCTATTGTTTCTATCATTATTTACATTTGAAATTTTCTATTTTGCATTTTCAGACACAAAGACGGAAACTGAAATACACGTAGTAGTGTTTGTTGGAAAATGTACTGTTATTGAAAATAACTCTCAGACTTCGTTCCGAGAAGCTCAACCGGAAGGATGGACCATCATTTCCTGTATCTGACAACAGTGCTACACGCTGTAATACTTGTATCAGAGTCAATACCAACTGACCATTTTATTTGCACAGTAAGCCTTCCCAAACAGTGCAAATGTGATATGTCACAGAACAGAGTCACCTGTATCGGAAAGGAGAATAAACTCAGTTACATTCCAGTTATTCCAGAATACACGCATTTGGAAAGATTCAAGTTTTCAAACAATACGTTATTGCGATTATCCAGTGCTTCTTTTATAAATCTAACAACGTGGTCAGTAAAATACTTGACGATATCAGATAACAATATTGTATCATTATCAGAAGACTCTTTCTCAGGTTTTCCAAATTTAACTCATTTGGATGTTAGTGGTAACTGGTTCTCTGAAAGAACAGATGTAAACCGGTTTATAAGAGTGGTTCTAGAAAATATTAAGCATTCCCCTCTGCATAAAATTAAACTAAATTATGTTTTACGAGGAGACATACAAGACGATGTTTTACAAGGTCTAGGAGACTTGAAAAAACTCAAAGTTATTTCATTGAGACGAAATACTTTGCGTTTCTTTAATGACACAGTGTTTCGCGATCTTGAAAAGATCTCAGTCATAGATGTTTCCAAGAATGCTATAGAACATTATAATTTCACTGGTTTGCCTTCCTTAACAAAACTCATAATGAACAAAAATAGATTAATACTTAAGAAGTATGCATTTTGTGATGAAAACGGATACCCGAAGTACCCGAATCTGAACTCGTTAGACTTGCGGAATAATCTAATAGACAGACTCGACAATACTTCATTCTCATGTATGAAACAATTAAAGACTTTATACCTAGATAAAAACCGTGTGAGAAAGATAAGAAACAACACGTTTGCCGAAATCATCTCACTGAAGGTATTAAGTATGCGGTCAATGTCGGGAAGCTTAAAAGCAATTCACGGCTTAGCATTTAATTCATCGAGTCTGGAAAAACTTTACTTAGACGGAAACGGGTTCGCATTTCGTGACAAATATGGTGTTTTTGATTTCGAAAAAATATTCAAATGGTGTCCAAACCTAAGACTTCTCAATCTTTCTAATAATAATTTTGTCAACATTAGCAGAATTCAGTTCTTTCAGATGTTGTCACTTCTGACAAATTTACATACTTTGGTACTTCAAGCTTCTATGATTGTCAACATTCCTACAAAAGTATTTGGTCATCTCTCGTCACTCAGAACGCTTAATTTGAATGGCAACAAATTTAACGGCTGGGATTCCTCAGTATTTTGGAATGTCCGTAACTTAGAACATTTGTCAATGGAAGGTTGTAATATTTATTTTCTTAATGAAACCTCCTTTCCTAATCATGTTATATCGTCATTGAAAACTGTCAGTTTTGCCAATAATCCATTTTCTTGTACTTGTGATCTCTTGTCCTTAAAAGAGTGGATAAAGAACTCGTCTATTAGGTTTATCGACTATCCAGGAAGATACAGGTGCAGCTTCCCAACGAAATGGAATGGACAGCCAATAAAGAATTACGAGCCAGACGACTTAGACTGCAGTTTATCGAATGAAATAAGCTACGGGAGTCTAGATAAATATCTGATTTCTATAATTATCGCTTTTTTAGGGTTGTTTGTTGAAAGAGTCCGTTTAATAGGGATGTTTATAATTATACAATGGTTAGTGTGGTGGGGAAAAATTATATACTCTTTAATGTTTTGGGTTAACATTATAAAACGTTATGCTGTTGTTGTTTATTACAATTTTATAGAATTAAGAAATCATTAAAACAAGACCCGGTTCCTTTTGGCTTGAATAAGTTCGATGCTTTTGTAAGTTATAATGAGACCGACTGGTCGTGGATCGTGAAAGAACTTGTTCAGATACTGGGAAACGACTATATATACATGAAAGGGACTTCGTAGCAGGAAGAATCATTGACAATATGATTAAACACACGCAAAACAGTCGCAAACATCACGAAAACATGCCTATATAATTTTGACCCCCCTTAAACCCCACATTTATATAGTAAAACTGGGGTTTACAGGGGTATACATTATTTTTCTTATTTCTGCTCAAAAACATAGATTGTTGATACTCGTTAGAACTGCCTTGCCGAGGCGGTTCTAACGAGTACACACAACCTATGTTTTGCGTAGAAATGTTAAAAATATCAGATTTTTTTTTATCTGAAAATTTTCATTTTTTTTTTTTTTTTTTTTTTTTTTTTTTCGTGGTAAAATTTTCAATATATTTGAATAGGCATGTTTTCGTAATGAAAATCTTTGCTCTTTCATACAATTTTATGTGTTTGGGAAGCTGAATGGTCCTCTCAGCATTTTCAAAAAAGTAAAGTAAAATGACCGTTCCAATACTTTTGTTAGAGGAGGATGTAGATAAAACAAAGCTCCACAAGTCAGTCGAACATTTAGTTAATACCTATATTACTTATGTCAAATATCCGGAAGACAGGGACAAGGAAAAGATCTATAGTAGATTTCCGGATAATTTCTAATAAGAAATTTGTCAAAGACAATTAAAGCCAGACCATGATGGTCCTATATCGCTCACCTGAGCAAACAGATTTGCATACTCACCCAAGCTCAGAGCTTTAAGATCTTTGTATAAATTTTATGTTCAAGAGAAACATGATGGTCCTATATTTCTGATGAATTACACTGAAACTGGTCCGGTAGTTTCTAACAGGAAGATTTTTTATGTAGATAAATAGGTGAAAAAAGCCCCGCCCTTTGGGGGCTATGTTTTATGACGAATGATGATGGCTTAATCTTGGTAGAGAGTCATCAAAGAAACATTTCTGCATTTTTTTAATGAAATCTGTCCACTGGTTTAGGACATGAAGATATTAAACGTGTTCTATTTACAAACATAGGGAAAATAAGCCCCGCCCCCGTGGCGGCCATGTTTTGTAACAAATCATCATGGCTTGAACAGTCGATAGAGGGTCACCAAAGGGACATTTCTGATGAATTATATTGAAATCGGTCCTGCGGTTTCTGACAAGAAGATTTTTAAAGATTTCTATGTAGATGTATAAGGAAAATAAGCATCGCCACCCCGCCCCCGCCCCCCCCCCCCCCCCCCACGGGCCATTTTCGTGCGTTGCGCATCATATATTAGTGCTCAAGATAAGAGCGTAGTACAAAACATTCTTTGTTTCTCAATGTATACTACAGTATCAATGATTTTATACATTACGAGAACAAGCCTATTCAAATATACTGAAAATTTTACCACCAAAAAAAAAATGAAAATTTTCAGATAAAAATTCAGATTCAGATATTGTTTTCATATTTCTTCTCAAAACATAGATTGTGGATATTCAATAGAACCGCCTCGTCGAGGCGCTTCAAACGAGTACCACAATCTATATTCTTGTCGAGGCGGTTCTAACGAGTATCCACAATCTATGTTTTGAGCAGATGTAAGAAAAGTAATGTAAACCCCCTGTAAACCCCAGTTTTACTATATAAAAGTGGGGGTCAACATTATATAGGCAATTTTTCGTGATGAACTGACAATAAGGTCCAAGATAAGCCTGCACGAACACTCAGGCTGATCTGGGCCTCCATTGTCAGCATATTACATAAGGGCCATTTTCTTGTGTTGTGCGTCATACATTAGTGCTCAAGATAAAGGTCTGGTACAAGACATTCTTTGTTTGTCAATGTATACTACAGTATTAATGGTTTTATACATTACGAAAACAAGCCTATTCAAATATACTGAAAATTTTACCACCAAAAAAAATGAAAATTTTCAGATAAAAATTCAATTTTTTTTTTTTTTTTTTTTTTTTTTTCATATTTCTGATCAAAACATAGATTGTGGGTACTCGTTAGAACCGACTCGGAAAGGGCGAGTCTAACGAGTACCCACAATCTATGTTTTTGAGCAGAAATAAGAAAAATAATGTATACCCCTCTAAACCCCAGTTTTACCATATAAAAGTGGGGTTTAAGGGGGTCACATTTTAATATAGGCAAGTTTTCGTGATGAACTGGCAATAAGGTCCAAGGTCAGCCTACGCGAACACTCAGGCTGATCTGTCTAGTACAACAAGTAGTTTATCCCAGCTTTAAAACTCAACACTAAAATATATGACCATTTGTAACACTCATTACGAAAACACGCCTATTCAAATATATTGAAAAATTCACCACCATAAACTGAAGTTTTCAAATAAAAATTCTGATATTTTTCACATTTCTGCTCAAAACATACATTGTGGGTACTCGTTATAACCGCCTCGTCGAGGCGGTTCTAACGAGTACCAACAATCTATGTTTTTGAGCGGAAATAAGAAAAAACAATGTATACCCCTGTTAACCCCAGTCTTACTATATAAAAGTGGGGTTTAAGGGGATCAAAATTATATAGGCATGTTTTCGTGATAACTCATGGGGCACCAAGCGCAACTTTGTGTGTGTGTGTGTGTGTGTGTGTGCGTGCGTGCGTGCGTGCGTGTGTGTGTGTGTGTGTATAAGAATGGGTCATGCCATTTTAGGTGAATTGTCTGGTAGACAGTTTATACGGAATGAAAGGCCTGTTTTCTCTGAAGAACAAGTTTTTCAAGATATTGTCTGCTGCTTCTGTTACATGTGCATTAATTAGGGGTTAAATAATCCCTTGTTGAGTTAATATATTGGCACTGCTCACAATGAACTCAATGTGTGGAACATTGTTTTATAGCTGTAAAATTCACTGGATGGATTTTTGCTCTAAATCTGATCTCAGTGCTAAAACCCAAAATTCCACTGAGTAATTTATACACCTTTTTTATATAGTTGCAATCTCAATGCTGATTTTTAAGACATCTGTGATGAAATACAATTTACTCTCTCTTATCTGGAGCACTGATTTATGTATATATAGCTCCATATACAATTGTAAATCATCTCCTTTAACATAATATTGTTGGTACTCATCTTATTTCTGCAAAAGACATCACTGTTGTTCAGTGGATAACGTCCTGTTATAAGAATCGTATGACCATAAGACATAACACTTTGCATTGAACAAGAAACGTCATGACGACGTCCATGTCAACAGTGCATTTGCTGTTGAACAATTGTCAATTTTAAAAGTGATAAAATTCAATTTAAAATGGTCATATGATAAACAGAATCTTACACTCCTGGTCATTTTATATCAAATTTATGAAACACACCGAAGGCTTGAAATGACCAGAAAGTCGAAAAAAATGAAGTTTTTGATGACCGCGACCTTGTCGAAAATAAGCCATTTTGCTACTTTCACAGTTTTTCATATTTCTCATCCAAATGAGTAAATATTTACATTTCAGTTGTCCTGAGGTCAACTGGTGATGGTTTTCATCATTTTAGAAGACTTTCCAGAAAGTCGAAGAAAATTGAAGTTTTCGATGACCGCGGCCCTGTCGAAAATACGCCATTTTTGCTACTTTCACATTTTTGCATATTTCTCATCCAAATGAGTAAATATTTATATTTTAGTTGTCCTGAGGTCAACTGGTGATGGTTTTCATCATTTTATTAGACTTCCCTGGGACCTAGAAAGTCGAAATAAATGAAGTTTTCGATGAGCGTGTCACTGTCGAAAATATGGCATTTTAGGTACTTTCACATTTTTGCATATTTCTCATCCAAATGAATGAGAAAATATTTGCATTTCAGTTGTCCTATGTTCAACTAGTGTTGGACTGAAGTCTTCGATGACCGCGGCCCTGTCGAAAATATGCTATTTTTAATACTTTCACATGTTTGCATATGACTCATCGAAATGAGTAAATATTTACATTTCAGTTGTCCTATGTTCAACTGGTGTTGGATTTCATCATCTTAGAAGACTTTCCAGAAAGTCGAAAAATTGAAGTTTTCAATGTCCGCGGCCCTGTAGAAAATATGACATTTTTGCTACTTTCACATTTTAGCATATTTCTCATCTAAATGAGTAAATATTTACATTTCAGTTGTCCTGAGGTCAACTGGTGATGGTTTTCATCATTTTAGAAGACTTTCGAAAATATCCCACTTTTGCTACTTGCACATTTTTGCATATTTTTCATCCAAATGATTAAATCTTTTCAGTTTATTTGTCTTGGGGTCAATTGGTGATGGTTTTCATCATATTAGAAGACTTTCCAGAGAGTCGAAAAAATTGAAGTTTTCGATGAACGTGGCACTGTCGAAAATATGCCATTTTAGGTACTTTCACATTTTTGCAAATTTCTCATCCAAATGAGTAATTATTTACATTTTTGTTGTCGTGAGGTCAACTGGTGGTGGTTTTCATAATTTTAGAAGACTTTCCAGAAAGTTGAAACAATTGAAGTTTTCGATGACTGCGTCCCTTGGTGATGTTTTTCAGCATTTTAGACTTTCCTGTCGAAAATATGCCATTTTTGCTACTTTCACATTTTTGCATATTTCTCATCAAAATGTGTAAATATTTACATTTTAGTTGTCGTGAGGTCAACTGGTGATGGTTTTCATAATTTTAGAAGACTTTCCAGAAAGTTGAAACAATTGAAGTTTTCGATGACAGCGTCCCTTCTGAAAATATGCCATTTTGTGCTACTTTCAATTTTTTTGCATATTTCTCATCCAAATGAGTAAATATTTAAATTTTGGTTGTCCTGAGCTCAACTGGTGATGGTTTTCATCATTTAAGAAAAAAAGTAAAAAAAAAAAGGATTGTCTTTGGAAACAAAGAACACACAAAATTTCACAAATCGGAGACTCGGTTTGATTGAGTCTCTTCATAACACTGCATATGCCCCCTAGTGCCGGCTTAAGCGGTATTGGATTTCAAAAAAAAATAAATAAAAACAGGATTGGCTCAATGATCAAGGACTTTCCAGAAAGTCAAAAACAATGAAGTTTTCGATGACCGCAGCCCTGTCGAAAATATGCCATATTTGCTACTTTTAATATTTTTGCTTATTTCTCATCCTAATGAGCAAATATTTTCATTTTAGTTGTCCTGGGGTCAACTGGTGATGGTTTTCATCATTTTAGAAGACTTTCCAGAAAGTTGGAAAAATTTAAGTTTCTGATGACCATGGCCCTGTCGAAAAAAATGCCATTTTTGCTACTTTCACATTTTTGCACATTTCTCATTCAGATGAGTAAATATTTACATTTTAGTTGTCCTGACGTCAACTGGTGATGGTTTTCATCATTTTAGAAGACTTTCCAGAATAAAAAATAATAAAATAGATTTCAATGTCATCTGCTGCAGTCTTAATTGGGGTCTTTAAGGGTTAAAGGGAGATTATAAATTAATTGTACCAACTAACAATAAATAAAAAATACAAAAACGGCACATAATTAGAAATTCGTTTCTGTATTCAATTATTGATTTTATGATAAAAACGACAAAATGGCACTCCTTGTCCAAAAAAAAAAAAAAAAAAAAAAAGAGGTAGGCGAATGACTGCTAAAAGGTATTATGATATGTATTTCAACACAGCTAGAGTACGAGACAACAACACAGCTAGAGTACGAGATAAAATGCTCTTGATTTTAATATCTTACAGGAGCAAGCCCCAGTCAAACCCCCATGAGCCGCAATTAAGAGGTTGCACTGGCAAAAGTTTTGAATGGTTACTCTCCCTTTATCCGCCATGTTGGAGACACCTGACAAGTTTCTGTACTCAATCTTCATGTCATTATTCCTCGATGATGAAAAGTCTAAGGGACTGGAAACTTCACTGTGATTATTTTTTAGGTATATAAGAATCATATAAATTTGGTTTGGTCAGCATTTGCCAAGAGACAAGGAAGATATTGATGCTCAAAGTACATTAAAATTCTGTTGAAAATATGCCTGGGTGTCTCCAGCAAGAAAGATAACTCTTGATCTGTGATGTCATCAGCAACCTTTCAGTTGTGCGGTGCCAACTGGAAACCAAGGATAAAATATTAGCCTTGGGGCAACGTGACAGGGCAAATACATACTACTATCATACAGTGTAGTGGTATTCGCAGCTAGTGGTTGCCATTATATAATTCTAGATGGCCTACCACTAAAACTGTAAAAAAAATGATGCCTGGGTCTCGCTGAAAAACGAAGTTTAATGAATAGCCAAGTTTTTTTTCTTGCAGTGGATAACAGAAAAAGCATACTGGACTAAGGATATTTTTAATTTACATACGATGATAGTGAGTTTACATCACATAACAGTAATGCTATATTTCATAGTTGAAAGTACATGTATATTGTGTGGACGTTTTCTTTGTTAGTTGTACGTTGTGTCTTTTGTTGAATAAAGGTTAAATCGAATGTAATTGAAGTTAATTAATTGATAACAAGTGAATAATACATAGTTTTGATACTGTTTAACCGCTTGTTGATTTTTTTAGATGAGAAGTGTAAATTTTAACAGCGATGTTTCTAGCAAGAATACATGCTCGCGGAAAGCGTGCAAAAGCTACTTTATTCAGTAGATGGTCTAGGCTGGAACTTTTTAATTCTGTTTCTCGGTTCATCTGGGTTCAACTGGTGGTTTTCTTTTGCTCCAGCAATTCAGTGTTATTGTTTGACAACCCAGGGATCTCCAAGTGTTTCAACACGTTGTTTCTGTTGAATCCGCATCTTTGCTTCATTATAGGCTTTATCCGTGATTAATTTGTTGCCCGTTATGATTCATGAACGAGTTAGAAGACTTCTACACGGACCGAGCAAATATATGTTTTTACCACTATGGAAGCTGAGGGCGAGGGTTGGGATCCCGTTAAAGCTAGCTTAAGTCCCCACAGTAATTCATTACTGCCCGTTCCAAGGCGGTACTTTCATTGTGGTACCTTTTGTTAAATGTTATGTAGTGTTTCACTGCCTAATGTTTTTCTTTTATATATTTATGTAAGTTTAAGACATTTTCAGTCAAGATTCGTTAACAGACTTGCCACCTTTTTCGGGTAGGCTTTGCTTTCAGCATTTCCTGGGGGTATAAGCCTGTTTCTTTGCCATAGACTCATCTTTAACCCTGAAGCAGTTACAATTTACAAATAAGTGTTTAATCCGCTAATGGTATCCTAAATAAAGATCGGCTCATCATCGCAAATCCTAACACAGCACGCCAGTAAAGGCAACGGAAATTCTGTGTAATTTTTGCAACAAATCACTAGGCGTAATAGCGTTTCGCGACGTTCTATAAGGATTTTTCTGAAAACATTTGCAGTTTACTGGACGTTAGACTGTGTAACATGTTTTTTTTTTGGTTTTTGTTGTTGTTGTTTTTTTTGTTGTTGTTGTTGTTTTTTTTTTTTTGGGGGGGGGGTGGGGGGGGGGGTCGTGGGTGTTGCATCAGATACGTTACAAATAGACGTAAATGCATGTGTTACAGCAAACAATGTTGGCATGATTACGTCAAACGAAGGCACAGGTTTGGAGAATCTGAAGAAATCAACGGCATTTCGCCGATTTTAGTGTGTTTTAGTGTGTTAGAATCGAAACAGAACATCTCTAGTGCGTGAATTATTGAGTTATAAATCACAATTTGTTGGTCAGTTGTAAGTAGATAAATCATTCCCGCTCCGCTCTCGTGATTTCATCTACATTACAAGTGACCACCAATCTGTGATTTATTACACAAAAATTCACGTTCTTTTTCTTAAGAAAAACATAAGTTATCAAGCAAATATAACTAAACAGAGTTTATAATTCTAATAAATGTCAGAGCAAACTGAAACTACTTGTAGAAGCAAACATTTGTAGTAGCAAGATGGGTCCGACCAAAGGCAGAGGTAATCAGATAATACTGGATTATGGTACATTATATGTAGCGACAATATTTCGACGTAGTCGTATCAGCTCATTGTCTTGAGCAGCTGTATGAAATCACGAATATGCCATACAATCGAAAAGAATCTGCACAACGACCTTTTCTGTTATTACCGTAAAAGGGCACACCATCTTAGTCATTGTATATTCTGCTTTGAAAAGTGTTTTCAAGATCACGGTAAAACTGCGAAGTTAGGACAAACCCAAACAGGAAAATACTAAAAAATAAAAACAGGATAATTATAATTCTTTTCGAACGCTAATGTACTCTTTGTCCTTCCATACGCACATTATTGAGGTATGTTTATTTTTAGCTGTAGAAAACTGTAGCTGCTTAGCAATATATAATTAGTTTTCGAGCGGCACCGAAACAGCCCCCATAGCTCAGTCGGGAGAGAGTTCGCCTACAACGCGGAAGCTAACAGGTTCGAAACCCATGATTTTTCATTTTTTTTTTTTTTTTTTTTTTTTTGTATGAATCTGTCCCGTTCCCTTTTTTCATTGTTATAAGTATGTAAATATACTTTCGTTCCTACCTCATGTATCTGATTTTTTTTTAAAAGATATTACTTGTTTTTACATTAAAACAGGTACCATGACCTCTGTACCGGAATAATATCTTATAAATTAACCAATTTATGCCTAATGCTCCATAAAAGGGACACTGACAAACAGTGTAGGTCCAGATCAGACGCCGCAAAACGCGGCGTCTGATCAGGATCTACACTGTTTGTATTAAAAAAAAAGAATTTTCCATAAAACATAATATGAAATAGGTGCAACCTAATGAGCAACCAACCAATTTGTGACTTTCCAAAAATAAAGTAATAAATAAATAAAAATGGACTTTTAAGTTTCAACAATTTGCGGGGTGGTGGTGAGGGTGGATGCGGGCGGATGCGGGTGGATGCGGGTGCATCTTATTTACAAGTATTCCTCAACAGGTTTTTTAAATTCAATAATACAGAAGCATGCATTTTTTTAGTGATTTATTAAAAGGCGGGAAAAGGCATTTTCATCCAAGTACAATGAATAAGTTCCCACTGAGTGACCTCAGTATAAGTTTAGGGGGTGACTACTTCCAGTTCCAGCATAATTGATCACGACATTCACCAATACTAAACTGAGCCAAAGCATGGCAAAATCTATGGCAACCTGTTGGTGGTTTTGTCCATTTAATTTAGATACCTGCATTTCAAATACAGATATACCTGCTAATAAACACAGATATCTTTATTTCATTGTTATTACAAATATCTCTAATCAAAATGCAGCTATATGTAATTGAATTGAGATACCTCTTACTGAAATGCAGATATCTGTACTTGAGAAATACAAATATCTCTATTTTCAATCATAACATAGAAATCTGCATTTGTATTAGAGACATCTGCATTTAAAAATACATATATCATTTCAATGAGAGATACATCTTGTGTAGCTGAAATTCAGATATCTGCATTTAAAATACAGACATCGCTAATGCCATTACGAAAACACGCCTATTCAAATATATAGAAAATTCTATCTCCAAAAACTTAAAATCTTCAGATAAAAATCTTTGATATTTTTCATATTTCTGCTCAAAACATAGATTGTTGGCACTCGTTAGAACTCGCGAATACGCACAATCTATGGTTTTAAGCAAAAATAATGTATACCCTGATATACCCCAGTTTTACTATATGAAACTGGGGTTTAAGTGGGTCAAAATTATATAGGCATGTTTTCCTGATGCAAATGCAGATACCTGTATTTGAAATGCAGACATCTTTATTTCTAAATTAAATACATATATCTGCATTTCAAGTACAGATATCTGCATTTCATTATAGATATCATTATTTATGGTTGAAAAAGATATCCTTATTTACTCTTACGCGTATTTTCACATGCACTGTTCCACTGTTTACAATATGTTGGGAAGCACATTTCCCGCCTCTGCAGACCACAAAAAAACTAATTAAAGATGCTCAAGATTTCAAACCATTATGTCTTTACAGTCAAATCCATCGCTCCTTTAAGAGGAGCACAAAAAAAAGAGAAAGAGAATGTGTAAAATATATTTTAGGAATCTATAATGGGTGTGAGGGGTAGACAGAAAAATTCAGGCTTGCCGAGTGATGCAAGACTATGATCTCGAGGGACGGATATTTCGATCTACTTGTCACGCACGAAAGATTCTTTTTCTTGCATACTTTGTATCATATCTGAAGTCAAATCCCTTGATTGTTGTTTGATTCTTTCATATTTTGATAACATTTCTGTGATGCTTAATGACAGCATTAACTTCAGTGATGTTAACCTTAACGATGGTGTACTTCTTGATTCCTATACAACCAGTGCACATCAAAAGCGTGAGAAATCTCAATTTTTATCTTACCCTGGATAACTTTTCATTTTCCGTATGTTTCTATAGTCATGAAATTTTTTCAGTACATGTATTTAAGAGAACCAGTTTTTGGACAGTTCTATCACATAAAGGGCAGGTATACATGATACATTCTGGGTTGCAGAATGAAAGTTTGTTTGTGTTGAGGTTTTACGGCCCAGTCAACCCAATGGGGGCATGTCGAGCGCGGTCAGTTTACCTAACCACACGTTTACTGGGCAGGCTTAGTCCTCTAAGCGGTTAACCAGTATTGTGCGCATTCTTTCGCCAGAAACTGACAACTGCCCTTCAGAATGAAGGTCCACAAGTAATTATTTAGATAACCGAATGTATGGTTCTTTAACCTGCACATGGGTACTTGATTTTCCATGCAGAAGCCAGAGAGGGCCCCAGCAAGACTGCACAGTTATTATGTCATCCCTGAAAATCACAAAGGAAAGCGTGTTCGGATTCCATTTATTATTATTGTTTTTTTTTTTGTTTTTTTTTTGTTTTTTTTCTCTCGCCAATGGCCGAGATTGAACGTACCTCCAGCACTTGAGGCTACTGGACTCACCACTGAGCTACCTGCTGTTGTCCAAGTTTAAGGGAAGCCTAGTAGGCTGCAAGGGACTATTAATTATGTTGAAAATAAAAGTTGAAAATAATCAGGTTCTTAAGAGAACTTTGCATTTAAAATTACAATTATCTGTAGTTTCTATAAATAAAGATTTCTGTATTTGAAATACAGATATCTGTATTAGAAATACGGGCATCTCTATTTGAACGGCAGATATATTTTATTTGAATAATAATCATAGATATCCGTATTTCAATTAGAGATAGTTGTATTTCAAATAAAGATATTTTCTTACGACATGAAAGCCGTAACAAAGGAATGAAGCATAGCTGAAAAAATATTCCGTCTTTCCTGGGAATCGAACCCGGTCCTCCCGGTTAAAAATCCAATGCTCTAACCACTGAGCCAAAGAGCCGATTCCCTGACGCAGTTGTCAGAGATTGAATATATACTTAGAAGCTATGCGTAATCTGCCAAGGCAGATAATCGAAGGTATGAGTGCTCGGTCGTAACACTCCCCCTCTTTAAGGAAGTCATCATTTATGATGACGTGAAGCCATTTTCGGCGTATAAAGTCCAATCCCGGACGAGCCACCATCTTACGACATGAAAGCCGTAACAAAGGAATGAAGCATAGCTGAAAAAATATTCCGTCTTTCCTGGGAATCGAACCCGGTCCTCCCGGTTAAAAATCCAATGCTCTAACCACTGAGCCAAAGAGCCGACTCCCTGACGCAGTTGTCAGAGATTGAATATATACTTAGAAGCTATGCGTAATCTGCCAAGGCAGATAATCGAAGGTAGGAGTGCTCGGTCGTAACAATTTGTATTTCAAAAACAGTTACCCGAGTTTCTAAAATGTACTTATATCTTACTTAAATAGAAATATATGCATTTGAAACGCAGACATCTGTAATTAAAATGCAGATATCTATGATTCAAATTCAGACATGTCCATTAAAGAACCAAAAAGAGATATCTGCATTTCAAATACGTATAAATACTCTGTATTTGAAATACAGATATGTGCACTTAGTGTAGGTAGCTGCATTTAAATGCAGATACCTTTATTTAAATGCAGAGATCTGCATTTTAAATATAGATATCTGTATTAAATTGATTTTAACCCAAACGAGCCACCATAAAAAACAATGAAATGACCTATAAAAAACACTTGTCCAAATGAATTTTAAACTAATCACAAATTATGACAATATGTGCAAACCAATCTGTCATTCTGCGAATACAGACAGTTCTTAAGTGATAGCATTATGCTGCATTGAAATAAAACTCATCTGTAGATGAGGGAAGCAGTTACTGACAGTTCCTGGATTCACATGCAAGGTTACTGTATCTCATTTATAACAAAAGTAATCTATAAGAGAATAAACTAATTCTTTGTAAATAAGAATTTCAACAGTTAAGAATTGGATAAACTCCAGAATTATTATCATAAAATGCTTCTCTTTTCTACAGATTATTTTAGCAAGAGAAAGTGAACAAATATTTTTTTTTTCTTTTTTTTATTCCATAAAAGATTATAGGACTAGACTACTGATGGTGTCAAGTATAAGATAATAAGACATGACACATGTATAATTCTTTTGCCGTATGAAAGAACCGTTTATAGAAGTCTTTTCATTGCAGTTAGTGCCTTTTAACACACAGTAATAACTCAGTGATGAAACCCGATACAAATAAAGAAATGAAACTGTTCAATGGTGATTCTTACAAGAATTATCAACAGAACAGTGCTTCCATCCACTGTCATTCTATGAAACAAAAAAAAAAAAAAAAAGAGAACAATAATGGTCTGTAGTGTTCACCTGAGCTTAACAGATTTACATACTTACATGTAATTTCGAAGTTTCACAAAACTAGACTGTTCAAGATTTTTCTATAAAAATTGAACAATCTTGGTGCAAATCCACTAGACAAACTCAAACTCATCCAAGGTTTTATGACCATCCTCATTACCTGCTTGTCTGATGAACAATTTGATAACTAGAAATTGTGGTTAAAAAAAGACACTATGCCCCCCCCCCCCCCCCCCCCCCCCACACACACACACACACACCCACCAACCATATGCTTGCCTCTAAAGATAATACAAGGTAAAAATGGCCCAATCTACACAGGGTCATAATTCCTTAAACGTTTTTAAAAGTTAATGAGGTCAACTTCTAATCACTACGAATCTATTCATCACGTTATGAGGCGCTATCTTCAATAGTTTTTGAGATCTTTTGCTGGCAAGGAAAAAAGTTCGAGAGATATTTTGCTGGCAAGGAAAAAATGCCCAAAGTTACAAAGGGCCATTACTCATGAAATATTTTTAGAATTTATTCAAAAGAATCAGGTTATCTACTCATCATTATCAATCAATTCAATAAGTTTCAATGCTCTAGCTCCAACAATTTTTTAAACATTCTGCTCACAAGGTAAAAATGTCCAAAATTACAAAGGACCATAACTCATGAAGTAATTTTTTAAAATTATTTCTAAAGTTAATCAGATCGTCTACTCATCAGTACCAGTCTATTCATCAAGTTTCAAAGCTCTAGCTTCAATAGTTTTTGAGATACATGTAGTTTAATGAAGTCTCTATCAGCCAGACTATATTTTTGCCATATTACATATCTGGGAGTCTGAAAGAGCAGGTAACTCATGCAAGTAGTCTGATCTGGTTGAAAACTTGTGCAAGATTTATGTCCAGCTTCATTAATAGCAAGTTTGATATAGATCTGATCATAAAACAAAGTCGCTGTTGCACCCTGCTTGGACAACATTTTCACCACAATATGTGTATGGGATTTTTTGGTTGCTATAGCATCCAAGGTTTTCATTGGGTTACCATGAAAAGTGAAGCTCCACCAAAGGCATGCTACAGATGAGAAATGATTTAGATCGGCCTGCAGACTGCAGATATAACTGATTAAAGGTACTGACGGATGACTGATGGATGAAGTATGGACTACCACCCTATAAGCTCCCCATGAGCCTTCAGTCCAGGTGAGCTAAAAAAAAAAAAAAAACAATCTGCAGTTCTACAAAGTTTCATCACTGGACTATCTCGTGTTATTATTATTATTTTCTTGAACTAACTCCTCCTGTAGGGCAAGTGGCCTCAAATTGTTACTTGCCCTTAAGCTGTACTCATCCTTAGTCTTATATTTGGTACTAAAAACAAACCTGTCCATAAAGTCATGGAATTTAGTTCACGTATTGAAGCAGGGTTTACTGTTGCTGTTTTGCTGCGGAATAGTAAACTCTAACAGACACCTTCCAGAATTGAAATTTTAACTTGTCAGCAGATTTTGACATCTTTTTGTGACATTTTGGAGTGACTTTTAGAACTTTGTAATTATGCTAGGTAATCCAAATTTTTCACTATTTACCCTTACTGCGAAAAATCATACCTGTCCTGTTGGGCAAGCCGTTTGATTTTTTTTCACTTGCCCTTAAAGAACATCTACTCATAAATATGAGCTGACAAGTGCAAATTTCAAGACCTAGTTATTACATGTAACAATGACACTTTCTGCAATGAAAAGATTTCATATAAACAGTTCTTTCATTTGACAAAAGAATGTCATAAGTTAGCAGCCTCAATTCAGTGAATATAGTTTTTACAATGGTAGTTCATCTACGATGTCTTGAAGTGGGTCCATTAATATGTTGAAACCCTGCATCAGAGTTAAGCCAATGGCTTATTTAGCTCTTTCAGAGTGGCCACCCTCAGTCAGAATTAAAATTCCCCGACATTTCACTGACTTTTCCCTGACCCAATTCTATTTTTCCCTGACCAAAATGCTGAAAATTTAATGGGCTTTTTCTCATCTTGCAGAAAATAAATGATTCATTCTATTTTAACACATATAAATATACCACCCTAATTGTTCAGTAAAAAAAAATAAAATATTGTCAAAATTTTAGGCATTCATTTTCTAGAATGAGCATTAATTTGTAGCAATGCGGAGTGAGCGAAAAAAAAATACAAGACTTTCAGTCACTCAAAATGGATAAAATACCTGCCACAGCCTAACGAGTTTGGGCCAAAATTAGGAATTTCCCTGACTTTCTTAGTATTTAAAATTTCCCTGATCATTTTGCAAAATTCCCTGACTTTTCCCTGACCTTCGAAGAAAAAGTAAGATTTCCCTGACCAGTGGGCACCCTGTATTTGGATTGAACTTATCAGGTCCGGTCCAGTAGTAGCCAAGTTCATTAACATGCACAAAGACAGTTCTGCTCATTATTTGTAATTCTGTTCATTTTATCAATATAGTAATAATCATACTGCTGTTGGATTAACTCATCCTGGTCCGGATGTAAAATGTCTTTTAGATATTGGTGCAGAGTGCACAAATCCAATTCCCATATCTAGAGAGGCTGGTTTTATCACTGACTAACAGCTGGTACTGGAAAGCAGAAAAAACACCTCTGGGGCTCCACTTTGAAGATGGAAAACCTGCAATTAAAAAGGATATGTTTTTCTTATTAGTCTGTTGTTCATATAGGGTGAGACCTTTCAAAGAAGGGGTGTACTGTTAAAGGAAAAAAAAAATTGCTCCAGAGGGTAAAAGCAATTTCTTTCCTTTAAGAGTAATCCCCCATTGAAAGGGGAGGAAACACTTCAATGGCAGGGTGATGTCTTTTGGATGTATCCATTTACCTATAGGGATAAAACAGCAGCTTCAGGTTTTTCACTATTATACATGTATGCATAATGTTAAACTATAATACCCCACCATAATCGTGCTGCGGGCAGATAACTGTCAAAAACTGACAAAATTTGCCATTAGCAATCCCAAACCAGGGCTCCTTAATATCAATACATGAACTGTTTGTTAAATCCCCTGACATTTACATGTTATTGTCAGGAAACTAAAAATATGGGCGTGTCTCGGGCAGATAACTCTGTCGAAGTTTTATGAAATTTGCGCATTAGCAATTCCAAACCAGAGCTCTACAATATCAATACACATACCAAGTTTTGTGAAAATCCACTGATGTTTACTCAAGACATCATCTGGACACTAAATATGGATGGATGGACGGACGTGTGACAGATGGATGCAGACACACTGACGTCCAACGTGAAACCATAAACCCCCGCCATTATCGTGTGGCGGGGTCTAAAAAGTGATGCATGGTTCATTTTATAAAATCATAAAGTGAAAAAGGGATTTACATATAAGATATTTCTGCTTACCATTCCTGAACAAAACTGAGCATGTCATCAATGATCTATGTGATGGTCTTTTCTGGCATATCCCCTTTCAGGGATCAACCTAGAGCTTTCAGAGAGGGAGAAGTTTTGCGACAATTTCAGGATTTTAGGGAGAAGTTTTGGTCCAAATTTAGGATTTCTCTATATATTCTATACATTTTCACTTCTCCCTCAGCTCAAGATAGGGAGAAGTCAGCCAGCTTGGGCAGACTTTTTCTCCCAAATCGCCCTCTAGGTTGACCCCTGCCCTTTCAGTTCCAGTGTCTTGAAGGTCTTCAGTGGCTCGCTGTAGGCCGAATAGAATTCCTGAAAAATATCACCACACATAAATTAAATGTCACCTTATGTCAGTTAAATCCTTTTAACATAATAAACATGGTGGCTTGAAGCTAAATTTTGCTCAACATATTAAGATACTTAAACTGTGTTGTTAATTATATGTACAGTTGACTCTCGTTATCTCGAATTCCAAGGGACTCTTTGAAATACTTTGAGATATCCGTAGCTCGACATATCAGATTTGCAGAAGTGAGGAAAACATAATTCCAACAACCACATTTAGCAAATTTATATGTAACTGGACTTTTTAGTTTAGAGATATATTGAAAATATTGTGGATATTGTGGACCAATTTCTCCTCTTTTCAACAATATTTTTTAACCTGTTGTAAGATTTTCATGTTTAGCCTGGGACAAGATTTTCACTTCGAGATAAGCGGTTATTCGAGATAAGCAAGGTCCAGATAACGATCAACTGTACTGCGATGCTAGTGCCGGCAGACCTATACTGACCTTTCACATATGGTACTATTTGCATAAGTTATGTACTATGCACATACTTTGGTATGTGTTGAGCAACATATTTTGTTATAATTTATGTGCTGTGCATAGGGCTGGCATATCAGAGTTGAAAAGATGATTAACATGATAATCAGTCCTGCCATTGTGATCGATAATCGATTAGTAATCACTGAAGATTTGGTCATAATTTTACCTGTCGTCTCAGCATGACTCTTACCATATGTTATACTTTACTGCACTTTACCTTGCCCTGACAGGCCTGAGCAAACAGTGTAGACCCAGATGAAAATGTGGTGTCTCATCAGGGTATACACTGTTTGCCACTCATTCAGGTATTATTAGATACAACATTGTAGAGGCCTAACGATTCATTAAAATTGTATCGTATCACGATACTTTTTCTCACGATACGAGTATTGTATCGTGGGGCTAGTATCGCAATACCTGACGATACGCCCAAAAGTACAATTTCCAAAGAAAATAGTAGCTTTAAAACATATTTCAAGACCATTTTTATAACAAATTACAAAGATCTAAACTGTTACTGAAATACACTGATCACTTTTATGACAAAATGGGTCATCTTACACAGGCATTTTTACACAATAATGAACCTCTGAGATGGTTTTGAACCTGTTTTCCAAGAGTATCAAAACTTTCAACCTCTGACTTATGCATGAATTTTGTTTGTGTTGAGGTTTTATGGCCCAGTCAACCCAATGGGGTCATGTAGAGCGCGGTAAGTTTACCTAATCACACGTTTACTGGGCAGGCTTAGTCTTCTAAGCGGTTAACCAGTATTGTGCACATTCTTTCGCCAGAAACTGACAACTGCCCTTCTTGAATCAGCGGAAGGGAGAGAATGACCGTAGAAAATATTTCATGATCAATCTCCACGAAAGAATGTTGCCGACCTCGGCGGGGGTTGAACCAGCTACCTCCTGGGTTTATGCATGAAAGTAGTATCGTGATATGTATCGTATCCTTAGGCAAGTATCTCGATACATATCGTATCATGAGCTGACTGTATCGTTACAGCCATACAACATTGGGTAGTAAGTTGTACTTGTTCAAATTTTAGTTAAGTATGGTAAGGAGTTGAGGTGTCTGAATACTATGGCTAAATACTGTAATGTAACAGAAACAGAAATCAAATGATATTTATTTGTCCCAACTTGCTTTTTCACACTTGTAAATACTGTTAAATGTGGCTTTAAATCTTAGCACTCTGGGTAAAATTACAGCAGACATTTTAAAATATTTTTCTTATTTTCCCAGAAAACAGATTTAGACAGTTTGCATGTAATGTCAAAACCTGCTTCACGGGAAAAGTAAGAAAAATATTGTTATTGCCTTTGGAAAAGAAATTGCAAAACTTCTGCAACAATGCCTCAGGTTCAGCCAATTAAAGAAAAATTTTCAAACTTGCTAGAGTTAGCAAGTAATGGAAATTGCAGCTTGCTTTTTGATCAAATTAACCAGCATTTAGCAAATTAGCAAGTACTAAAATTGATCCCTGCTGGTGTATCAGTCAGTAACCTTGAGTATAGTGGTCTGTCACATGGAGAGTATACCGGAATATTGGTCAGCGACAGAGTAAACCCAGACCTATGGCATGTTCTCATAATTCCGTTCACCTTCTTAGAATAATATGAAAACAAAGCTTTCTTAAATTTATGCCACATTAAAATTAATAAGAAATGACTAACATTACAGCTGATTTTGAAGAAAATCAAGTTTTCACTTACAATTTTAAGCATAAAAATCAAAATTTGTCACAAAATGCTAAATATTTGGAGTATCATTCAGTGAATTAGTCAATGATGTAGGGTATGGAAGGTCTGGAGTTTATGCTAGAGTATCAACATATTTATAAGTATGGCCTGAAACATTATTGTGGAAAGTCATGTTAAGTGATGATTGTTTAAAAAAAGTAAATCTGTGTGTTAGTTAAAAGTAGTTGGTTTGTTTGTGTTGAGGTTTTACGGCCCAGTCAACCCAATGGGGTCATGTTGAGCGCGGTCAGTTTACCTAACCACATGTTTACTGGGCAGGCTTAGTCCTCTAAGCGGTTAACCAGTATTGTGTACATTCTTTGGCCAGAAACAGTACTTGGATTGAATAAGATCAAGGTCTACCGAGATAATGTTGAATCTGACAGCTGGAATGCCACACACACACTCACCCCCCCCCTCCCCCCCGCCCAAATCACCCTCCCCCCTGCGGGCCCCTGTAGCCTAGTGGATAAGAGAACCGACTCTTAATCCATTAGGTTTCTCACCGCTGCGGTTCGAGCCTCCCTTGGGTCATATGTGGGAAAGCCAAGTTCTGATTATGGATGGTCAGCTGTTTTTTTTTCTGCAGCTCCGGTTTTCGCCCACTTTTGATGAACGATCAGCTCGATTTAAGTGAAATATTCTTGTAAGGGTCGTAAAACCCAAATTCCCCTCAAATTACCGTTGAGAACTGTTTGGAAAGTCTATTATTTTCACTCTAGATATGCGATAATGATCAGATATCAGTGGAGCTTTTTCTACTTTCGTTTCAACCGGATGTCACGTTGCGCGCGCGCAAGGTATACGTTCTTCTGGAATACCAACGAAAATACTGACAAAACTAATGTGTGTTTTATTCTTTCCTTAAAATCTCGCATATGCCTGATTTTATTTGTTTTTAGCATGGAAATGTGATATCTGTTTAACAGTTGCTGTCACCGGGTGATTGTAAACAAACGCTGAAAACGGAAGTGACGTATTTAAAGGTTCATATTCACAATTTCCGGTTACACAAAAATATCAGTATAGCAATTTTTGAATAGAACAGAATACTACTATAAAGCAACCAACTCTCGTTGTTGCCGCTTTGCGGCAACAACTCGTTGGTTGGTTGCTAATAATAATAAACACAAACCAGACACCCCTTATATTGCAAAAGGACCTATCCAAAGAGTTGAGATACATGTAACACTGTCTTACTCGGCATAAATGGGTTAATAACGGCTATTTCATCAATAATCCGTTTCAGAAGATTGGCACCTGATGTTGTTGTCTGTGGTCCGGCCAATCGTGGGAAAACTGTTCTTGCTCTGACTTCAGATTGCAATTTTGACCATAATGCATATATTTTTTTCTTGCACGTCAGATAAGGAAATCCTGGATTTAACCCTGGGATAGAAATTCTTATCCTAATAAGGTTATCCTACCCAGAGTAAGATAAAAATCGAGAATTCTCACGTGTTTGATATGCACTGGTTGTAATGAACGTCACATACGCCATCGTTAAGGTTTACGTCACTGAACGCAATGACGTCATTAAACGCCACAGTAATATCATCACATTACGGCCGACGTCAGCAATCGAAGTGACTGCATTATTTAAAAAAAAATCTACGTTCAGAAATGAAAGCTGTACAAAACAAAGAATCTATCATGGGTGGGAGGGTAGATAGAAAAATTCATCCCTCGCGATCACAGTCTGGCATCACTCGGCAAGCCTCGTGATGTCAGACAGAGATCCTCGAGACGAATTATAAGGATCTATCATAGGAGGGGTAGATAGAAAAATCCGTCCCGAGGCTTGCCGATTGATGCCTGACTGTGATCACGAGGGAGGATTCTTCTATCTAGCCCTAACACCTATGATAGAATCTTTTTCTTGTACACCTTTCATTTCTTAACGTTCAAGATATGTTCTGGATAACTTCATTAAAATAACTGTTATGTTCATATTCAGTTCATGGTAAAAACGTCTTGTTGGTGATCACGAAAACACACCTATATAATTTTGACCCCATTAAACCCCACTTTTATTTAGTAAAACTGGGGTTTACAGGGGTATACATTATTTTTCTTATTTCAGCTCAAAAACATAGATTGTGGGTACTCGTTAGAACCGCCTCGCCGAGGCGGTTCTAACGAGTACCCTCAATCTATGTTTTGAGCAGAAATATGAAAAATATCAGAGTTTTTTATCTGAAAATTTTCAGTTTTTGGAGATGAAATTTTCTATACATTTGAATAGGTGTGTTTTCGTAATGGTTTGTCAGAACTCGTATCTAGATAATGAAGTCAATGTACACAATGAAGGCCAAGAATAGTGCATTAGATCATGGCATTGACTGCCTGGTGACGGAATCATAAGTTCATGGCATTGACTGCCTGGTGACGGAATCATTAGCACAGAGCTCCAGATAAGGCACTTTTTTCAAACGAAAACCGCTGATATCTTTCTTATTTCTCCATGAAAACTACGTTGTTGGTACTCGTTAGAAGCGCCCCGGTGGCGCGTCTAATGTGTACCCACAACAAGTTTTTCATGGAGAAATAAGAAAAATATTACGTGGGTACTCCCTTTTATCTGGAGCTATGATAAGCAAATCTAAAATGCCATAGTTTCCTTAAGTATTCGAACGGAAAAGCGGTGCCCGATCAGAATCTAAATTATTTGCAACAATCCTGCAATCTCAATAAAACTGAGATTCCCAGTTTCTTATCTGTAGTGCGTTCTTTGTTTCCAAAGGCAATCTTTTTTACTTTTATTTTACTACACTGCAGCTGGTATTAGTGTCGTGTGGCGGCGGTAGAACGTCTCCCCGTACTTTACCATAGTGCAGATTATATTTCATTTCGCTTGGCATCATTAGGCCCATTGTGGAATCTTTGAAAATGGAGTTCTGCTCATGTATACGCTAGAGGGCGTAAGCAGTGTTGCAAACTTCATTACTGCTTATGAAGAATCTCAATAAAACCGAGACTCCAATTTTCTTATCTGTAATGTGTTCCTTGTTTCCAAAGGCAATCTTTTTTACTTAAAATTGTTTTCATAAATGGGTCAATTTTGGGACAAAAATGGTGAGGTGATTGGATGTTCGAGCAGTTAGAGTAAATGCAATACATTGACAATCACCCTCGTTTATATGGAGTCACTATGACCTAAGCTTTTGTTGCACGCATATGCCTTTTATCATGACGTGTCACATTATGTATAATTTGTAACAGAAACTTTACTGTCGTACTCGTAATTACCTTAGATATTGGAGACTTTGACTCCTAACCATACTTATCCTTAAATCTAATGAAGTCTAATCAACTAATTGTTGACGTGTCTAACAAACACTGGACGAGGGGCAGAGTGGACCATAGACCATGTCACAGGCTGCAGTGTCTAATCTAGATCCACACTGTTTGCCCAGGCATATCTGTTCGAGATACCGTATTACGCGTAAATAATTGAACACCTTAACTGCTAACTATATCTGTCCTATTTTTTTAACTATCGTATAGAAGATATCCGACCAGGCCGTTGCCTGGTCGGATATCTTCTAAACTATAGTTCAAACTACAGTTGATGTACTTAATGCTGCATGATGAAAGGCAAACTGTGTAGACCCCAATCAGACGCCGCATCTTTGCCCTTAATACTTTTTGGACTCAAAACCTATATAAGTTTTTTTACTATTCCTTCAGGAAACCGGTACCTTATCTCGAGTTCTAGTTTATTGAGTGATTTTCGAAACACATTGCATGCAAATTGCAAAGACAAATGGGAGTTATGGCGCATATTAGGTTCTAAATAAACTTATTCAGATACGCAACTGTCTGGTTTCTCCATGTCCAACTATGTTCTGGCACTTGGTAAGACATAACACAATGAAATTCCAAACTATATCAAAATTTTTCATGAAAACATATATATGGCGTCTTATCTGGACCTGCACTTTTTGCCATTCTGTTATTTGTTCTTGTGGGTCAATGAAGAGGATTCCAGTATGATTACATATGCATATGCTTGGCACAAATAGAAAATCCCTTCTGCAGGCTGTGAGAAGTCGTTTCTTTTCAGTCGTATTCCGAGTACTTGGCTACCATCAAAGCCAGACATACGATTGAAGGAACTATTACAAGAACTATAAATATGTACATGAAACATCTGTCCATAATAAGAGCGATTTCCTTCCAAGTGTACTTTCTCTTCCCTCTAAAAGGCACAGACGACGCTTCACGTTCTAAGTTTTGGTCATGTGTTTTCACATCCCCATTCATATTAGGTGTCAATACATTCATATGTGGTGTATTCTTTGTTTTATTAGATATTTTTACGTTGGAGTTTTGATCCTTTGTGGTTGGTCCCACAGATTCCATTTCTTCGTCTGTTGCAGGCGAAACTTTTTTATCATTACCACAGCATTTCACGTGCCAGCACGCGATTGGTGCCATAAAATAGCGCGTAAGTTTTTGCGCCCATTCAGGCACCTCCTCTTCGTCCTCGTGGTTGAAGGCTACGTCTAGCACGACAACGGTAAATATAACTGACAACGTGCTGATCATAAAGATTATGGTCAGGTATACAGCTGAAATAAAAGATAAAATATAAATGAACTTCAAATAAGAAAAGATGTCTTCGAGGCATATGCGAACAATAAAGATCCAGATCAGCCAATGTGAAACCACACTATCTGATATGGACCTTTGATACTAATCTATAGCGTTATATTAAACTCCAAAATATCTCAATATTACCTCCTCCTCACCCCCCCTCCCCCCCCCCCCCCATCTCCCCCCTCTCCCCATCCCCGCCCCCTGAACAAGCCTGATGTCAATATCCCAATATCCTTAAGCACATAGCCCATATCCTGAACCTCCCCCCACCTCCCACCCCCAACACCTGAACAAGCCTGATGTTAATACCCCTATATCCCTGAGCAAATACCCCATATCCCAAACCTTTTGAATAAACCCTTATGACATTTTGATTTAGCGTTATAGGATAGTTAGGATTTAGGTTTATAGGACAGTTAGGATTTGTTTGGATATGGTATCTGTCAACTGATTTAAAGACATAGCTAAAATAAGACAAACAGTGGTACCATTCACTAAAGACTTTTTTTTTTTTTTTTTTTTTTTTTTTGCCTCTACCTAGACACTATGCAAAAGAGATCAAAATAAGTCATAAAGATGTTATTATGAGAGCCCAGGAGAGAGTTGTAAAGCGGCCTTCTGTAAGATAATAAATATTTTGAGGGGATAACAGACAGAGTTCATATGACGTTACCTGTGAATCAGGTAAACACTCGTAAGTCAGTACTTAAAGACACAATTTAGAATGTATATCACCCTTATAACCCTAAGCAGATTAGAGATAAGAAATCATTGGTGGCATGCCTCACTTACAGATAGGGACCTGATAAGTGGTACACCACGACCTCATTATAACGCTATTTTTGGGGTCCAAAGCATAAACCGTGTTAGTTATACAACAGTGTTATATTCAAACAAAAATGTATAGATTATATAGAAAAATGACCATTTATGGTTATTTTTCTATATAATCTATACATTTTTGGGATCCATCTTTAAACCGTGTTGTATCCAAAACCGTGTTATAACGAAGCGTGTTATAAAGAGGTTGTTATGTAATTAGATTTGATATCAGCAAAATTTATGATCAAGAGTGAGAAACAGATAAAAAGGGTAATTTGGTGATAATTTCATGTGTGTTTTTTCACATTATTCTATAAAATATTACTGGTTGTTATTCATTAGAATCACCTCGCCAGGGCAGTTCAAATGAATACCCACAAAAAGTTTTTTGGAGAAATACATATACTTATGCTAATTTATCATCTAATGCCATCTTTATCTGCTTCTTTGGATCAAATATAGAAATTTAGTAAGATAGTATTTCATGTAATTATTTATTTATTGAAAAAGAGAAGCTTTATGGTATAAGTTATACATTCTAAACTTCCTGACATATTCCATAATGTATTGTTTTACTTAAGTGAAAAACATTCTACATGTTTTACCTAAAACCTTTACATTTTCAATTATACAAGTTTTGTTTAACAAAACATTTGCAGATTCAATTAATTTGATTGAAGCTAAAATATTTAGAATTGAGACAGCAATGGAATGATTTAGCAGTGTTTTTAAAACAAATAATTACTTTATTAAATAAATAGATAAACAAATGAATGAATATATATATATTTTTTTTTGTCTGTTTCTATGTTGTTGTTGTTGTTTTTGTGTTGTTTTTTGTTGTTGTTTTTTGTTTTTTTGTTTGTTTTTTTTTTTTTTTTTTGTTTGTTTTTTTTTTTTTTTTTTTTTTTTTTTTTTTTCAATTTTATATATCTATTTCCGTGTATTTCTAATTATTTTTATGATGCAAGGAAAAAACGACACGTTTATTTTGGAAAAAACTATAAAAAAAAAAAAAAAAAAAAAAAAAAAAAGAAATACAATACAAATCGACAAATTGAAAGCAAAATTTGCAGATTTGCGGTCAAATGAATTTATTTATTTCTAAAGTAACATACTGATTACTTCTCAATTATATCCAATAACCCCTTACACCGCCCCAGCTAGGGAGAGTTAACATCCATACAATCACCTCATAATCACTTGAGAAGATAAGTCTTTGATATGCGCTATGGTATCAGGACCGTACATTGGGGATGATCATGATAGGGTAATCTAGCCAAATAAGGAAATATTTGTCCCTTAAACCTGCTATAGGGTCTCTATCTGTCTATCGTTTATTAACAGTATTCCGGTTTGGTTTGTGCCGAGTCTCTTATCAGTGATAAGATCATAATGACCGAGAAAAAATCTTATTTTTGTGTCTTTAAGGATATGCAATATTTTAATGTGGGATGTGGACTGTTTTGAGGAATTTATGTTGGGAACCGAGGGAATCATATTCCTCCTAATTTCTGAAAGCGGAAGCTGACTGCTTTCATCAGACGATGCCGGTATGCAGGTTAATTTGGGCTTTTGCTGTCACATATGCCCCAAAGACATATTTTCACATGGCGCGACCCATGATTTTTTTTTTTTATCTATAAGAACAATGTTCTAAAGATAACAGTTACCGAGTCAATAGAACAGAAATAATGTAGTATCTTGAAGTTGGCTAGCTGTAAAAGTGCTTTAAACCCCCCGGGGGTTTACGCTACTGACCGTTCAAAGGCGGTGGTCTCGGTGCTAGTCTTACTCTTCGGTGCTTTATGGTTTATTCTGCGAGGCGATTTGTTGTATGTCTTACCTTGTGCCATTTTGTTCTTGTGTTTTTCAGTCCTTTTAGCATTACGATTACCTCGCTTGAGGAAGAGAGAGCTAATCTTAGTGCTTTTCGTATTTGTGCTTGTTTGGATTTGTCGGTTTCCTCTTCCTCTGGATGTCTGGGAAGGGCTGCGGTTTGTGATTGTGGCACTCCCTGGACTTTTCTCTTGCCTTTTTTGAACAGTAACGTTTTGCGATAGTGGTACATTCTAATTGTTTTGTGATCCGTGACTGTTGGCTTTCCTGGGAATCCCTAAACGTAAAATTATTTAACTATGTTCAAACGCCTTATTTGATTGCAATATTCATAACACTGTTTCCGGTCTTTTATCTTCACTTATAGTTTGTATGGAGATAATGGTGAGGTTTGGTGAAAGTAAAACTAGTTAAAGTCCCCGAGGAGTTTTTTCTACTGGCATTTCCAAGGCGGTTTACCTTGTTGCAGTTCTGATTTGTGCGTCGATGGTTTATTTGACTGTGATTAATTTGATTGTTCTGTGTTCGCTTTGATGCATTGATTATGTTGGGAGCCTTTATGCGAACCGAAGTTTTATGTGTTTCTGTACTGAGAGTAGCATCGGGACCCAGGGTGAAGTTGGCAAGCTGTAAAAGTGCTTTAAACACCCCCACCCCACCTCCTGGTGGTTTATTCTACTGACCGTTCTAAGGCGGTGATCGTGACGTTAGTCTTTTTCTTTGTTGCTTTTTGGTTCATTCTGCGGGGCGTTTTGTTTTAAGTCTTGCCTTATGTTATTTTGTTCTTGTGTTTTTCAGTCCTTTTAACATTGCGATTACCTCGCTTGGGGAAGAGAGAGCTAATCTTAGTACTTTTCGTACGTTTGTTCGATTTGCGCTTGTTTGGTTTTATCTGTTTTCTCTTCCTCTTGATGTCTGGGAAGGGCTGCGGCTTGTGATTGTAGCACTCCCTGGACTTTTCTCTTACCTTTTTTTTTCATATGTAGCGTTTGTTTTGTCATTATTTGTTCCTCATCTTTCCTTCTAATGGTGCTTCGGGAGTTGTGGCATTTCCTGGGTATCTTCACTTTTATATTTTTGTGATTCACATAAAACAAATAAATCTGAATAGCACACGTCGAACAGGTCATCTCAATGTCTTCCTTTTCATATGAATTCCACTCTAGCAGAAAAAAAATGCTCCCCTGGTTTAGGAATCTCCTCTCAAATTGAATCATTATTCTAGGAAAGACTTTGCTCCCCTTTGAGAAAAGCTCCCTCTGCATCACGAAAACATGCCTATATAATTTTGACCCCCTTAAACCCCACTTTTATATAGTAAAACTGGGGTTTACAGAGGGGTTTACAGAGGTATACATTATTTTTCTTATTTCTGCTCAAAAACATATATTGTGGGTACTCGTTAGAACCGTCTCGCCGAGGCGGTTCTAAAGAGTACCCACAAACTATGTATTGAGCAGAAATATGACAAATATCGGAAATTTTTATCTGAAAATTTTCAGTTTTTTGGAGGTAAAATTTTAAATATATTTGAATAGGCTTGTTTTCGTAATGGAGAAAGAATGCAAATACGTTCCGGTCATATTGAGCTACATTAGAGCTGTGTACATTCTCCTTAAAAGGACCGGAAAAAATTGTAGATTTTCTTCCTTTTTACAAGGGAAAACTTTTGTGGGGTCCCGTTTGCTTTTTTGCTCACAAAGACCTTTCTGAAATGGGAGGTACTCTAAAAGGAAAGAACTGAAGAGCAAATTAGTTCCTTAAGAGTATATGGATTTTTCGCTATTTTAGAAGGGGCGTCTGTTTACTTTCTTGTGTATAAAGCCCTTTCTAAAATGGAAAGTACTCTAAAGCAAATGTATCATTAAACCGCCTAACGTTTCTTGAGTTGTGCATAAAATAAAACTTACACAGAATGGACGTCGTTAAAGATATCTGGGGAATGTTTTCTGCAATCAGCGTCAAATAGACAGCATACGACAGGAGAACAGTCAGAGATAAAGCGATACGTTCGCCTGATTCCGGCGGAAGTTTAAATACAAATACTGTTAACGACGCCATCAGAATAACCGGAAACAGCGTGTTCAGGATATGGAAAAGAGGGCGTCTCCGCAGTGTGACAGTATAGTACAGGCGAGCGAAGTCATGTTCTTCTCGTCTACCGGTGGTTCTTTCCTTACTAAACCTTTTGATTTCCCATTCTCCATTTGCCTAAAACAGTGTAACACAGTTGACTGTCAATATCTCATATACTGATAAACCCAACTACTACTTAAGTCAACTAGATATAGGGCTATAATGGTTTAGTTTGCTGTATTTTCCTAACATTTCATCTCATTTTACCTCAAACCACTGTTATCTTAAACCAAATATTATTGTCCCCTGGAGTTTGAGTTAACGGAAGTTGACTGTAAATTAACGCATAGCATTCTGGGTAAAAACTTTTAGCAGACGACATTTTGAAATATTTTTCTTATTTTCAAAGAAAACCAGATTTGACATTTCATGCAAAGTGTCTCCACTGGAGACAAGTTGCATTAAATGTCAAATCTAGTTTTCTGTAAAAAATGAATAAAAATGTCACCAACTTATCGCCTGACATCACGAAAACATGCCAATATAAATTTGCCCCCCTTAAACCCCACTTTTATATAGTAAAACTGTGGTTTACAGGGGTATACATTATTTTTCTTATAATGCTAAAAATGGATTGTGGGTACTCGTTAGAACCGCCTCGCCGAGGCGTTTCTAACGAGTACCAACAGTCTATGTTTTGAGCAGAAATATGAAAACTATTAGTGATTTTTAGCTGAAAATTTTCAGTTTTTGGAGGAGAAATTTTCTATATATTTGAATAGGCGTGTTTTCGTAATGATGAATTAGCCCAGCGAGAGGTAAAGGTTAAAAAAGGAATGACCCTGCAGAGAAATGGCAATACATACAGTCGAACTTCGATGGCTCGAACCCTTTTGGGACCATAAAAATTTGTTCGAGACAGCGGTAGTTCGAGCCGCGGAGGGTTACTATTAGTGCCATACCAGGAGGCTTTATGGAGATAATGGTGGGATATCTTTTCGGTGTTCTATATTATAAACGTATGTTGTATGTACTCATTAGAATCGCCTCCTCGAGGCGATTCTAATGAGTGCACAGATCATACATTTGCAAGATAAAAGAAAATGTCCCTAAATTATCCATATATCGTATTTGGAGGAAATCCCTGCTGATTCAAGAACGTGTTCGACTCATCCATGGTAAACGTGTCATCGGGGTTCGAGTCATTGAAGTTCTACTGTACACAGAAATTGCAAAAATAAAAGTGAAGTGTCAAAGTTTTCTGGACCAGATTAGCTATTTTCGGCCAATTATGCCTCATCGGTGACCCTTATACAGTTTTCAAATGCTCGTGTTCCGGAAACTACAAACAGACATTTTTTTTAATACAATGAACAACAATTCTAAAATAACATTTTCTCTTTTCTTTTTGTTTTAAACATTGCTCTAATCTATAGTTAGGAATTATACTTACAACATTAAGTGGAATATTGGACGAGTGTTGGCAGCGGGTTACCTGTGCTGTATTGGTTTTCCTGATGTCTTGATTTCAGATCGCCATTATTCACTTTCCTATGTGAGGTTTGTTTTGTCATTATTTGTTCTTCATCTCTCCTTTTTTTGGTGCCTCAGGATGACTGTGCTTTGTGATTGTGACATTTCCGGTGTACATGTATCCTCACTTATATTATTGTAAATATAATTATTCACCTTGGACTAACGAAGCTTGCTACTTCGTCCTGTCAAACAATGCTGTCGTAAAAAAAACACCTACGTTTAGTGTACAGCATCAATTTACGGCAACACGATTTAAATTTTACTACCTTTTTTGTGTTTGGCTATCCTGTCAACACTTTGTGACTTATGACTGATAAAAAAAAATATTTAACAATTGTAAACTTTTCTTGAAATTTAAATTTTACACGAATTATTCATGTGAGCCGTGAAACACATAAAATGTCCATAAATTTTACACTTCAGAAAAGCATAGAAAGTATACCTTATGATCATGTCAGAAAGTGTGTGACGCTCTCACTTTTCTAATAGACAATATTTATATAAGATTTGGTACTAAGCTATTTACACAAACTGTGGGTATGCCGATGGGTACGAAATGCGCACCGCCTGCGGCTGATTTGTTCTTATTCTGTTATGAAAGAGACTTCATGATGTCTCTTTCTGAAGAAAAGCAATCTGAAGTTATTGAAGCTTTCAGCTCGACGTCTAGATATTTTGACGATTTATTAAGTATTGATAATAAGTACTTCGATAGTTTTATTAGTCAAATTAATCCGTCAGAGCTTTTTGTGACTTATAAAGCAAATTCTTCTGAAACTTGCCCCGTTTCTTAATTTGCATTTGTCTCTTAGATGGGTTTATTTCATGCAAAATTTAAGATAAACGCGATGATTTTGATTTTGAGAGTCTAAATTTTCCTTACTTGGACGAGGATGCTCCTCGTCGAGCATCTTACGGTGTTTATATCTCGCAACTAATTTGGTTCACCAGAGTGTCCAGTCATGTTACTGACTTCAACACTCGAAATAAATTCTTAACTGTTAAACTTCTAAATCAGGATTATCGGTACCACAAACTCCGCAAAGCCTTTTTCAAAATTTTATATACGTCAAATCGATTTAGGTTCAAAATTCAATGTTGGACAAATCTCTTCTGAAACAAGGCCTATTGGAACCTGAATTTTATCGTGACTTAGTACAAACATTCAGAAAATATATGCTTGCAATTATTTTAGCACTCAATCTCAATAAATCATTCTTTGATATATAAAAATTGGGTACAACATAAATGTAATACGACAGACTGCATACATGCAGGCGCGTAACCAGGCGGAAGCCATGAAACCCGGGCTTCAACATAAATTTGGCAATTTTCACCTAAAACTTGTTCAGATGACATCAAATTTCAAAGATTTTATTAGCAGGCTTCATCTTCATACAGTTCCTTGCTACGAGTCGGGCCTCAGATTCTATGACGGCTCCGGCCTAAAGACTTCTAAGTAAGTCGGTTGGTGCCTGATGCTCTGGTCGGGCCCACCGGTGTCCTACTGCTTTTTTTTTTTTTTTTTTTTTTTTTTTTTTTGGTTTCAGCATTTCAGTTATTTCTTGCTGTCGAGTCATTATTGTCGTTTTCATAGCTGTATTCGTTTGATTTGTATGATCTCGGAGATGTTGCACTGATGAGTTGGAAACCCTTCACGCGGACAGAACTAATGTCTCGTGTATACCACGGCAGAACTAAGGGTGATGTTTGTGGCCACGTAAAATCGATTTAAGCCCCACCCCCATTCCCTCCTCCCCCCCCCCCGCCCCCCCCCCCCCCCCCCCCCGACACACACACACAAGTCATATGTTTACTGACCGTTCCAAGGAGATGTTTACTATTTCTGTCATTGCATGTCTTTGCATTATTTCCTGGTGAAATTTTAATTTTGGATAGCCGTTTGGCTAATTTTTGGGAAAGAAACTGTCCTTTTGGCTTTCTGCTTGTAGTGTTTTGTTTGTGTTGTCGTTGTTTTAAGTGTGTCCCTCTTTCCCTTTGGTGTCTTGGAACGGCAGGTTTAGGTAATTGTATCGATTCCTGATCATTGCCTTCCTTTCTATCTCAACGTCTCGAGCGAGTCCGTATGCATATGATGCTATTTGATAGAGAATTACACGGGGAGTAATAATCAGTCAAACTGAGATGTTGTTTCTGTGTGAGTATTAGTAATTCATCTCTTGTACTCTTTCTGTTATAGTCTGAGTATTGTAGGAAATCCACATACAGCCAATCCTCTTTATACCGACATTCGATATAGCGACGAATTTCGTTATGCTGATAATTTGACTGGCACGAAAAGAGGTGATAGCTAATCAGAAATAATGCAAGCATATTGGATTTCATACTTCAAGAAACATACGTCTTGGATATTTGTTCGAATCGCCTCACTGAGGCAACCAACAATATCCAAACATATGTCCTGTGATGAAATAAGAACATAATAAGCCTTTTTTACATATCATTCTGCTGCGTTTAACCCATTTATGCCCAGTGTTCCATTACAGAATCATTGGTGAACAGTGTAGAACAAGATCAGACGCCGCATATTAGATTTGTAAATACAGGAATTTCTAAAACATGGTACTTACCCTTAAAGCGCCAAGAAAAACTGCATCTGAAAATGTCGTATGTTTATGTCGTCTGCTGAATATTCTTGCAAACTTCTCAAAGCAATTTTTTGCGTACCGGCAAACAGTGTGGACCCAGATCAGACTGCTCCTAAAGGAGCAGTCTGATCTGGGTCCACATTGTTTGCAAAAATGACTTTTAAAATCACAAGCAGAAGACAAAGCAGACGACAATTGTTGTAATTGGCGCTTTAAGGGTGTAAAAATTAACCAGACGTCCTTCTACTGGAAATGGATCTGTCCAAATGGTTTAGATATAAGAATCCACTAGGCATAAATGGGTTAAAATGGGGTTTACCTTAAAGTTCGAAAACTGAACTGCGTCACCGGGCGGGAACACAATATCGACTTCACCAGATGTGTAGGCCCATGTACTGAGGATGAGACTGAAATATACCAATATATTATATACAAAGTAATGAAATATAGAGAATTATTAATGAAATAAAATGCATATTTCGAAAAATTTATGTTTTTACTAGTGAAAATATAAAACTTATATTTTCACTCCTCTGAGCAGTGAAAAATATAAGATCCGGAACTACTTTTTTTCTTATTTACATTAATGGTCAAAGGGAAGCAACTCAAATTTTGCAAGATTTGCAAGACTTGCATCTCTTCTATCGAAAGTGATGTATATAATAAAAAGAAAATTCAACTGTTTGTCGTGAATATGACTTTTATTTCGTCTCGTGAAGTGAAAAAATGTATATTTCATTCGTGCCTTCGGCACTCTTGAAATATACATTTTTTCACTTCACTCGATGAAATAAAAGTCATATTCACTCCAAACATTTGAATATTCTCTATATATTAATACACTCTTATTAAATGTATACTTTAAAGTCATTGCTTTAGGTACAGTGAATAAGTGAATTCAGGACCCAAGTTTACAATCGTTCCTCATTGTTAAGGTGTATCTTAGCTTAAGGTCTGAAATTTTAACACATGAAATGAGGTACTTTAAGTCAGCTAAAATGTATAGTTTGTGTTTGTTCAGCAGTTGTTGTCTAATATACTAATTCGTTTCATCGCTGAAAGTCCGTTTTATGCGAAAAGATAAATATGATCTGCAAATCTCAGCCCTCAAAGTTAAGGTCGATATTAACTTGAGGAATGATTGTAAACCTGGGTCCAGATCCACATCAAGTTATCAACATCAAAGGGAAAGACACACAAATACGTACAATAAACCGGCCACAAAAAGAACAGATGGCAAGCAGAGTTGGCAGCCCTTTCCCGAAAAGGTGGCAACTCTGTTACCAAATGTAACTGAATGTATCTTAAACTAAGATAATTGATAAAAGAAAAAATATGTAAGTCATCACGAAAACATGCCTATATAATATTGACCCCCTTAAACCCCACTTTTATATAGTAAAACTGGGGTTTACATGGGTATACATTATTTTTCTTATTTCTGCTCAAAACATAGATTGAGGGTACTCGTTAGAACCGCCTCGACGAGGCGGTTCTAACGAGTACTCACAATCTATGTTTTGAGCAGAAGTATGAGAAATATCAGGACTTTTTATCTGGAATTTTTCATTTTTTGGTGGTAAAATTTTCAGTATATTTGAATAGGCATGTTTTCGTAACGAAACACCAAAGAGCATTTAACAAAAAGTATCCCAATGAAAGTACCGCCTTGGAACGGTCAGTGTAAATAATTGGAAGGCTTACACTAGCTTAACGGGATCCTAACCCTTGTCCTCAGCTTCCATGTGTTAAACGCATATATTTGTTCGGTCCGCGTGGAGAATTAACTCAACCATGAATCATTACGGGCAACAAATAAACCATAGATAAATCCTAGTGAAGCAAAGATGAGGACTCAACAGAATTAACGCGTATCCGCGCAGTCTAATCAGGGTATTCACTATCCGCTAAGAGAATCATTAGATGCCACAGAATGTATGGATTGAGACCAAATGCCCGGATGATACTTTGCGCATGCGCAGGATAAGCTGAAACTGCGCAGTTTGCGTACATTTGATAACACTTTTTCACTTGGCAAGGCCCAATTTATATGTTTTTTTCTTATTTCTACATGTAACGATATGAAAAACACAAAGGAGCGAAATTCGGAGGCTTGGCTTTGTTAAATCTCTTCAAAAGCAGCAATGTTCTTTGCATTTGCCACATAGCACCGGCTTCAGTGGTATTCGATTTTCAAAGTAACCTGAATGGGCTCGATGATCCCAAAGGAAATAGAAATATAATCTGCACTATGGTAAAGGACGGGGTGACTTTATTCGACAGGTCTTAAAAAGTTGAAATATGGTTTGAAAAGAAATGACCTACATGTACGAAGTGGGCGAAATGCAGCAAAATGCTTATTTCTAAAACAAAGTGAAATAGACTTTTTGAAAGGCGACATAGCAAATTGAAGTAAATTATTTTCCTTCTTTCTGTACTGTACTGTACTGCACTGTACACTGTTATGTACCATACTGAACTGTACTGTACTGTACTGTACTGTACTGTACTGTACTGTACTGTACTGTACTGTACTGTACTGTACTGTACTGTACTGTACTGTACTGTACTGTACTGTACTGTACTGTACTGTACTGTACTGTACTGTACTGTACTGTACTGTACTGTACTGTACTGTTCTGTCCTGTTCTTTACTGTACTGTACTTGATTTTTATATATAACTGAAAATGTTAACTTTATTGTCTACGCCTGCACTTTATGAAAAGTCATAAACCAGTCCAATGCCATTTTCCATGAACTGCTCCTACGTTCTCATAACCAAGTAACAGCTTTCACAAAAAGCTTGGTCTACGCTTAGCACACAATCAAAGTTAATCCATCAATTGCTCAATTGCTCAACATTATATAATAACTAAGTATTAGCTTTCTCAAAAAAAAAAAAAAAAAAAAAAAAAACTTGCTTTACGCTTAGCACAGAATATGTGCTATTCTGTGTTAAGCGTAGATCCAGTTTTTTTTTGTGAAAGCTAATACTTTTACAAAGTAAGTTAATACTTGCCTGCATTCCTGTGTATCCAAAGGGTAATACGTCACATCCGCCTCACAGTTCGTCTCATAAACGCCACCTGGTGTCCAAGTTACTATTCCCTGGCTATTTATCCGCATCAAAGTGTGTTCATCGCTAAGCACAGTCAGGTCACTCACACTACAAGTAAACCAAAAAATAAATTATGAAAAATTAGCAGATGGAAATCAAATATAGTTCCTGTTTTTTCTCCAGGAACTCCATAATTGGCTTTCGTTCCAATCCTACCCAGCGGGCACATGACGTTAATACAACGTCGCCTCAACGTCGATGCAACGTCATGACGTTGCATCGACGTTGAGCCGACGTTGTATAAACGTCATGTGCCCGCTGGGAAGTATCTTGTATGTTTTTATTGTATTGTATGTGTCATTAATTCCGAATAAAACGTACAGTGAACCCTCGTTACAACGACAGCATTTGTTCCCAAAGACGTTGCCATTAAAATGAAATTTCTGTTGTACAGAATACTAAATGAGCAGATTGATATGTAAGAAAGGTCTTGTTTTGTTCTTATTTCCTCACAGAACATATGTTTTGGATATTTGTTAGAATCGCCTCACTGAGGCGATTCTAACAAATATCCAAAACATGTTTTTGAAGTATTAAATGCAATATTTTTGCATGATTTGTGATTTTGTGGTTTCGTGACAGTCAAATTGTCATTGTAACGAATTTTGTCGTTGTATCGAGTGTCGGTATAAAGAGGCTTCGCTGCACAAAGAACTGATTAAGTCTTTCGGAAATTTCATTGACCTATGGTCAGAAATGATTTTAAAAAATGGTTTGTTGAGTGAATTAAGTTCATCTTGAAGCTACATCAGAGGATCTTGAAGCTACATCAAAGGATCTTGAAGCTACATCAGAGGATCTTGAAGCTACATCAGGGGAGCATATACCGAAACTTGAGAAACGTGAGTATTGGAACAATTAAATATCTCCTTAACATATTAGTCCTAAAATGTAAAAAAAAAAAAAATATATATATATATATATATATATATATATATATATATATATATATATATATATATATATATATATATATATATATATATATATATATATATATGTTTTACTACCCACTTATGTATCTAAAAGATTGCTGGAAGAATCAAAGAGTGTAGACCCTGGTTAGACGCCGCGTTTTGTGGCGTCTGATCTGGGTCTACACTGTTTGCTCTAGCCTGCCTGTTCCAATATAGAATTATTACAGTAAACGGGTATTGGGACATCTTATTTCCTAACCATACTTGTTTGTAACGCTTAGCACTCTGGGTTAAATTTTCAGGAGATGACATTTTGAAATATTGTTCTTATTTTTCCCAGAAAACATGATTTGGCATTTCATGCAAATTGTCACCTAGGGAGACAATTTGCATGAAATGTCAAATCCTGTTTTCTGGGAAAAATAAGAAAAATATCATCAATTTGTCGTCTGCTGAAAAAGCCCAGAGAGTGGTAAAGGTTAAATTCGAAGAAAGTCATTTTTATACCTTTCGATGTCAAGGATATTGCTGGATATGTGTCCAACAGTGTAGACCCTGAACAGACGCCGCGTTCTGTTGCGTCTGATCTGGGCCTACACTGTTTGTTCTGGTCTGTCTGTTCCAATGCTTTAAACGAGCTTCTGTACTCAATTCATTCCTTGTATAGTGCATATATTACAAGGGCCTTCGGGCATATGCGGACAGCGAATGTCCAGATCAGTCTGCGCATCTGCGCAGTCTAATCAGGGCCTTCCCTGTCCGCATCCAGAATCATTGGATACTACAAAGTGTATGCATGGAAAGCAAAGGCCCGGATGATACATTGCGCATGCGCAGGCTGATGCGCTTTTTTCGCGAGCGGCCAACATGTAATGGCAAGAGTTAAGGTGAATGAATACATTTTAAAGGGAGAAAACTCTAAGTTGACGGTTTTAACCTCCTACTTAAAGGGGAATTTCATCAGCAGAAAAGTAGTTCTCTTTGAAAATGGGTCTACTTTAAAAGGAAAATTCCAACTTCTAATCTTTATTCACATTTCACGCAATTTGATTGGTTGAGGGAAAAGTTTCACACTTCAATTAAGTCCAGAGCAGGATTCCATCGGATCTATTTTCCTTTCGCCATCTCAAAAGATTAACATTTTTACAAAATTTGTAAGATTTTGATGACAAAGTTGGAATTATAAGGAATGGATTTTCATTTTTGTGGACTTTATCGATATGTAAACTCAGGCGAATCACTCAAAAACTTAACACACAGCCATTTAGGCTTTATTCAGTTTGTGAGTGATTCACTGGATATTAGACATCGATAAAATCCACAGAAATTAAATTCATTACTACAAAAAAAAAAAAAAAAAATACTCCTCAAATAGGGCTACTCTTCAAGAAAAATATTTTTGTACAAGACTTGTTCTATTCCCACCAGACTAACCTCCCTTGGAAATGAATCCCGTCAACATGAAAAAATAGAAATGAAAGATCAAACTCACGAATTTTCAATAATAACTGCTGGTCTCCACGTATTCGCTTCATTGCTGAATAAGAAGGGAACGTTCGTATAGTCAGCTTTATCGGACCAAGCTAGTCGAGAATCATTCCATTCCTGAATAAAACAATTACGAGCTTTCACAAAAAGCTTTGTCTCCTTTAAGCACATATTAAATGTTAATCTTTACCAGTCTTTGGGCTAATTCAGCAGACGACAAATTAACGATATTTTCCTTATTTTTCCAAGAAAAAAGGCTTTGATCTTTGATGCAAATGGTCTCCTTAGGAGACCATTTGCATGAGATGTCAAGGCCTACTTTCCGGTAAAAATAAGAAAAGTATTACAAAATGTCGTCTGCTGAAATTTTTAACGATCATGCAGATTGTTAAAACTGACTGATGACTGATGATCGACAGCAAATGTCAAGTTCCAGGTTAGTTCATCGAAAAATCTCCAAAAATATAATGACCAGTGACTGGGACATAAAATATAAGTCACTTTGACATATATATAAGGGCCACCAGTTTTATTTTCCCTTTGATTATCACTAAAATGCGACCCTCAAGTTTTAAAATTATTTCATGGGCAAAACTGGAGGTCTCAGCCCTATTTCAATCAGCTCAACATGTTCGCGACATGTTCAGCTACAAAAGTGTCAATGGCACCAACAATGCCAGACCAAAGTATTCTAAGAGAAACGGGAATTTCTAAAATAATGATTTTTACCCCAAAATGAAGTTTTTTCACAATACCGAAAAACTTCTTTGTTGAATGAAAACAATACTCTGTCACACACAAAATCATGCAAATTCAACCTTCCTTCGAGTAATAGGCACACAAATATGGCCAGAAAAAGGGGCCAAACATTTGAGAGGCTAAAATGCCTCGAAAGTTCCCCATAGACAACGAATAATCTGTAGAGGGTACCTCTAGCAAAATGTGCGTTTCTTGATAACAAATAAGGCTTTCTCTGTGATGTTTTCACAGTTGGGAGCCCAGACATCACTTTTGACGCAAAAATGTCAATTTTTAATTTTGGGGTAAAAAGTAGTGTATTTTGCGAATTTTAAAATGAAAATTTTGATTTTTTTATTTTTTTTTTTTTATTTATTTATTTATTGATTTTTTATTTTTATTTTTTTTTTTTTTATTTTTTTTTTTTTTTTTGATTTTTTGTTGTTGTTGGAACACTCCTTTAGGGCTTCCTTTTAAAGAAACATTCAACGATATTTTGCTACCGTCTGTGGTTTTGCCAATACACCCGGCCAAAGTTTGTATATATGGAAATTTGCACTATGTGGCCCTGAAATTATTTTGTTGAGTATATGTATATATATATATATATATATATATATATATATATATATATATATATATATATATATATATATATATATATATATATATATATATATATATATATATATATATATATATATATACAATACAAAGCGTTTAACAGGCTACAGTAGTATATGTCTGATAGCTGCTAAATGTTTCATGCAAGCGTGATGTTATATTTAGAATCTGATTTGCATCTCGAAAGAAATCTTTTATATGCTACTTTGGAAATACAGTAAAATCTCAATGGCTTGAACATCTTTGGGACCATAGAAATTTATTCGTGACATGGGTAGTTCGAGCCACTGAGGGTTAATTATGGCGCCAGGTCAGGAGGCAAATGGGAATAGTTTAGGCATGTCTTTTTGATTTTCTATAAAAAAAAATAATGATATGTTGAGTGTACTCATTAGAATCGCCTCGATGAGGCGATTCTAATGAGTACACACAACATACAAGTTGATGACAAAATAAGAAAGTTTCCCGAAATATTAATTTTCTTTGGCTGTCGGAAGAATGTCACAGGGACTCAAAAACGAGTTCGAATTAGCCATGGTAAATGAACCTTCGGTGTTCGAGCTATTGAGGTTCGACTGTAATCTGCATGAAATGTCAAATCCTGTTTTCTAGGAAAAATAAGAAAAAAAGCATCAATATACTGAATTTGCCCATAGCATGGTCTATGGTAAATGCTAAACTAACTTCATATAGGAGTTATTCAAAAGCAATATATACGTCAATACTTTTGAAACTCCCGGGTTTTAGATGTCAAGATAGAATAGAACTTCAAATGCCTATGATAAAACGAATCAGTTCACTTGAGGACAAGTACGGTAAGTACTTCAGGTGTCCCATTATTTAGGGTAAAAACGGTAGACCAGGTTCCGCTTCTTTGCATTATTAACCCTGGATCAGCTGGTCCCGGATATGCCCTGCCTTTGCAAACAGTGTAGATCCAGATCATTTGGCTTCTTCAGAAGCCAACTGATCTTGATCTGCACTGTTTGTCATTCAATAAGTGAATTTGTACCAACACCCTGTATCAAGCAATCCGATTGGTTGACCATTATAAGTAGGCGTGGCTTCTTATTTTATTCAGCATGGCGAGAGACTGTAAAAAAATACACTTACCATTGTGAAGTACGCAGATATAGAAAGTGCCTGTGCTTTAATATCCTACAAAAAAAAACAAAAAAAAAACAGGGATTACATCAGGAAACATTACTTAAATTACACGATTATCTCTTTCATATGTTTGAGCTGTAACATTAGTAAACGCGCCTTCTGACATGTGCGCCCAGCGAAGATTCAGATCAGACTGCGCATTCGCTTCTTCACTGGGGGCATTTCGGATAGCCAGGGATGCAAAGTATCTTCATGTGGACAACGAACACTTTGATCAGACTGTGCGGATGCACGGGCTAATTTGAGTCTTCGTTAGGAGTACATGTCAGGAGGTACGGTGTCTTACGTCTGTCCACTTTGGGGTATAGTCTGTATAATACATGGTGACGTGACTCAAGAATTGATCAGAAGTTACGTTCTGTTGAGCAGAAGTGTTCTGTGATAGGGTACAAAATGGTAAAACCACTGAACTATTTATGTACTCTTTCGTCATTATATCTTATTACTGTTCGCTATTGTTTTAAAATAGTTTACTGGAAATAAGAATAGTTGAAATGACATTTGTTTTGTTAACAGGTGCTGAATCGAGACTTCTTGAGAACAATGCGGAAGAAGCGCGCTGCGGAATTACCGATCATGATTCTCCATCAAGACAATGCACCCGCTCATCGTGCAGCGGCTACACAGGAAATCATCAGCAAGCATTCGTTTGAAGTTCTAGAAGAGCCCCCATATAGTCCGGATTTAGCACCTTGCGATTTCTTCCTCTTCCCGGCGCTTAAACAAGTGCCCCGCGGACAGCAGTTCGACGACATTAATGAACGTCCCGCAGCCGTACAATCGGCAATCTCCTCACTTCCGAAGTTACAGTAATGTCTTTACTGCCTGGGTGAAGAGATGTAAAAAAATTGTATCTCCTTTGGTGGTGAATACTTTGAAAAAGACTAATGAAAAAATCTAAACGACTATGAAAAAAAACTATCAGTTGGTAAGTTGATAAAGACGTAACGTCGGTGACGTTAAAATGACGTTGGGCCGGTTTTACGGTGGTGGGTCTTATCAACTTGAAATACTTTTTCAATTGTTAATTTTATTATGCATTGTAGTATATATTCTTACTCAGAGTTGTTGATATTATTGCGGAACGAAATATCATGTAAATTTATCGAACAGTAAAGAAACGGTAACACTTTTCCGGAAATTATTTGAACACCCCTCGTATATCGTGAAAGCAAATTTGATACAATAAAAAGCACAAAAAATATGTGCATTTTGCCCAACTAAAGATGCGCTCAAACAGAAATTAAAATAAGCGTCAATAAAAGAGGTCAATGCATCATAAAAAGATGTGCTTAAAAATGAAAAAAAAAATAACAAAAATAATAACAAAAACAATTATAGCAGGGATATCTATGGCAATTTTTTATTTTTTAGATTAAACTTGCCATCACTGCGTGATGGGGCTCATGGAGGAGCCGAAATATTGTTTATGTAAAAATCGAAATACATGCAGTTGAAAGAAATAAATAAATTCATTTTTTTTAAAGCAATTTGTCCACCCAATTCATAAAATGGATGGGGCCAATTTTCTTGTGGGAGGGAGGCAGTTTTTTGGAGGGGTGGGTAATTTTCCCGAGGCAGTTTTCGAGGGCCAATTTTCCGGGCGGGGTCAGTTTTCCGACGGTGGGGGCATTTTCTAGAACCTTTTAGACCTTCTGTACGCCATGATTGGTTCCCTGGAAACATACTGCTCCAATGGTTGGTTGACTCAATGATGTGTCAGTTTTGTCTAACCAGCTATACAAACGAGGTTGTCTTAAACAAGTTATTTCTCAGACCATTGAAAAGGCACTGCGACAGACGAGAAACATTCTGCTGCTTTACAAACCTAAAGCGTGTCAGGAAATCACCAAACTCCCCTCCCCGTTGTGTTGACATATCACCCTGACCTCCAGAGAGCTCGTCAACAAGTTTTGGCCAATCACATCACATTCCAATCCGATTGGGGAAGCTCTTTAAGAAATAGTAATACCAGCATATAAAAGTTTATGAACCATGTCAGAAGAAGAGCCAGGATGTGAGGGGCTGGGGTTTATTGTGAACAGATATACCTTCTGGGGACATCAGTCTATTTCTCTCCTTTCTCAAAGAGGTGGGGCTACTCTTAAAAGATAATTTACTTCCTTTCAAGTTGGCTACTCTTAAAGACAAGAATCCGTTTCCTTTCAAGTGGGCTACTCTTAAAGAAAATAATTCGTTTTCTTTCAAGAGTTACTCTGAAAGAAAAGAGTAATACCAGCAAATAAAAGTTTATGAACCATGTCAGAAGAAGAGCTAGGGTGTGAGGGCTGTGATTTATTGTGAACAGATATACCTTCTAGGGAGATCACTTCCTTTCATGTGGGCTACTTTTAAAGAAAATAATTCGTTTTCTTTCAAGAGCTACTCTGAAAGAAAAGAATTTATTTCCTTTCAAATGGGCTACTCTTAAAGAAAACGGTTCTTTTCCTTTCAAGTACGCTACTCTTAAAGTAAAGCCTCCCGTTTCTTTCAAGTGGACTACTTTAAAAAAAATCATTTTAAGTGGGCTATTCTTAAAGAAAAATTATTTCCTTTCAAGTGGGGTACTCTTATAGAAAAGAATTCGTTTCCTTTCAAGTTAACTGCTCTAAAAAGAAAGAATTCATTTCGATTCAATTGGACTACTCTTAAAGACAAGCATTCGTTGCCTTTGAAGTGGGCTACTCTTAAAAGAAAGAATTCGCGTCTCTTAATTGGACTACTCTTGAAGAAAAGAATCCGTTTTGTTTCGAATTTCCTAAAGCAAATGATTCGTCTTTCAAGTGGGCTACTCTTAAAGAAAGGAATTCGTTTCCTTACAAGTGGGCTATTCTTAAAGAAAAAAAAACTGGTTTTCTTTCAAGTGGGCTACTCGTAAAGAAAATAATTCATTTCCTTTCAAGTGAAATACCCTTAAAGACAAGAATTCGTTTCCTTAAAAGTAGGCTACTCTTAAAGACAAGAATTCGTTTCCTTAAAAGTAGGCTACTCTTAAAGAAAAATAATTCGTTTCCTTACAAGTGGGCCACTCTTAAAGAAAACAATTCGTTTTCTTTCAAGTGGGCAACTCTTAAAGACAAGAATTCGTTTCCTTTCAAATGGGCTACACTTAAAAGAATTCTTTTGTTTTCAAGCGGTACACTCTTAAAGAAAAGAATTCATTTCGTTAAAGTTGACTACTCTTAAAGAAATGAATTCGTTTTCTTACAGTTGGGCTACTCTAAAATGAAAAGAATTAATTTTTGTTCAAGCGGATTACTAATAAAGAAATTAATTCGTTTCTTTTCAAGTGTACTACTCTTAGAGGAAAGAATCCGTTTCCTTTCAATTGGGCTACTCTTAAAGGAAATAATTCGTTTCCTTTCAATCGGGCTACTCTTAAAGACAAAAATTCGTTTCCTTTCAACTGGGCTACTTTTAAACACAAGAATTCGTTTCCTTTCATTTGGGCTACTCTTAAAGACAAAATTCGTTTCCTTTTAATTGGGCTACCCCTAAAGACAAGAATTCGTTTCCTTTCAATTGGGCTACTCTTATAGGAAGGAATTCATTCCTTTCAATTGGGCTATTCTTAAAGGAAAGAATTCGCTTCCTTTCAATTGTGCTACTCTTAAAGACAAGAATTCGTTTCCTTTCAATTGGGCTACTCTTAAAGGAAAGAATTCGTTTCCTTTCAATTGGGCTACTCTTAAAGACAAAAATTCGTTTCCTTTCGGATGGTCTACTCTTAAAGGAAAGAATTCGCATCCTTTCGGGTGGGCTACTCTAAAAGGAAAGGATTCGTTTCCTTTCAGATGGGCTACTCTTAAAGGAAAGAATTCGTTTCCTTTCGGGTGGACTACTCTTAAAGAAAAGAATTCGTTTTCGTTCAAGAGGACTACTCATAAAGAAAAGAATTCGTTTTCGTTCAAGTGGACTACCCATAAAGAAAATAACTCGTTTCTTTTTAAGTGGACTACTCTTAGAGAAAAGAATCCGTTTCCTTTCAATTTGGCTACTCTTAAAGGAAAGAATTCGTTTCCTTTCAAGTGGGCTGCTCGTAAAGAAAATAATTCGCTTCCTTTCAATTAGGAAAGAATTTGTTCCTTTTCAAGTGGTCTACTCTTAGACAAAAGAATCCATTTCCTTTTAAGTAGGCTACTCTGAAACGAAAGAAGTGGGCTACTTTTAAAGAAAAGAATTTGTTTCCTTTCTACTGGGCTACTGTTAAAGGAAAGAATTTGTTTCCTTTCAAGTAGGCTACTATTAAAGGAAAGAATCTGTTTCCTTTTTATTGGGCTACTCTTTAAGAAAGAATGTGGGCTACTCTTAAAGGAAAAACATTCGTTTTCTTTCAAGTGGGCTACCTTTAAAGAAAAGAATTCGTTACCTTCCAAACGAGATTCTCTTAAAGAAAAGCATTCGTTGTCTTTCAAGCGCGGCAGAGAAAAGTAAAACGTGTACTTGTAGACTGGCTTCCGTCTACCTGATACATGAATCAGCATAAAAACATTATATTTTACAAAAATCCTATCTTTTGGAATGTCCTTCTCTCTGATTTTGCTGATCAGTTATGAGTTGCTGACTGGTAAGGGAGATTATACATATAGGAAAATAGTCAAGGAGGAGTATTGTACCTTTGTTATATTAGAAATTTAAAACTCATAGCGTGGTGCCAGGCTAATATACTAGGGTAGAGTATTTTTCGTGGTCACTTCCCCGAAATGCCAAGCCCCTTCTGAAAAGGGATCTGCTCTAAAAGGAAAGAATTCTTTCGGAACAAATTATTTCCATTTAAAGGAAATCTCTTTTCAGCAATTTCTTTCCCTTTAGAGTAGACCTTTTTGCAGAAGGGTGGTTCTTCTCCTGCAAATGTACACATTTCCCATTAAACAATAATATGGCTTGGACAGAAGTTTATAATTCTACTAACGGGGCTATCAGCTCCCCAGTATAGGTGTGCAACATGTAGTATGCGGGGTCCTATTATCTGATTGGCTGCTGACTGAAAGTTTATCAGGAAAACAATCTAGTTCTCTTAGAGAAACTGGTATGATAATAGCTTTCACCTCTGCAGTACTTTATTAAATGTTTATAGAAATATTAATTACACATGCCAGTTGCACATTCAAAGAAAAAATCAACAGACGACATTTTGAAATATTTTTCTTATTTGTTCCAGAAAACAGAGTTTGACATTTCAAAACCTGTTTTCTGAAGAAAAAAAACAGATATCATCAAATTGTTGTCTGTTGAATTTGGCTTGAGCGTGGTAAAGGTTAAACTTGAAACCATTTCTTAATATGTTATTAATTATGAGCAAGAGCTATACAAATCCACTAATGCCAATCACTGCTGAAGCCAGCCAGCCAGCCAATGATATGGAACTTTCCTCCTATAAGTTGTTCTGAGGTCATAGTCCCGTTTGTAGGAATTATAAGCCTCTGGTCTTGAAGTATAAGCGAAACGCCACGAAGGACATTGTTGTTTGGCGCAGCTCACGGAATACCGGACATACCAGAGAATTTATTGTTATCATATTCAGGGTGGTTTGAACCTCCACTGTCTTACTGGGTCTCTGTAATACTTCGTAGCCTGTGTAAAGAAGAGTTCTCAGTGCAGTCTCTAGGGTAATGCTGTAGTCTGACGCACCATCCGCCCGTTTGGCGAATCCTAGGTATAAAACTGTAAATACAAAAGGTATAGAGCTACGTCATGCAACAAAACAAGGCTTTTTGCATATGCAAACAGTCAAGATTAGAAAGGAGATATTGCAGTGAGGCGAGGATTTTCCTTAATTGGCCCAGGCTTTGAAGACCAGGGCCCAGTTGTTCAAAGCTAACGATGTCGTTAGTTAACAATTCGTTAAAATTTACATCGAGTGATACGCAAATATGCTGAAATTTTTTACTGAAAAAATGTGAGTAGCTTTGCAGTGCAAAAGCTACTCACATTTTTTCAGCAAAAAATATCAGAATATTGTATATTGAATCCGCTAAAACAGGTAACGAAATGACCCTTAACGAGCTCGTTAAGCTAACGATGCTTTGAACAACTGGGCCCAGATTTCAGAAACTGCAATATCCCATTTTTATTACATATTCCAGTAGCCTGATGTCTGAGTCATAGCAGAAAGGAAAATGTATGCGTTTGTCTTATTATTACAGGGAGACAATTCAGTCCTGTTTGCCCTACCCCCAAAACCCTAACTTAATACCATGTTCAAAACGATCGGAATTACAATTAGTTGCCTTTCTCTTTGGGAAATATTTCTTGCATTTGAATGACGAGAACACAACACTGATTGGAAATTATTGTTAAATGATTACAGTCTATGCGCATGTCTGGTATATCTGACTTGAATCTCTTTCCCATTTCCGGTTAAAATAGAAAATTGAATGCGTTTCTACAAAGTTGTTATAAAAATATGTCCCCCGGGTCTAGCGGGGCGCGGAGACAATATATTTTTTCATAACAACTTTTAAGAAAAACATTCAATTTTGCAAAAGAGAAAGAGAATTCAAGTCAGATTACCAGACACGCGCACTGACTATATGTATTTAACCGTAATTTACAATCAGTGTTGTTTTCATGTCATTCTAATGCAAGAAATGTAATTCCCATTGTTTTGAACATGGTATTAATTTTGGAGTTTTTGGGGTGGGGTAAACAGGACTGAATTATCTCCCCGTATTAACAAGCCAGAAGCATTAATTTCCTTTCTGCTATGATTCAGACATTGGGCTATCAGAATATGTAATAAAAATTTGAATATTATAATTTCTGAAATCTGGTCTTCAACACCTGAGCCAATTAGGGAAAATCCACACTTTACTGCAATATCTCCTTAGCACCCAGCGGGCACATGACGTTTATACAACGTCGGCTCAACGTCGATGCAACGTCATGACGTTGCATCGACGTTGAGGCGACGTTGTATTAACGTCATGTGCCCGCTGGGCATGGACCGTTTTGCAAAGAGTCGCAGCAGTGTATGAATACAACATTTTTAAGCAAATAAAGACTGATCGTTTAACTCTCTGGGCTAATTAATCAAACGACAAATTGATGATATTTTTTTTTTTTTTTTTTTTTCAGAAAACAGGTTTTGACATTTCGTGCAAATTGTCTCCAATGGAGACAATTTGCATGAAATGCCAAAATCTGCTTTATGGGGAAAATAAGAAAAATATATTTAAATGTCGTCTGCTGATTTTTTACCCAGAAGGCTAAGCGTTAAAGGAGCACTCTAACCCTTAGGGTGCAAAAAAGTGCAGCAGATGACATTATGATATTTAAAAAAAAAAAAATCAGAGAAAATAAGACTTGCCATTTCATGTGAATCGTCTGACAAGCAGACGATTCACGTGAAATGGCGAGTCTTATTTTGTTCTGAAAATAAAAATAATAAAACAAATTAGAATACCGTCCGCTACAATTTTGCTTCGCACTTTAACGGCTCATCAGGGTCACTACTTTTGCCATTTAGGCCGCGTTTTAGGCATTTCTCTTTTTAGGCATTTCACTAGCTTGTCAAGCGGACGATTATATTTCGGCTATATATCATACGTGGTTATGGTGTGACTGATTGAGTTAAGATTTTATGGCCCAGTGAACCCATTAGAATCATGTCAAGCTGATCAGTTTACCTAACCAAACTTTTGCTGGCCAGGTTTGGTCCTCTAAGCGGTTATCAGGTACTCGTGCACATTCTCTCCCCATAAACTGACAATTGCCCTTCTTGAATCGGCGGAAACGAGAGAATGACCGTAGAAATTATTTCAAGATCAATCTCCACGAAAGAATATTGCCGTACCCAGCGGGAATCGAACCCGTAACCTCCTGATCACCAGTTGGATGCGCATCGGACTGAGCCACCTAGACAGACAGGAGGTGTGACCCAATATTTTGGGATAATTATATCAAGCTCCGAAAAGACAGACGTTTTCTTATCGTGCATAATGTATAGGCTTTTCTGGCCACGACCTGTGTATACTTTGTGAAACATTGATTTTCCAAAATATGCTGCATTTATTTATTATTATTTTCTTTCAAACGATGCCTTTGTAAGTTATATATAACTATATAATATAACTTAACTGCAATAGATAATTATATACCTTTAAATATACTGAATTTTGGTATCAAAATTTTCACGCCTATCCTAGGAAAACCAAAAAAAAAATAATAATAATAATAATAGTAACCATATATCTGACATTATAACTACCTTAAAAGGACATGCTTGTGAATGAACTTTTTAAGGGAAATGGGTACACCTTCTGAGAAGGGGTCTACTCTAAATTGAAAGAATTGCTCCCTAGAGGAGTGTAAAGCCCTTTTTACAAGGGATTGGAGGAAAAGCAAATAGAAAGCCACAAAAGGTGTCCCTTGTAAAGTATGGCGGAAAACTACACGTTGTATCTAGTCTCTTAAGCTTTAAATTAAAGTACAGTCGACCCTCGTTATCTCGACTTCGCTTATCTCGAATATCCGCTTATCTTGACCTGATAAACTGGTCCCTGTTTTAACATGGAACTCTAACAACAGGTAACAAAATATTGTGGAAAAGAGGAAAAATTGCTCCTTGGAACTCTAACAACAGGTAACAAAATATTGTGGAAAAGAGGAAAAATTGCTCCTATGGAGCAATTTCTCCTCTTTTCCTCAATATTTGCAATATATCTCTAACTTAGGAGTCAAATTACCTATTCTTCCTTCCGCTGATTCAAGAAGAGCAGTTGTCAGTTTCTGGCGAAAGAATGTGCACAATACTGGTTAACCGCTTAGAGGACTAAGCCTGCCCAGTAAAAGTGTGGTTAGGTAAACTGACCGCGCTCGATATAAACCTATTGGGTTGATTGGGCTGTTAAACCTCGATACAAACAAGCAAATTACGTATTCATTTGTAAAATGTGGTTATTCGATTTATTTTTTCCTCAATTCTGCAAATCTGATATGTCGAAGTATGGATATCTCGAAGTATTTCAGAGCCCCTTGGTACTTCGAGAAAACGAGAGTCGACTGTATTATTATAATAATCATATGTTTATTAATTTGTTAAGTTGCCTATATTACTACTTGCATTTCAATCTATTTCATATTCCACATATACCTTGCAAAGAATGGAAAAAAGAGATAGACTGTGATCAGTAGTATTTCAGTGACACAGACACCCTCTACCCACTACGCCTGGGGTGCGTGGTACTACATTGTGAGCCATGCCCGACAGTCCACCTACAAGATGGACACTAAACGTTTTTTTTTTGTTTTTTTTTTTGTTTTTTTTTTTTTTTTGTTTTTTTTTTTTTTTTTTTTGTTTTTTTTTTGTTGTTGTTGTTGTTGTTTTGTTTTGTTTTTTGTTGTTGTTGTTGTTGTTGTTCTCCTTTTAGAGTACAACCTTTTTGGTGTATAGGAAAGCAAACAGGGCGTCCAAACACTACCAAGTGTACCCTTAACTGTTAATGAGTCCGTCCAAATACAGTCGACTCTCGTTATCTAGAAGTCCAAGTGACTCTCTTTACTACTTCGAGATATTCGTACCTCGACATATCAGATTTGCAGAATCGAGGAAATATAAATCGAGAACAACCACATTTCACAAATGAATATGTAATTTGAATATATTGAAAATATTGTGGAAAAGAGAAGAAATTGCTCCTAGCGGCCTCGTGTTCAAACAGCTTCCTCGGGACCCGGCAAAAGTTAATGCATGAAAAGCTATATGACAAGACTATGATCCCTATCTGACAAGACAAACATTACATATGAAAGCACTGACGGACAAAGAACTGTAACAGTGAAACCGCCTTGGAATGGTCAGTAAAAAAAAAACTACTGGGGGCGAGGGTGAGGTGGGGCTTAAACCAATTTTACTCGCGCAAAACCTCTCCCTATTTGGCTCCATATTCCCCAAAATAGACATTTTTTTATCCAAGAAAGGTTTAATAAATTAATGTATATTATTAATATGATCATAAAATGTGGCATCTGACAACCTGTAAAATTTCAGGTAGTTTCTCGTTTTTGAACTGGATCAAACATGAATTGATTTTTTATCGTATCTCAGAATTAATGTTGGCAACATTAATTCAGAGATACGATAAAAATCATTTCATTTCAAGAACGAGAGAGCCTTTAATTCAAATACAGCTCCATATTACAAACATAAGTTCGATCCGCCTAGGGTGTTTACCTTATTAGTGAAACATCATCGTGAAAAGAGGTGGATTCAAAGGGGGTTCGCGGGGTTCAGTCGAACCCACTTTTGACTTAAAGTTTCATTGTCATAGGAAATGTTGGTATCTGCATCGTCTGATCTGGATCTACACTGTTTGCCCAGGACTGTCTTTCCGAATACATAGAGTAAGTACGCTAGTTTGATCAAATCGAACCCCGTCCTCCCCCCGCCCCCCCCCCCTCCCCCCCCCCCCCCCCCCACCCCCAACCTCAAAAATAATTCTGGATTCGCCACTGGTGAAACACATATAAGTAATATTTTTTTTCTGGAGCTATCGGAAGAATTTCGTAGGGACTCGAAAACGAGTTCGATTTAGCCATGGTAAACGAGCCTTCTGGGTTCGAGTTATTGGTCCGACTGTAATTCGGTCGACGACACTACGACGGGATTCGAAGTGAATATCTGTACCCAGCAAACAGACAACGTTGTAATAACATCCAAAGGACGTTATTACGACGTTGTGCGTTTGCTGGATACATTCAAAGCGTCATATAAGGTTCAGCTGTACGATTATAAGTTTTCTCCTGACGTTTAATGAGTTGTGAATTACAGTCGACTCTCATTATCTCGAAGTCCAAGGGTCTCTCTTAAATACTTCGAGATATCCGTACCTCGACATATCAGATTTGTAGAATAGAGGAAATATAAATCGAACAAACACATTTCACAAATGAATATGTAATTTGACTCCTGAAGTTAGAGAATTGCGTGAGTTGAAAGATTTGTAGAAAAAAGAACTACTCTTTTTCACAATATTTTGTTACCTGTTGTTAGATTTCCATGTTAAACCTGGGACTAGATTTTCAGGTCGAGTTAAGCGGTTATTCGAAATAAGTGAAGCCGAGATGGTCGATTGTACTGTACATCTTACGTATCATTTGTTGATACATTTAGGTAGGAAGTATTTAGAAAGCTATACGAAATAGTTGTTTGAGAAGCAATAATAAGATAAACAGAAAGAAAGAAACTCCCCAGCCCACTTTTACAAATTTCAAATTTACATTGACAGACATATAATCATACAGTCTCTGTAACAGAAAATTAAGTCTGTGGAACGTCTCGTAATGTAGGTGATTCTTTTTTTTTTCTTTAGTTTTAACAGGATTAAACTGAAATGATTTTTTTTTTTTTATTTTCACTTTATCATCTTCAACGCATTGGTCGCATTTCATAAATAAAATCGATGAAGATTTCAATATAATTAACCCTTAAAGCGCCAGTCACAACTATTGTCGTCTGCTTTGTCTTCTGCCGGTTACTTTAAAAGTCATTTCTGCAAACAGTGTGAACCCAGATCAGACTGCTCCTTTAGGAGCAGTCTGATCTGGGTCCACAGTGTTTGCCTGTATGCAAAAATAGATTTGAAAAGTTTGCAAGAATATTCAGCAGACGACAAAAACAGACGACATTTTCAGATGCAGATTTTCTTGGCGTTTTAAGGGTTAAAATCCTGAGGCGAACTGATATTGATGTCATCAATGAATAGTCATTATAAACTTTGAAAAGCTGATTGGAGAACCCAAAAGATTGTAGGTCATGTCTGATGATCGACTTTTAAAGTCTCTTTAAAAATACTGAACCGAAAAGGCAAGGCTTAGTCTGTCATTTTATTTCCGCACTCAAAATAAGTCTGTATCTTAGAGCAAAATAAACAAAACAAAGTGGGATGGATATGGGTATGAAATTAGCGCATCGTAGATTAAGCGCATTAAGTGTATAATTTTGAATGGATGAAGACCCATTTATAACTTAGAAAATTCAGTACCGCATTTTCCTGCTTTTCACAGAAAATATGACTCGACATTTCATTCATATTATCTCTTGAATAAAACGGCAAGTCTTACTGAAAAAAAAAATCAGAAAAAAAAAATTATCAGGTTTATTATCGCCTGCTTTTATTTATAGTCAGCAGGTTAAGATTTAAGCTTTAAACTTAGGAACCTCCCTAATGCGCTTGCGAAAGGTAAGGCTCCGCTCCTTTTCAATGGCAATTTAATAAATTAAAAGTTTCCCAAAGTGCTTCTTGAGTTAAAGTGTTACAACAAGAAGAAATGCTTAATTTATTGAGAATTCAGAAAACATGCAAATTAAGAGGACGGTCACGTGATAAAGCGCAACTTACTTTACATTACTGATTTTGTTTTCAGAAATTTTTCTTGGTAAACCCAAGTATTCTGAACCAGTCGCGAGAAAGGGACCTTATGAAATGCGCGTCTCCCGAGGACTCAAGCCACCATGCACATCCACCCAGTCCGTGCACCTAAAGACGTTTTTATCCGTTTAGTGCCTTGTGAAAACTCTGATCAAATTGTGTAAAGGCAGGCTGATCCGAATCATCGCTAGGACCACACGTCATAAGATACATTCCCTCTCAAAATAGTTCTCCTAGTTTCCTAAAATGATAAATTGCAATACATGTATTTTATCAGACTAGTTTTACTTAGACTATGGAAAATAGTAACTGTGGTACTTGCGAAGTCATCATCACGAAAACACGCCTATATAATTTTGATCCCCTTAAACCCCACTTTTATACAGTAAAACTGGGGTCGACAGGGGTATACATTATTTTCCTTATTTTTGCTCAAAAACATAGATTGTGGGTACCCGTTAGAACCGCCTCGCCGAGGCGGTTCTAACGAGTACCCACAATCTATGTTTTAAGCAGAAATAAGAAAAATATCAGAGATTTTTATCTGAAAATTTTTAGTATTTGGGGATGAAATTTTCTATATATTTGAATAGGCGTGTTTTCGTAATGTTTTGCACATTATAAGCGACAAATTCAGTTCCCATATCTACATATGTCCCTGTTATGCGTTTCACACAAAATTTCTATACTCACCAATAAAAAGGGCTAACTTCATTATTTATATCCAACCACTGTATTCATTTTAAATCACCTACAAAAAAAAAAACTTACATTTACGTAAATCCCGCATCATTAAATTTTAAAATAATATTTTCATGTTGTCAGTTTGTTTCTCAATTACCCTTAATGTTCCTCAATATTCCTTAAAGTTTTATATCAAAATAATCATTACAATCATTCAACTCAATATTCCTTACAGTTTAATTTAAAGAATGAATAAAATTATCCAATTCCGAATAAAACGTGTGCATTTCCTTGTATAAATACAGTCAAGATGCTTTTAAAAGTGCAGCTGATTACAAGTTAAAGAAATATTAAATTAAGACATGTTAATGCGCAAGGCACAGAAAAAGAAACCTTATACCATTTTAAAACCGCGAATATTCTTCCACCATCCGCACGATCAGATCAGACTATCCTGATCGCTACATAATACTTGGACCTTAGCGAATAGCGTAGGTCCTGATCAGACTGCGCATCTGCGCAGTCTGATCAGGACCAACGCTAGTCGCATGTCATAAGGTCGTTTTATTTTGGTAAGGTTCACTTAGATACATAAAATGGGTCGTAACAAGCGAAAAGGTTATAATGCTCAATACAAACAACGAAGCCAAGATTGGGTTGTGCAGCCACACAGCTTGCTCACATCAATATATTCTATAGCACATAAAGATTCTGTTAGCGAACAAGGAAAGCCTTAATCAGACGGTGAATAGGCAGGCTAATCTGGATCTTCGATGTCCGCATTTACCATAATGGCCGTTTTCCTCGGTTCGACACAACAGTAATAGAATAAACCATGAGAAAAACACAGCCCCATATTAGCCTGCGCATCTGCGGTTCGATAGGACTTTCCCTGTATTTTTATATATTTACACAAGCCAACACGTCCATAAGCGGTAAACGAAAGCCCAGGTCAGGCTGTCTGTGCGGATGTGCAAGCTCATCTAAAACTTCGCAGTCCGTTTTTATGCTATCGTGAACGTTCACTTTCTCATGCTTCTGTCCAATAGTTTATTTATCGTCGCAATGACTGCAGTTTATGAATTATTCATGTAGCTTTGCTAAAAGAAAAATAAATAAATAAACAAGATTTTCTTTTTGACCCCTTTGATAAAAGCATCGTGCGTTCATTTAATTTGATCTTTGATACGCACTAAATCCTATTAACCTCCACATTCGTCATAAAGCTTTAATAGGAGTCGGGGCCCAGCATGTCCTACAATATCGCCTGTGCGCCCAGCAATGACTGATCATCCGCGCAGGCTGATCAGAGTCTTCGCTGTCCGCCTGAAGACGCTTTGGATCCTTGGCTACCCACAGAGTGCCCTGCGGAGACTCTGATCCGACTGCACGGATCGCATGCTGATCTGAGTCTTCGCCGGGTGCACATGCAATCTTTTAGGAAATGCTGAACCCCGGCTCACATGCTCTTTTGTCGATTAGATTGATGTTTACTAGTTTTGTCAAGATTCCGAAAAATAAACCATCCGATTGATTATTAACATAGCTTGCGAAGCAAGGACCAATGACCACTCGCAAACTATAGCGTTGTATATAAAGAGACTTAATAAAAGTGATGTTCATTCTTTTGTGTGTTCTGTGTTCCCAAAGGCAACCTTTTATATTTGTATTTTACTTCACTGCAGCTGATGTTAAGTGTCGTGTGGCGGCCGTAAAACGTCACCCCGTACTTCATCATAGTTTTACTTCCTTTATTAACTCTTTCAGCGCCAAATTTCAGACGACATTTGTCGTCTCTTTTTTATTTTAACAAATTATCGTTTGGAAAGACGTTTATATGTAGAGTTGAAAGACTGAATGTCAAACAGCATAGATCAAGGTGAGACGGCTCATTGAGCCGTCTCATCTTGATCTATGCTGTTTGCAAAAGCTTATTGCCTTACTTTGAAACTCGAATACCACTTAAGCCGGTGCTATGCGGCGGTTGCAGCCTTGCAAACTATATTGTTACATGTGAAGATAAAACCGATTCTCCGATTCTCGTACTTTTGTGTGTATTTTTTTTTTTTTTTTTTTTTTTTTTCCAAATGAACCTTTTAGGTTTTTGGTAATACCGATTGGCCTATCTGAAGCAGTCGACTGAGCGTATGGATCGATGAGCCACGACCATGCAATACAGCAATGGACCACCAAGCCTCAAATCACTTGGCCTAATGAATTACCACTTTTCTGCTTGACCGGATAATATAATGTAGGTTACATATAATGCATGAATGTCTCACCAATTTTATATGAACAAAATAACAAACATCATTTTATATCACACAAGTTAAAGCTTTCCATAAAAGCTTGTCAGTTTTTCAGTCCTCTTTCGCTGTAGTCTTTTTTTTTTTTTTTTTTACTTGAAGCACTTTTAACTGTTTAGCTGTCTAGCCGAAGCCTCAACCATCAAATTTAGTGAATTGGTATCTGATCTTCAGCCCTGTCTCTGTTACTCTCTTAGAGGGATTTGAGGCTCATGGTTGCCATTCATTTTTTTTAAAATGATTTTGTTCATATTATCTAATCAAGAGTCATTGTTACCGTGGCAAATGGTGCTAACGGAAAATACATGATAAATGAACAATACCAAGTGAATGACACGTTTATTAATAAACTATCAAACAAATAAACAAAAATAAAATACCAAACTAACAAACTTGCTGGAACTAACACAGTAACTACGGCTTGATTTGTTTAATAAAAAAAAGCTTAATAATCATAATTTAAATTATTCAAGGATGTGGTACAATTAAAAAAACTTAAACATGTACGACTAAAATTTGATCGCAAACACATCCATATTAATACTATATATAATGAAAGGCTGTATCTTGGTAATTACTGTTTGGTACGTTGTTGTATGCTTGTCATAAATTGCAGCAAGGTAATCTTTTATCATGTGCTAATATATCACTGCTGCAAATCGTACATTTTTGTTTTTCATAATCATAAACTGCAGCACAATAATCTTCTATCGTGTGTTAATATTTCCCTGCTGCAAGCCACATGTTGTTGTTTGCTAATCGTATTCTGCAGCACGGTGATCTTGTATCGTGTTCTTCTACGCCACTGCTGCAATCTATACGTTGTTGTATGCTTATCTTAAACTGCAGCAAGGTAATCTTGTGCTAACATTTCCCTATTGCAAGGTAAACGTTGTTGTATGCTTATTGTAAACTAATGCAACAAGGTAATCTTTTATCGTGCACTAATAGTTCTCTTCTGGTAGCCATTGGCTGTTGTATGCTCACCATTAACTGCAGCAAAGTAATTTTTATCAGTGCTAATATTCGCCTGCTGATTGCCATATTTTGTTTTATGCTTATCATAAACTGCAGCAAGGTAATCTTTTATCGTGTGCTAATATTTCACAGTCTCAAACCATATTGTGTTGTATGCTACTCGTAATCTTTTATCATGTGCCGATATTTCCCTGCTGACAGCCATATGTTGTTGCATGTTTATCATAAACTGCAGCAAGGTAATCTGTTATCGTATGCCATCACGAAAATGTGCCTATACAATGTTGACCCCCTTAAACCCCACTTTTATATAGTAAAACTGGGGTTTACAGGGGTATACATTAATTTTCTTATTTTTGCTCAAAACATAGATTGTGGGCACTCGTTAGAACCGCCTCGCCGAGGCGGTTCTAACGAGTACCAACAATCTATGTTTTGAGCAAAAACATGAAAAATATCAGATTTTTTTATCTGAAAATTTTCATTTTTTTTTATGGTAAAATTCTCAATGTATTTGAATAGGCGTGTTTTCGTAATGTAATATTTCCCGTCTGATAGCCATACGTTGGTGTATGCTAATCGTGTAATGCAGTATGGTAATATTTTATCGTGTTCTAATGTTGCCTGTTGATAGCCATACGTTGTATGCTAATCATAAACTGTAGCAAGGTTATCTTTTATCGTGTGCTAACATATCTCTGCTGGTAGCCATACGTTGTTGTATGCTAATCTTAAACTGCAGCAGGTTTATCTTTTATCGTGCGCTTATATTGCCCTGCTGGAAAGCCATACGTTGTTGTATGCTTTTATAAATCATATTCTGCAGCAAGTTAATCTGTTACCATTACTTCCCTGCTGCAAGCCATACTTTGCTGTGTGTTAATCATAAACTGCAGCAAGGAAATCTTTTATCTTATAATATTTCCCAGCTGCAAACCATACCCAGTGCCGTCTGACCAAGTCCATAACCTCACCCTCCCGTCCTGTGCATCCATAAACGAATCAAATCGATGGTTTAGAATTTGTCCGAAAAGCTACCTAGGGCCGAAATGACAAAAACCCGTTAGTATCAGCTTTTACACAATACGCAGGTGGTGCTATCAATTATATAGTGCCCCGAAAGATGGCAGTAAGAGTGTAAAATTGCCGTTCATACCAGTATATGAATTATAAGAGACGACTAAAACATAAAATTAAGTAATCTATCTTTAACATCTCCTTAAATATAACGTCAACATGATTAGAGCAAACTCTTTACAAGAGCACCACACCGAAACCGGATTGATGAAAGAGCATGTGTCGGAAACCAATGTCACAAAGCACGTCCTTCGCACCCGGACTCGCCATGGTGACATATAAGGCACACAGTCAGCGTAACATCCACCGTTTTACACACATATAAAGTTATAAACTATGTAATAAACTATGAGACCTTAATTCAACATGTATCTCAAGTATAATCAATATCATACCCTGAAAAGATGCTGGCGAACTCTGAGCCGACTATACTATTTATAAAGGTATCCGTGAAGAAAGAGCGTGTGGCGGAAACCAATGCCCGAATAGCAAGTGTTTTTTTTTTTTTTTTTTTTTTGTTTTTTTTTTTTTTTTTTGTTTTTTTTTTTTTTTTTTTTTGTTTGTTTGTTGTTTTTTTTTGTTTGATTTTTTTTTTTGTTTTTGTTTTTTGTTTTTTTTTTTTGTTCAAGGTATTGCAGATAAAGACATGATCCTAATTGGTAACTGGCTACTGCAAGCAAAGATGTGCTGCACCATCACATAACATTATGTAACATTATGTAATGTATGACTGGTAATTGGCTAGTGCAAGCAAAGCTGTGTTCGATCACATACATTATTTTACATTTTGTAATTTATCGTCAATATCCACCTTTTCCTTATGAGTCACAGTTTTTCTTCTTGACCACATAATATTATGTAACATGAGATTCTTCAAGATATATCAGATAATTACATGATGCTGACTGGTTATTAGCTACTGCAAGCAAAGATGCGCTGTTTGATCACATAACATTCTGTAATATATCTTTAATATCCACCTTGGCCTTTTGAGTTACAGTTTTTCTTCTTGACCACATTATATTATGTATCATGAGAATCTTCAAGATATCACAGATAATGACATGATGCTGACTGGTAATTGGCTATTGCAAGCAAAGATGCGTTGTTTGATCACATAACATTATGTAATTTATCTTTAATATCCACATTGGTCTAATCAGTAACAATTTATCGGCTTGACCACATTATATTACGGAGTATGAGATACTTCACTATATTCCAGATAATGACATGGTATTGACTGGTAATTGGCTATTGCAAGCAAAGATATGCTGTTTGAGCATAACATTTTGTAACCTCATGTAATTTATCTTTAATAGCCACCTTGGTCTAATTAGTTACAATTTCTTGGCTTGACCACATGATATTATGTAACATGAGACTGTTAAAGGTATTGCAGAAAATCACAAGCCGCTGAAGCAACGTAATGTAAAATTATGTAATATATCTTTAATATCCACCTAGTCCTAATGAGTTTCAATTTTTCTTATTAATCGCATAACATTATGAAACCTGAGATTCTAAAAGGCATTATAAATATTGAAATGGTGTTGACTAACAACTGGCTACTGCCAGCAGTATTAACGTTGTGTAATTTATTTTTAATATCCTACATTTGCTTATGAGTTACAATTTTTCTTATTGATCACATGATATTACGTAACATGACATACTTCAAGTTGATACAGATAATGACATGATGCTGACTGACAATTGGCTGCTGCAAGCAAAAATGTGTTGTCTGATTACATAACATAATGTAATTTGTTATTTGTCTTTAAAATCATCTTAGCCTAATGAGTTATATTTTTATTGATCGCATAAATATCATGTAGGCCTCGTCAGGCGAAAAAGTGCCTTCGAGCATGCGCAAAATGTGTGGATTTACGTCATCCTGTGAATGCACCAGGTCTCGTCCGGGCCTTTGCTCTCCATTCATACATTCTGTAGTATCCAGTGATTCTGTTAGTGGACAATGAAGGCACAAATCAGACTGCGTGAATAATAGCAAGCATGGTGCTGCATTGACTGGTTCAAATTTTTAGAGCATATGTGATCATTACTATTATAAGAGTAAACTGTAATAGCAACAACAATCATAATATGTGCACAAAAAAGCTTACAATCGAGTTAAATGTTAATAATCAGTAGTTTTAGGAGAGAGGGACAATGTATACATACCGAGGAGAAACCTCATAGCTGCCACAGTGATATTTGTTGTAAACAGCCCGAGACTTTTACTGACGTATCATAGGTCGTGTTTGGTTCCGCACTCGCACAGCTGATTAGATAAATGGGACAATGTCTTGTAACATGCGAAGACAATAAACAAAAGCCAAATTTCAAAAGGGTCACAAGGATTGCATTTGTTGTGGATATCGGCGAGAAACCTCACATTCGCACTGTTTAACGCTTCATGAGGCCGTAAAGTACATATTGTTATGCATATTCATGCTTTTTGTGTTGTTGGTGGTGGTGGTGGTGTTACACTTGTCAGCTGCATATATCACCCACTCGTTGCAGTATGCGTGGCATACCAAGGAGGCGCCTCATAATTGTATAAAAGCATGTTAATGGAGCGACGCCATATATTTATCATTCTCCAAGTCACGTGGACATGTATGCTATGATTACTTCCACTTACCTGCTTTTCCTGTGGTAATAGAAACTGTGATACCAACTATTTATCATCAAAGCAAACTAACCACAGTAAGCATTCTTTATAAATCTATAGCGGGCCGTTATCGGCCCGTCAGGGTAGCTGACGGGCCGAAAACGGCCCGCTGTAGATTTATAAAGAATGCTAGCTGGGACCGCTATACTTTTGTGGTAACTAATCTAGAGTAAAACCAGTCTCTGCAGCCCAGCCTGGCTATAGTTTCATTTTCAACCACAAAGCAATGATTTGTATCCGCTAGAAGGCGTAAGCAGTGTTGCAAACTTTATTACTGGTTATGAAGAGTCTCAATAAAACCGAGACTCCAATTGTCTAATCAGTAGTGTGTTCTTTGTTTCCAAATGTAATCTTTTTGATGTTTATTTTGCTACACTGCAGCTGGTGTTAGTTCCGTGTGGCGGCCGTAGAACGTCTCCCCGTACTTAAAGGGCAAATATAAAGGTTTTTAAAATATTCCTGGTTTTCAGGGTGTTGATAGAATGCTTTAAGAGAATTATTTTGTTGAAAACCCCATCAAAAAATTCCAATCCAATCAAAAGTTATGGTGATTAATTTACGACACTTACCTTTTTTCATGTTAGAGTAACCTCCCTTGGATTGTGTATTGATTAAGGCCCACAATGCAATATTCTGTGATGTCATAGTGGAACTTAAATTTTAAATTGAAATTTTAAACAGGAATATTCTGCATTTCCTTATATGCTACACAGTTTTTCTCCTTAACCATTATTGAAATTGGTCTCTGTCCACAAATAAGCCCATGAATAGAGAATTTAACTCAAAATTTAATCTGTTATTTAAATTTAAAGCTAAATTTTAAAATGTTTAAAACTTGACTAATATTAAATTTTTCATAAGTTTTTTTTAATAATAGTGAATTTTGGGTGTATATCATATAAATGAATACCAAAAAAGTCAATTTTGGCTAATTATTAAGCATTGTAACTGGATTTTAAATTATTTAGATGAAATTTTTAAATTTGAAATGTAACACTTTAAACGGAAAATAAGAGCTTAATTCCTATGTATATTAGTTTAAAGGAGCTGAATAAATTAAACAATATGAAAACTGAATTGATGCAGATTAAAGAGCAAAAAATATTGGCAATTTAAAAAAGTTTAAAATTTTACTGTTCCCTTATGATGTCATAAAAAGGCTCATGAATATTAATGAGGCAGCCTGAATTCAATCCTCTTGGATGTTAAATATCAAATTTCAAATCGCAATATTTCAGAAACCGTTTAAGATAATTTGATGCGGTTTTCGGCAGTCACCTCCTTACTGAAGTGCCCTTAAATATTTAGTAGAATTAAAACCTTTATATTTGCCCTTTAACTATAGTGCAGATTATATTTCGTTTCCTTTAGGACCACTGGGCCCATTGTGGGATCTTTGAAAATAGAGTTCTGCTCTTGTATACACTAGAGGGTGTAAGCAGTGTTGCAAACTTCACTACTGCTTATGAAAAGTCTCAATAACAACAAGTTTCAAAGCAGAAAAAACAATAAACAACTGGTTTATTGTTTTCTTTCAGCATTGAAACATATGTTCATTAATTTTTACAGCCGTTAGACATGTCTCTGTGTAAGGGTATATCCTCTTACAGAGAGACATATCTAGCGGCGGATGTTACAATGGACAGATCTCATAATTGTATGTTGTAAATAGTTCACAAAGGCAACGCAAACTAATTTTACCAAAATACCGCTCTTTATTATGATATGTGTAGTATACCATCAGTAAGCAAAATTCAACATCATCGGCATGTACAAAGTTGTACAAATGGTAAAAATAAAATTCTTGAAATAAAAACATATTTACAGCATCAATTATCATTTCTAGCAATTCTCTTTTAAAATAATGAGAATACAGGAGGATTAGTATTAAAATGTTTGCAAGTTATTTATTATTTTAATACTACAGATTTACTTTTACACTAAGTATATTTATTACCATTAGTTTCAACCTATTCCCAATTACATAAAATTTTTGGGACTGCTCAAATTTAAGCGGTTTATTTTGAGGTTCATGCTTGGTTTTTAATATTTCTGAAACCACATATTTTTATGTTTCTTGAATCTGATTACCTATATCAGATCCCAGAATAAATTAAAAAGAAATGAGTATGAAAAAAAGGACCCGCATGTCATATGCAAACAGCGAAGGCCCCGATCAGTGTTCATTCGCACAGGACCATCTCTGTCCATCGGTGTATTTTACATTATACAATTATTCTGTTAGCAGGCAGTAAAATGCACAGACTGATCTGTCTCTGTGTATCCCGCATACGTTATGCATAAAGGTAAGCTTTAACTCGGGTTACCTATCATATGATGATAGTCGGTTGAAATGTACTGCACGTTGTATCGAAATTAATACGGAAATAACCAGCATAGGTCTAGATAAGAATGGGTACCAAGTAAATAGTTTTCTTATTTCTCGACAAAAACATATGTTGTGGGTACTCATTAGAAGCGCCTCGCCGAGGCGCTTCTAACGAGTACCCACAACAAATGTTTTCGTCGAGAAATAAGAAAAACACATATACTTTTATGCTGAAAAAGGCTATGAACCAAGAATTCAATCAAGGAACACAGTTCTCCAACGGCACCGAAAAATCGTAGAGAAGATGTCAGGAAGAACCAAGATCACAGAACATAGCCAATGATAACATGAGGCGGAGCAAACAAACCAAAAACTACAGTACACAAAAATACAAGTGAAGCTCGTGGCGGGGGTGGGGGGGGGGAGGGTAACTTGGTGGTGATTTTGGTACAGGTGTGCGAGCCAGTATTTCGAAACCTACCCTATTCATATACCTGGCCTTTGAAAAAACGGACCCATTCATATACTAGGTCATCTGAAATAATGACCCATTCATATACTACCCCTTGATTTTTTTTACCCATTTATTGCTGGTAGTTAGACAAATACTGCAGTCAATTCATTGAATACCAAGAGAACAAGCAGCCTCAAAAATCTCTGAGTGAAAAATATGTGCATATACCGGAATGACAGAAAAAAAGTGGGGCCTTTCATATACCTTTCAAGAAAAATTGGGTCAGTCATATACTTTTTGTCGAAAAAAGGGGGCCAATCATATACCTGGCTGTGCTGAAAAAGGGGGCTATTCGGCACGCACATCCATACTATGCCATATATAGGAAGTTACCCCCCTCCCCGAGAAGTGAAGACAGTAGGACAACGAACAGGAAGAAAAAAACACAGCGAGTAGCCACAAGGCTACACGTCGAACAAACAACACCAAAACCATCGCCTTATAACGGCCATAGTAAAAACCACCGGTACCAAATCGTTTTCCTAGGTTTAAATACTTGTTAAAATACAAAAAGACTGTTCGGCGCGCATTGAGGCTTCCTAACGCAAAATAAACGTGTAAACTACATTAAATAACTGTAATGAAACAACGATGAGCGCGCGTGGTAAAAATCTTAGACACTGGCAGCCAGAGCTATGGAAGACCATTAGCTGAACCAAGGAGGGCCCAAACAAAGATATAACATCAGGAGGTGGTCCCGGTGTTTACTCTTTGTTGCGTTGTGGTTTATTCTACGAGGCGATTTGTTTTATGTCTTACCTTGTGTTATTTTGTTTTAGTTTGTTCTTGTGTTTTTCAGTCCTTTTAGCATTGCGATTACCTCGCTTGAGGAAGAGAGAGCTAATATTAGTGCCTTTCGTACGTTTGTTCGATTTGCGCTTGTTTGGTTTTGTTGGTTTCCTCTTCCTCTTGGTGTCTGGGAAGGGCTGCGGTTTGTGATTGTGTCACTCGCTGGACTTTTCTCTTATCTTTTTTTTTTCAATCTTCTAATGAAAAATTTAGGCTTAATTACATGAAATAGATTGTTTAAATACAAGATCGGACCACACAAAACAACACCCTGTCGAAATTAAACGAACGAACGGACGAATATAGAAGACGAACGAAGAGGTACCGTCAAGGAATGGTCAACAATAAAACTGTACGGAGGGGCAAGGTGGGAGGAACCTGGTTTTAAGGACATTAAACATCGCCCTTCATCTTCATACATTTCCAGCTACATATACTTTTTAACCCGACATATTTAGACACCTTAACTCTTTACCCTACTGCCCTAAAATTTAAAAACAAATCCATTGCATTACCTATTGGTGAGAATAAAAACTAATGAATAAGTGGCATAAAGTGCAGAACCGTTCTGTGGCGTCTGATTTGGATCTACACTGTTTGCTCTGGCCTGTCTATCCCAGTACTTAGGTTTATTACGGTAACTGTTCAGTTCCTTAACCCATTAGTGGATCAACACAAAAAAGACATGAATTAACTGTTCTGTTCTTTTGTTTGGTTACCGTATTTCTTTCCACAGGCAATATTATATATATAATATCAGGGCCCAGTTGTTCAAAGCTAACGACGTCGTTAGTTAACGATTCGTTAAAATTTACATCGAGTGATACGCAAATATACTGAAATTTTTTGCTGAAAAAATGTGAGTAGCTTTTGCAGTGCAAAAGCTACTCACATTTTTTCAGCAAAAAATATCAGAATATTGTGTATTGAACCCGCTAAAACAGTTAACGAAATGACCCTTAACGAGCTCGTTAAGCTAACGACGCTTTGAACAACCGGGCCCAGATATTTTATTTTAACAGCACTTCAGCACACGTACCTTGTACTAAAGTATGTTTCTAAGTAAATAAGAGAACTCAGAAACTGATATAATCAGATCCACATCAAGCCCTCAACACCAAAGGTAAAGACAGACATAGACAATAAAGCAGCCACAAAATGAACAGATGGCAAGCAGAGTTGGCAACTCTTTCCCAAAAAGGTGGCAACCCTGTTACCCAAACGCATTGGAAACTGAAGCACTACATAACAATAAACAAAAATTACCACAATAAAATTACCGCCTTGAAACCGTCAGTAATGAATTACTGGCATTACGAAAACATGCCTATACAAATATATTGGAAATTTCACCACCAAAAAACTCAAAATTTTTCCGATAAAAATTCTGTTATTTTTCACATTTCTTCTCAAAACATAGATTGTGGGTACTCGTTAGAACCGCCTCGGCGAGGCGGTTCTAACGAGTACCCACAATCTATGTTTTTGAGTAGAAATAAGAAAAATAAAGTATACCCCTGTAAACCCCAGTTTTACTATATAAAGGTGGGGTTTAAGGGGTCAAAATTATATAGGTATGTTTTTGTGATGGCTAAGCAGCTTTACAGGAGCTAACATTTCACTACTATGTTTACATGTATCCACATATAATATATTTACTGTATATGTTTTAAATATATGGACACCTTCACTCCTTAACAAACTTGTCCAAAACTTTGAACACGCCAATTTTCTTACCTGTTGACGTGTCTAAAATCTGCAAGAAAAACGTTAAGCACTACAGACCCTGAGCAGATACCGCGTCCTGTGGTGTCTAATCTTAGTCTTCATACTTTGCTCAGGTCTATCAGACTTGATACTTAGTGTAAATACGGTATACGTATTTATCAGTGTGGCATTTTACAGGAAACGGACGGGATAGAGATAGTACTGAGCAAACTGTCCCACGCACTGGATAAACTTTAACCCTTTCAGCTCTGGCGAGTAAAACAAATACTTTTGCAGAAAGTGTATATCCATATGAGATGGCTCATAATGAGCTGTTTCATCAAGATCTAGACTGTTTGTCATTCTGCTTTTAAGTTTTGCTCATGAGCCCTATTTGGAACAACAGTTCTGTCAAAATTCAGGCTGAAGAGACCACTTCACATTACGAAAACACGCCTATTGAAATATATACAGAAAATTTCACTTCCAAAAACTGAAAATTTTGAGATAAAAAACTCTATATTTTTCATATTTCTGCTCAAAACATAGATTGTGGGTACTCGTTAGAACCGCCTCGCCGAGGCGGTTCTAACAAGTACCCACAATCTATGTTTTTGAGTAGAAATAAGAAAAATAAAGTATACCCCTGTAAACCCCAGTTTTACTATATAAAAGTGGGGTTTAAGGGGGTCAAAATTATATAGGCCTGTTTTCGTGATGAGAATGTTAGGGGTGAAAGAGCTAAGGCAAATCAAGACACATGCACCTTAATGAAATAAATCCTTAGCCTATATGGTTTTTAACAGAAATAATGTTCTAGATGGATTGTCCTCAAAAAATTATTTTTATATATTTTCTGATTACAGGTAGCTAGAAAAATGCATAACGGACCCATACCATCACGAAAACATGCCTATATAATTTTGACTCCCTTAAACCCCACTTTTATATAGTAAAACTGGGGTTTACAGGGGTATACATTATGTTTCTTACTTTGTTAAAAACATAGATTGTGGTTACTCGTTAGAACCGCCTTGATGAGGCGGTTCTAATGAGTACTCACAATCTATGTTTTGAGCAAAAAAAAAGGAAAAAATGTCAGATTTTTTTATTTGAAAACTTTCAGTTTTTGGTGGTGAAATTTTCAATATATTTGAATAGGCGTGTTTTCGTAATGCAGAGCGGATGCATCAAGTAAAAGTGGGTTACGTTTCTAAAAGACACTTTGAATTTTATTCAAAAATTGGGATGGAAGTAAGCTTTCAGGCCAAACAGCAACGTCCCATCTGGTTCTACAGTTCAGGTGATGAGATGGCATTGTACAAGAAGTCTCAACTGGTTGTACATTGTTTGGGGTGCCTCTGTTAGTGTTGAAATTGTTAATACACTATATGTAAAGAGAATGCTAATGTATTGAAAGATTTAAACTATGCCGCGTCAAACGAAAATGTGACTTCCAAAACTGATAAAGTTTAATCTCCTCTTTCTACCTCGGCTTCCAGTAGGCTTTATATTTGCTGTCCGTTTCAAGGTGAACGCAATGTTGCTGTATAAATTAACAGTTGTGGTCACCCGCTTCCCGGCTGCCGAATTTCATTTTACTTTCTATTTCTTTCATAGGCCATATTTTCTTGTCATGCTATCGATGTTGTCAACTTCTTCAATGTCTGCTAATTTTGCTTTCGGATTTGTTTTCATTCTGAAGCCGCTTCGGGTGATAAAGGTGGAGTTCCGAGTAAATTGTCTAACTAGTTTAAACCCCCAGCAGTTTTTTTTTTTTTTTGTTGTTTGTTTTTTGTTGTTCTTTTTTGTTGTTGTTGTTTGTTTTTTGTTTTTTGCAGCTATGCTGTTGTGCCATTTCATTATTGATTCCTTAGCTTTTCTTCTTTTGGTTTCCTTGGGAAGATTTTACTTCGTGATTGTGACCTTTGCAGGGTAATTTCATACATATTCTGTAGCGAGACATTCATATCATCATGCGCATTCTCAAATATCATCAGGATTTTTGCCCTGCGTTGACATCTTATTTAGTTTCCAGTGATTCTATTAGCTGTCAACAATGCTCCTAAATAGACTGCGCCATTATGCAAAGGCTGATCTAGGACTTGCTACGGCATAACATTTAAGATATATTTTCGCTTGGCGCGACCCTGAATGTTTATATCGAAAAAAAAAAAAAACAAGAATGTGTCTCTTAGTTATAGTCCGTGCAAAAATGGTACCACATGATCCCCATGCATGTAACCGTTACCATGATCACCGTTAATAAATAAAGGTAAAGACACGCCTTGTCAAACACACAAGCGATTTCTTTCCAGGTATATTCGTGCACATCATTCGTATTAGATGAAATCCAACTTCCGGTTATAGCCCCATTACGCATATTTAGCGCTTCCTGGTAACGCCCTTCTGATTTCTTGTATTGTATTTCGCTTTCAGATACATATCCAGGCAGGGAATCCATTGATAATGTATCTGTGCCATCTGTCGTAGTGTGTCGCTTCTTTGGCAGGTCGTCTAAATAATCCGGTTCCGGTGTAACAACGGAAGTAGCCTTGTTTCTGCAACACCCACAGGAGAACACTGCATATAAACATCGGGCTACGGATTTAAGCCACTTAGGGACTGGTCTGTTGTCTGGTGTGAAATAAATGTCAAGGACAATGACTGTAAGAATAACTGCAACCGTCTGCAGTAGCAAAATACTCGCCAGATAACTTGCTGGAATAAAATAAGCAGAAGACAATTATACAACAAATAGAAAAACTCGTTGAATTATAGTCCTCTGCCTTTAACCCTTCTCATGCTAGATAATTTAAGAAGTCACGCCCGCTTCCAATTTCCAGCCAATCAGATTACTTGATCCGGGTTTTTGATAGAAATTCAAATATTTAATGACAAACAGTGCAGATCCAGATCAGTTGGCTTCTTCAGAAGCCAACTGATCTGGATTTACACTGTTTTGCTAAGACATGGCATGTCGTGCTAAGCAAGAGAAGGGTTAAACACAAACTTCTTTGTGTTTGTGAAAAGAAGACTGAAAAGAAAAAAAGAGACGGTTTTCTATGATTACTAATTTATAATATATAATAACTCTAGATATTGTTCAAGGGTATCACTATGGATCAAGAACACCTAAAAAGGGTACGTTAAGATCAAAAGCACATGCACATCTTCGACCCTTTTCAAAACATCCACAAAGTTTTAAAATGACCAGTCAAAAATTGTAGGAATAAGTTGTCCACGCAAGGTATGCACCTTAAAAACTAGTCCACACAAAAAAACAATGCAAAAGTCGAAAACCCCAAACAGTGAGGGGAGAAAATAAGCGATTCATGTTACTAAAATCGCACGCACTTCTTAACATCAGCAAAGTTTCAAAAAGATCAGTCAAGAACTCTAGGAAAGTTTGGCAGACATGGTATCACTGAGAGACATAGAACTTCTTTCTTTTCGTTCGTTCTATGTATACTGCGGAAATCTCGTTTCTAAGTATTACGCGCAGGTCTTCCTGGGTAGAAATCAGTATTAAGCAATGTGGAATCAATGGCTTGCTGAAGGACACAAAATTTGGCGCTCGCTGGGGTCGAACCCGCTAACTTGCTAACTCACGATCTTGAATTCGACGCTTTACCACTGTACCACAGCGCTTCTAATACAAAGACTAAGTTGCTCAAAAAAAGACAAATCCCTGAAACAGTCGAAAACAAAATGATCTGATGATAATAACAAAATTGCAATTACATTTTCAGACCAGTGTCAAATATCTTCAACGTTTCAAATTGATTGGTCAAAATTTCTAGGAGGAGATGCGCGTACAAATAATGCCATCACACACTAAATAACACATAAAAACAGCAGTTGAAGATCAAGTCGATATCCCGAAAACGCGGGACAATAATAACCTGTTGATAATACTAAAATCAGATCCACAATCTTCAGACATACCCAATAGCAATTGCTAAATTTTACATCCTTTGGCGCACAAGGTTTCCATTGATTATACTATTGCTGTAAAGTAAGTAACATACAAGGAACAGTAAATATACAGTCGATAACCCATAAAGAGTGGGGAAAATAATCCGATGATAATACCAAAAGCGCAAAGTTTCTAGTCGATTGACCAAAGCCCATGGGATACGTTGCACGCGCATAAAAGATCTCCTATCTATAATACGGCAAAAAGGAATGGCGGGAAGATATGCTTCCCCGCTTTTCTCCGAAAAGGTAAGGGGCACTATAGGAAAATTATTTACATTTTAGCAGTAGTGTACAACCTGTAACCAATAACCCATTTGCTTCGATGGCTTTGGAACACCTTTAGACCCATTAACATTTCTTCTAAACATGGGTAGTTCGAGCCACTAAGATTAAAATATAACGCCAGGTCAGAGGGCAAATGAGATAATTTAGGGATGTCTTTTCGATCTTCTATAAAATAATGGTATGTTGAGTGTATTTTTTCATTTTGTCATGAATATGTATGTCGCGCGTACACATTAGAATCGCGTCAGTGAGACGATTCTGCTGAATACGCACAACATATATTTTTGATATAAAATAAAAAAAAATCCCAGGAATATTCCTAAATATTTGTTTTCTCAAGCTATCGTATGAATTTTCTCGGGACTCAAAAACGAGTTCGAATCAGCCAAATAAATTGAAGTTTGACTGTATATTAAAATGTTACAGGAATATCGGCCAAACTATATATGTTTACAATATAAGTATCGATCAAATTATGATTATTTATAATATATAATTATCGGTCACACTATGAGTGTTAACGATCTATAAGTTAATTGGTTTCCAATTATTTGCAGCCAATTATATTTTGAACTTAAAACCTCACAGACCAAACGAAAACATTTTTGCAAATAATGTAAAGCCAGGTCATTATTATATTAATCGGTGAACAAGGCGCAAGACCCGTTAACCTAACTAACCACCTTGGCAAAATTAAGAAGTAAATTGCAATGCCAGCCAATGTCGTAGTTACGTAGTTTAGGCCGCTACTAGCCTAATGTCGCTTGGAAATTATGAGTAATTAATCTGCGTGTATATTTGTATTGAATGTCTACAAATGTAACCTTGTCCGGTGATCTAGCCCCGAGGTTATAAAACTATTTTCATGCTCAACTCAGCTGAGCATGAAAATTCGTTCTGCTAATAAATCTCAAATTATTAACGATTTCAAAGTCTTTCCTGCTAAACATCGCTGAGCATGAAAAATTATCCGCTAATAAATATGAATTGTTGACATTTTTGCAGAGAACATTTCATGCACAGCTGAGTTGAGCATAAAAAAGTTTTATAACCTCGGGGCGCGGTTCTTTTATTTCAATTTGCTACTTGGTGTAATACAGCGCTGAACCAGAAGTCTAGGGTCACTGGACAATTTTACATTTCACTTTAGCAGTCAGACTTTGCAAGATAAATAAATTGTAATTGAATCCTTGCGAGCAATGAACACACACAGAGAGAGAGAGAGAGAGAGAGAGAGAGAGAGAGAGAGAGAGAGAGAGAGAGAGATCCCTGAAGTGTCCCGGTTTTGTGGGCCAGACTAGCTTGTTTCCGCTAACAAGGCTTTTTCAGTGACCCTCATATAAATTTTCCAAAAATTCCAGAAGGGGCTCAATGATTATAAAGGACCATGAAATATAAACTACTCTATACTGAAGTACGGCATTAGCAAATGATGTAGTGAAGATACATAGATTCTAAAAGGAATGACCAGAGCAATAAATACACGAACACAGATTTGAAAATTCCTGAACTTACACAACAAAGATGCTGACAAGGATGTTTGAGGTATGCTTTCAGAGATGAGCGTCAAGTAGACTGCAAACGCTAGTAATATTGTCAGCGATAGGCCAATTCTTTCACCACTCTGCGGAGGTAGCTTGAAAATTACCACGGTCAGGAAAGCCATGAGAACGACGGGAAACAATGTATTAAGTGTGTGGAACAGGGGTCGGCGTCGGATTGTCAAACTGAACTTCAAACGACTGAAACTCCACGCATCTCTCTCTGTTTCTTCCGTCGATGAGCTAGTTGCTATTAAATCCCATTCACCGTGTTCTGAAAGATGAAGGTTTGGTGTAAACTATATTTTATTTAATCAAATCTCAGATATGAACATACATAATGTCAAAGTTTTGGAGTCTTACTGTAAAACCAAGGGATAGGGATACATTTGGTCGAGTTTCTATCATTCTTTACAAAAAAGACAAGTTTGTGACTTCCGGTTTGCTTTCCTGCACCGCAAGTCTCTTCTGAAAAAGTTGTCTACTCTAAAAGGATGAAATAAGCTCCTGAGAGGAGCTAATTCTTTCCTTTTAGAGCAGACCTGTTTTCATAAATGGGGTATATCAGTTTTGACAAAATTGTCGCCCTTCAATTTGCATCCATGTTTTCTTAATTCAGTGTCCAATATGCAACATATTCAGTGCGAAATAATTCAAAACAGTACATAGAACCTTTCGTACAGCAAAAGAAATGGTACAAATGTAACTTTCTGTGGTTTTGGTCGATTAGCATATAAAATAATTATTATCATTATTATCATTAATATTTTTATTATTATTATTATTATTATTAATAATTTTGTGGTTATAATTTCACAATTTTGAATAATGTAATCGCTGATTTCAAAAATTTTGTTACCCCTGGTACTGACTATTGCAGTCTGTAAAATATAATTGACTCTAAAACCGACTGTATTATTGTTTTGCTTTCTTTAACCTTACATTCTTATATGTTCTTTGTTTTCAAAGGATCTACCTTTTTCAGGGACTATTCTAGTAATTCACGTATAACGATGCAGTTTGATGTACCTTTTTGTAATCAGTCAAGCAAACATAGAAAAATAAAAGCACTGAGCGTGCTGATGGCGGTGGCTGCCTCAAACTCTATTGGCGTCTAGAACTGATTGGGAATTATACTGAAATTAAAGTCCTTTTGGATACCCGATTTCTTATTATTAATTCATTAATACATATCAATTTATATTATTTTTTTAATTCGTGATAATGCAGCTGTTTTCGGTACCGGTATCCCCTTTTTGATAATAAAATCTTCTTCTCAGTGCCAAAAGCCATGTGTAAATTGTATTATTATATAGCTATAAATATTAAATGATTAAAATGTGCGATAAAATCCGAGGAGGTAGCGTGCCGATATCACACGATATCGGCACACTTACTCGATATTGCACACTTGCTCGGATGCCTTCTCATATTACCGTTACATAACGTTGCTTTTGGTGACGTCGTAATGCAGTGACGTCGCGCCAAATCTTGTCACGCACATTGGTACAATTCACGTTTTAGTTATTAAAACAGCGTTTTAAAGGTTAGAATCCCCGGGAAACGAAATAAATATTTATAGCTACATAATAAAAGGGTTATTACACTGATATTGGTGAATATTGTCCCTCGGTGGGATATATCCTAACGAGGGGCAATATTCACCAATATCAGTGCAATAACCCTATAATATCATATTTATAAAATCCTTTTCGGTACCTGATAGTCCCTTTATGATTCTTTTGGTTTCAGTTTCAGTTTTCAGATTTTTAACGCTGCCAGGCAACTGAGTCACATAGAGGCAGCGCCAGATAAATCTGGATTAGTTTTACTGGACTACTGGGTTGGCTTGAAACGGTGCCTAGTTATAATTCATAACTAGGTCACCTCGCCCAAACACGGAGTACGTGCACGTCCAGACCTCGTGCGTGTCCATACCTCGTGCAAGAGTAGTAGTCCAGCCTGTAAGTTGCAGAATTTTGCGTATCGGTCGAAAAGTTTGAGCTTTTAATCTCGTACCTTATGCGTGTCAATTCCGACTGCAGAATGCATTAGGCACTCAGCTCGAGTCGTGCGAAAGTTTCGGACACAGGCCACATGTCATCGATCGGACGCCGGAAAGGGTGCAAGGTGGTTGTCCTCACCCAGGAGCCAAGTGGGTGTCCTCACCCAGAAGCCGAGGAGTGGGTGTCCTCACCCAAGAGCAGAGAGAGTGTCCACACTCAGGAGCCGAGAGAGTGTCCTCACTCAAGAGCCGAGAGGGTGTCCTCACCCTTGGACCTATTGGGTGTCCTCACCCGAGTCCGCGTGCCGCCAGTTGACCTACTTAGTAAGTCTTACCAAAATAACTTCGGCACGAGCCGAGGTAGCGGGGGTCCTCCACCAACCCCTTAGGGATCCTGACATGACTTTTCCAGGACGTCATACCAGTACGCCGTGTTAGTCTGTCTCACGCCGGTCGCTTCCATCAGCATCTCGATGTTGGAGTACCACGGGTCATCGTAGAACTTGCTGGTTGGCCCCTTGATCTGTAGCCAGTGTTTGTTCTCTTTCTGGTAAACGAAGAATACTGGAAGATCAATGTTGAAATCTTCGTCTTCCCTGGGCAGTCTTGTCGCTTTGATGATGACCTTGTAGGTGGTGGCGTGGACGTCCTGGAGGTCGTACTTCTCATGTAGAGGATATTCGTCCTCTATTTTGGCGTGGAAGTACTGCGTCGGCTGTTTACTTGTATACTTCGGCGACTTCGTTCTCGGTCTCTTCGCACGTGGAACCTCTGGAGAAGCAGTCGATGAGCTGGTTTCTTGATGCTTGGAGATGGTGTAAGCTGTGCTGTCTGTGGTGGTCTTGAAACTGTGATGGTGTCTGGTGTAACCTCCATTATCTGTAGTGCTGGCGGTGAGGTCTCCTTCTCCGGTGCTTCTCGGCGTACTGTAGGCTGTGCTGTAGGCGTTGATCTGGTAGGCGGTGGTCGTCTAGCAGCTGTGGGCTGGCGAGGCCACTCGCCAGCAGAGGGTGCAGGCTGCCTCCTGCTTTCGGCCCTCTTTTTGAAGACTGGTTGTGTGGGTAGATTCTTGTGGAAGGTCAGTTCAACGCGAACATGATCCTTCCCGTCAGCCAATCTCCAGAGAGGATGACCAACAAACTTGTACTCACTCAGGGCCCTGAGTAGTACGGCTGGTATAACAGACTGAGACATCGTTATTCTTTAATTATTCAGCAGACGATGTTGACACTTCGAGGGTCGGTCGAATGTTGATATGGATTCTTTTGGTTCACTCAACGCTATATATATACAGTCGACTCTCGTTATCTCGAACTCAAAGGGACTCTATCAAAGACTTCGAGATATCCGTACTTCGACATATTAGATTTGCGGACATGAGGAAACCAATTAATCGAACAACCACTTTTAACAGAATAAATATGTAATTTGACTCCTAAGTTAGAGATATATTGAAAATATTGTGGAAAAGAGGAGAAATTGCTCCTAAGGAGCAATTTCTCCTCTTTTCGACAATATTTTGTTGCCTGTTGGTAGATCTCTGTGTTAAAACAGGGACCAGATTTTCACTTCGAGATAAGCGGTTATTCGAGATAAGCGAGTTCGAGATAACGAGAGTCGACTGTATATATATATATATATATATATATATATATATATATATATATATATATATATATATATATATATATATATATGGGTTGTCTTACTGGAGTATTCATATTCGTCCACCGATATTGTACTCAGTAAGAATAAAATCTTATTTCTTCAAACGTTCGAATTTGCGTTAGTTTTGTTTATTCATTCGCCATTTTTAAGCATCAGAGTGTATACGGCTACCATGTTTGAATACAAACTTGAGCGTTATCAGCGTTAGCAGGGAACTATATGTTGGCAAGTATTGGGTTGGTAGTAACAGGAAAACGCATTGTCGAAAGGTGGCTGGCAGTCACAGGAAAACAGGTTGTCAAAATTGCAGCTGTTGAAGATTAGTTACAATAAAAAAAAACTAGTTTCTATTTAGAATTGGTAAATAAAATAAAAACCCAGGTCTGGACAAAATTTACATCTAAATTCATATGTTAACCAGTATTGCTGAGAAAAAAAAATTGTTTGAAAGATTTACAAGAGGTCAATCAAAGACTTTAGCAATATTTACATTTGATTGGCATATCGAATCATTGACTTCATTTAGCACCAGTCAATTACAATAAAACTTCAATGACTAATCGAGGCGATTCTAATGAGTACACCCAACGTACCCTTATTTTACAGATGATAATAAAAATTATCCTAATTTGCCTCCTGACATATGGCGATATGATTTACTCTTAGTGGCTCGAGATTTTGAAATTTAATCATAGCGTCAGGAATGCCTTTTCAATCTTCTATAAAATAATGGCATGTTGATTGTGATCATTACAATCGTCTCGATTAGATTATTCTAGCTAGTGCTCACGATATACATTTTCATGATAAAATAGACAAGTTTTCCCTTGAATATTCTTAAGGATAAACTTACCTTTGAAAAAATCTAATCCAAAAGGTTTTCTGTCAAAGATAAGGCTCACTTCATTGGCCGTGTATGCCCATGTGCTTAGACTAATATCACACACCTGCGTGTCGAGAGGGTAGTAGGTAATATCTGACTCACAGTGAGTGACGAATACGCCACCCGGCGACCATATGATGAGACCATCCCCTTTGATGCGCAGTGGAACATTCGGCCTACTGATAACGTCAATATCGTTAATCCTGTAAGGAAATATGAAAACAGAGGATATGAGCCTAGTAAAACTGGTTAATCGGAGCTGAAAGATAATCGATTATCAGTTCTGCAATTGTGATCGATTATTGATTAGTAATCACTGAAGATTTGGTCATAATTGACTTGCTTGAGCATGACTCTTACCACTTGTTGTAATTTATTGTTTGTATTTGATCAGACAGGCCTGGGCAAACAGTATAGACCCTGATAAGACGCCGCAAATGCGGCGTCTTATCAGGATCTACACTTTTTGCCACTCATCCAGTTAGTTTTTAGACACAACAGTGGGTAGTAAATTGTACTTGTTCAAATTTTAGATATGGTAAGGAGTTGAGATGTCTGAATACTAAGGGTAAATACGTTAAAGTAACAAACACAGAAATCAAATGATCGATTATCAGCAAATCAGTGATGATAATCATTTTTGTGGAATTTATCGATCAATTAATCGGTTATCCGATTAATTTTGCCAGCCTTAGTTACTAGGCATTTAAATACATAGCTAAAATGATAGCAAAATTGATACCAGTCACTAATGATTTTATTGCCTCTAACTAGGTACTATGCAAAAGCGATCAAAGCCATGACATAAAAAAAGTGATTATGAGAGACCATCAAGGGGTGGTAAAGGGACCTTCTCAGAAGTAATAAATGTTTAGGAGGTGATATTACCTAGGCATCAGATAGCTCATCCAGCACTAAATTCAACTGTTGGGCCTCTACTTGTCTATAGTTTATTAGCAGTATACTACGGTCCTTCCGACATCACTCGGAAAGACTTTTTTGCTTAGCATTTAATTTGAACGAAAGTATTGTGTTCGGATTGACCATATCAGATTAGAAACTATTTGTCTATTCAATTTCTGTGGTTTGTTTTCAAATATTTACTCTTCAATCAAATTTACATCCAAGGTGAAATGATTAAGTGATTTTTTTTATTATTATTTTATTTCTTTTTTTTTTTTTTTTTTTGTCTAAGAGAATAGTTTTTAGATTTCTTTGACGAGTTTTAATTATTGATGTTTCGTGACAATATTATGAAAATTTCAGAAAATTTGAACAAGGAAAACTTGTTGAAACTTGCCTCCAATTTACCTACCCGACCAATTTCTCCATAATTTGCAGCCATTTTTACTGTGGGGAAAACGAAAATATTAGACTTTAAACACTGAATAGAATAAAACAGTTTGTACATAGGAAATTACACAAAACGTTTAACATTGAACCATGACAAAACTTAAGTCTTCTGTGTAAAGCGCTGGACAAAAAATGATCGTGGTCCTGTTTGAGGTTTTCTTGTATTCTGGCTTCAGATTGCCATTCAACCATGTGTTTGTTTCTTCACTGTGGTTTTAAATATATGTGTTTCACTGAGATATTTCACAGATGTGATAAGGGACACCTATGCGGACCTAGCATATGTTTGTATTCGGGAGCTGCATTGGGTTAGTGGTGGGGTTTTGCGAGGAAGGAGCTAGTTTCCCACCCCACCTCCTCACCTCAGTGTTTTTTGTTGTTGTTTTTTTTTTTTTTTTGTTTGTTTGTTTTTGTTTTTTTTTTTGTTTTTGTTTTTTCTGTTGACCGTTCCAAGACAGTTCCTCTGTTGCAGATCTTCTCCCAGTAAGCATTCTACATAAATCTATAGCGGGCCGTTATCGGCCCGTCAGGATAGCTGACGGGCTGATAACGGCCCGCTATAGATTTATGTAGTATGCTAGCTGGGCTGTGTTTTTTCATCGGCGGTTTCATATGTGGTATTAGTTTTGTCATTATTTGTTCATCATCTCTCTTTCTTTTAGTGCCTTGAGTGCTGTGCTTCATGACTAAGGCATTTTCTAGGTATCTTCACCAATATATCTGATAGATGTCGAAAGCATATTAATCTGGAGTACTCACGAATTCTCAACAATGACAGCGGGTCTCCACATGAGGGTTTCACTGCTGAACAGAAAAGGTATATTCGTAAAGTTCTCGTTGTCATTCCATCGTAGCCGATTGTCGAACCAGAGCTGTAAAGATGATATTGTAAATAATTTACTCTGCAAATAATTACTGAAATTAACCCATTAACAATTTCGTGAGCGAATCATTAAAATAGAAATCTAAATTGTTGCGTTTTGAAACAAAGAACACACAAAGGAATGAAAATTGGAGATTCGGTTTTATGGCGCCCGATTATCAATGTGATTGAGCCCATCACGGTCCTGTTTGTGGTTTTCTCGTGTTCTGGCTTCAGATAGCAATTGAGCCTTTTACTTTGTTTCATCACAACGGTTTTGATTATACGTGTTTTATTGCGATGTTTCACAGGTGAGGTAGAGGACCCCTGCGCGGACCAAACATACCGTATTCGGTCTAATTACCGCACATACCCCTATAAGCGCACAGTCAAGAAATTCCGTAAGTCTTCAGATTACAGCTAGTGTACTTTTTCTTTACTTCTTTATAAAGGCATATGTTGTGGGTACTCATTTGAACTGCATCAACATATGCCTTTATAAATAAAGAAAAAATCGTATCATCATCATCATCATCATCAAATATGTCCTTTTCTGATCTTTTTTATAGTGTATCCTTAGTAGGTAGATACATATTTTACCACAACTGAGAATTCCCAGTAATTTTGAAAAAAACCTAAGCTCACAGTGCGGTAATTAGGTTGAATACGGTATGTAATTTTGGAGCTGCATCAACATTAAAGGTGAGGTTTTGCTCACGTAAAACTAGTTGAAGCCTCCTACTTCATGTCCGCCACCCCACCAGCAGTTTTGCTATTGACTGATCCAAGGTGGTTCCTCTGTTGCAGTTCTTCTTTTTTGTGTGTCGGCGCTTTCGCTTTGATGCATTGACTGAGTTGGGAGCCTTTATGCGAACCGAATTTTTATGTATTTTTGTATTAAGAGTAGCATCGGGGCCCAGGGTGAAGTTGGCTTGCTGTTAAAGTGCTTTAAGCCCCCGGTGGTTTATTCTACTGACCGTTCTAAGGGTGTGGTCCCAGTGTTAGTCTTACTCTGTGTTGCTTTGTGGTTTATTCTACGAAACGATTTGTTTTATGTCTTACCTTGTGTTATATTGTTCTTGTGTTTTTCGGTCCTTTTAGCATTGCGATTACCTCGCTTGGGGAAGAGAGAGCTAATCTTAGTGCTTTTCGTACGTTTGTTCGATTTGTGCTTGTTTGGATTTGTCGGTTTCCTCTTCCTCTTGGTGTCTGGGAAGGGCTGCGGTTTGTGATTGTTGAACTCCCTGGACTTTTCTCTTACCCTTTTTTTTTTTTTTTTTTTTTTTTTTTTTTTTTTCATATGTGGCGTTTATTTTGTTTTGCTTATTTGTTCCTTATCTCTCCTTGTTTTCGTGCCTTGGGAAAGCTGTGTCAAAAAAATGCATGATTTAGCTGTCATACACCATTTTCTCCGAAAAATTTCGATTTGCAATTGTTGCCATTGGTGCATTGTTGTTTTTGGCGCTGCACAGATTTGTAAGAGGAAAAAAAATAACTGTTTAGAACTTAAAAGCCGTATAATACTGCAAACATCATTGACAATAAATCAAATAATAATAATAATTAATTAATTAATTAATTAATTAATAGTGGTTATTACCTACCATTGTGAAATATCCAGAAATTGATAACGACTGATCTTTGATATCCTGAAATAAGAAATAAAAAAAAAATCAAGGATAAAATGGAACATTTCTTTCGTTACATATGCTATCAGTACTTACTAATGACTTTTCTTCATGGTATGCAATTACTGATGTAGTAACTAATCTGTATAGTATCATAATCCAAACCAGTTAAGATATTATATAGAGTTTATTTGGCTGTTTTGATCGATTACGGAGAAATATTTCACTAGTGTTCTAAGGCTTGCGCGTAAAAAACGAGTGAGCGAAGCGTAAAAAACGAGTGAATTATTTCTCCGTAATCGATCAAAACAACCAAATAAACTGTTTATTACATTTTCATCCACGTTTTACTTTTGAATTTTTGTATTCAGATTTCTTACCAAAATAGTTCCAGTCAGTGCATGAATTTCTAGAGGCGTGGTTTAGTTTGAAAATCAGTTGCCATCTTGTTTTCACTGTAATGCAAAAATCATCCTGTGCTTGAAATACAGACACAAAAATGTCACGAAAGTTGAACTGGATTATCAAGAAAATCATACTTTATGTTTGCATGGCAGGTCTTACCTCAAAAACGCCAACTGGAGGTGACAATTGCAGTCTGATTTCCATGATTTTATCAAATTTTCCGCGAGACGTCAACTATTGTTATTGTTGTTACCAACTACGTCAGCAACGTCGCCTAGCAATTATGACGTCAAAACATTCGAAATGAAATAATTCACTTGGTGAATTATAGATTATAATTCACTGATAATTCTCAGTAAATCACTGCTGTAAATGTAGTAAATAGAGTTTATTCATTCTCCTATTTTAAATATGGGATTTATAAACCGAGGGAGGTAAAGAAATCCGATAAAGAAACGAGTGCGAAGCACGAGTTTCTTTTTCGGATCTTTTTTACCTCCCGAGGTATAAATCCCATACTTAAATTAGGAGAAATGAATAAACTGTATAATACATGCATTTCGCCGCAATAGAGTACACCATTTAAGAGGCTTTTGTGGCAAGTCTAGTCGGCCAGTTTGTTTACGCTATCATTTCTATTTTTGGTCGGCGCAGTAATAAATAATATATTTAGGATAGCTTTTGTTTTTATCCTAAATGATATTGACAGCAGGGTCAAAATCTAGGCTGTTCACATGTTACAAAAAAAGTAGTTCCGGTTAAAGAGATTTATTTCCCCGGCTAAGAGGAAATATTTCTTCTTAGAAAACAAGGAAAATACCAGTTTTATGTCTGGTAGAAATCATGGTATTTCTTGGTTATGCATGAAATATAAAGGCATAGTCCATACAGCTGACCTTCATTTGTTCAAACAACTTTTGGACCATGGAAATTTATTCTATACACGGACGGTTCGAACCACTGATGGTTAATCATAGGGCCAGGTCAGGAGGCAAATGGAGATAGTTTAGGGGTGTCTTTTTGATATAAAATAATGGTATGTTGAGTGTACTTATTATGCGATGAGGCGATACTAATGAGTACACACAAAATATATTTTCATGATAAAATAAGAAAATTTCTCTAAAATTTCCCTATTAGTTTTCTCGAGCTATCGGAAAAAAATTCTAAAGACTCAAAAACGAGTTCGTATCCGCCATGGTAAACGAGCCATCGGTGTCCGACTCGTTGGTTTACTGTATTAGTAGTAGTAGTAGTAGTAGTAGTAGTAGTAGTAGTAGTAAAAGAGGTAACTGTTATAAGAATTCATTCCCTATTGTATAAACGGAATATGTCTTAGAATCTAACAAGTGTAAAAATACAGACTTATTCGAAAAACACAAATAATATAGAGATGTCCATTATTGCATAAAAAGCAGTGTCGCACGTTATTAACAGCCGTGAATTAACCGGTGAAAACCCGTGTATTAACAAGGCAATTCACGCGCTGTTAATGCACGGCTACGCAACTTTCAATTTGACCGCCGGGGCCACAGATTTGCTGCCGTTACGAGATGTGTACTGCCCGGCCCTAGAACGAGCATAGTCCGTGGAAATTGCGTTCGCGAGACATCGGTGAAAACGCGAAACAAAATAGTGCAAGAAATAACGCGAAATGTAGCACATGTTTTCAGTTTTTATGCAATAATAGCGATCGAACATGTTTTTTCAATGCATTAACATTCGCCAGGTCCCTTGGGAGGTGTTGAAAACCGCGGCCTTCGGCCTCGGTTTTCAACACCTCCCACGTGACCTGGCGAATGTTAATGCATGAAAAACCATGTTTGAACTCTATATTAATGGGTACAGTCACGGAATGCAGCCCTTCCACGGCACAGTCCACAACAAAACTGTATGAGGTTTAACCATCGCCCAAGTCCTAATAAAATTCTATCTACACATGTTGTCCCTCCGAATAGGACTTTCATAAATCATCAGTGGATCGACATAGAAAATATATAAATTCAGCTGTGGCACAGCATTTCCTACAAGATTGCATATGCGCCCAGCCAATACCACGCAGGCTGATCACAGTCTTCGCTGTCCATTACGAAAACACGCCTATTCAAATATATTGAAAATTTTACAAGCAGAAAGGGAAAATTTTCAGATAAACAAATTGATATTTTTCATGTTTCGGCTCAAAACATAGATTGTGGTACTCGTTAGAACCGCCTCGCCGAGGCGGTTCTAACGAGTACCCACAATCTATGTTTTTGAGCAGAAATAAGAAAAAATGTATACCCGTGTAAACCCCAATTTTACTACATAACAATGGGGGTTTATGGGGGTAGAAATTACATAGGCGTGTTTTCGTGATGCACCAGGAGACGTCTTTGCTCCTTGGCTAGCCCTTCATTATGAAAACAGGCCTATTCAAATATATAGATAATTTCACCTCCAAAAACTGAAAATTTTCAGATAAAAAAACTCTGATATTTTCCACATTTCTGCTCAAAACATAGATTGTGGGTATTCGTTAGAACCGCCTCGGCGAGGCGGTTCTAACGAATACCCACAATCCATGTTTTTGAGCAGAAATAAGAAAAATGTATACCCCTGTAAACCCCAGTTTTACTATATAAAACTGAGTTTTAAAGGGCTGAGCTGTGCGCACATGCAATCTTGTATAATAATGAATTTCATTTTTGTGAATTTTATCACTCTGTAAACGCTAGCGAATAACTCGCAAACTGAATAAAGCCCGAATGGTTTTATATTAAGTTTGTACGTGATTCGCTGGCGTTTCCACATCGATAAAATCCATTAAGAATAAAATTTATTTCTTAAATTCCAATTCAGTCATGTTTACGGTTGTAAACGTGAGTTAAATACAGCACAATCTAAGTGGCTCGAACATCTTTGGGACCATGGAAATTTATACGCGACACCGGTAGTTCGAGCCACTGAGGCTAATTATGGCGCCAGGTCAGAAAGCAAATGGTGAAAATTTAGGGAAGTCTTTTCGATCTTCTGTACAATAATAGTATGTTGATTGTACTCATTGAGGCGATTCTACTGAGTACACACAGCATACAATTTCTGATAAAATAAGAACATTTCCCTAAATATGTGTTTTCTTGAGCTGTAGGAAGAATTTCATAGGGATTCAAAAACGAGTTCGAATGAGCCTTGGTAAACGAGCTATCAGTGTTCGAGCTATTAAAGTTCGATTGTGGCTTATTTTAGAAATCTACGCAAAGATTATGGTTCCAAGATTCCTGGGCCCGGTTGTTCAAAGCGTCGTTAGCTTAACGAACTCGTTAAGGATCATTTCGTTAACTGTTTTAGCAGATTCATTATACAATATTCTGATATTTTTTGTTGAAAAAATGTGAGTAGCTTTTGCATTGCAAAAGCTACTCACATTTTTTCAGCCAAACATTTCAGCATATTTGCGTTTCACTCAATGTAAATTTTAACGAATCGTTAACTAACGATGTCGTTAGCTTTGAACAACTGGGCCCTGGTCGGTGGGTTAACTATCGACCAATCAAACTGTATAAAATTGGTTAAGTTGAAATTATTCGGAAACGCTGGTTCCCGGCCCAATTATCAACAGTGTGATAAAAGAAAGGTAAGGGCTTTACTACAAATTGAACGTCAGAGCAAACGAAAACCTGGCAAACTTGTATTTCCTCACTTCCAAGAGCGGGGTCTTTTCTAAAAGGAACGAATCTGCTCCCAATTGGTAGAACGTTCTTTCCTTTTAGTGTAGACCCCTTTTCAAAAAGGGACTGCTGCGCAGCAAAGCCAACAGGAAGTCACGAAAGTCGTCCTCCTTTAAAAAAAATGTGGAAAATCTACCAAGCGTATCTAGTCCTCCTTACCCCCCCTGTTTTTGTTGTTGTTGTTGTTTTGTTTTGTTTTGTTTTTGAGGGATGTTTGTTTGTTGTTATTGTTGTGTGTATGTGTGCGTGCGTGTGTGCGTGCGTGCGTGCGTGTGGGTGTATTTTTTGTTGTTTTTTGTTGTTTTTTGTTGTTGTTGTTTTTTGTTTTGTTTCTTCAGAAAATGGACTTTTGGCATATCATGCAAATTGTCTCTTTCAGGGAAAACGTTCATGAAATGTAGAGGCCTATTTTCTGAGAAAAGAAAATAAGAAAAAATGTTTCAAAATGTCGCCTGATGCAATTTTTACCGAATATGTTTTAGCGATGTTCTACAGGCGAATTCGAGCAGCCAAAGAGGTGTCGAGACTCAAGTAAAATAATGAATGTGTCGTTATCCAAGTAGGAATTTAGTCAGATCCGGAATCTGGCTAGGCCAAAAAGGAAAAATCCTTTTTTTTTTTTTTTTTTTTTTTTTTTTTTTACTTTAATCTCATCTACCAGGAGGTTGTTTTTCTCCCAAGTAATTTCACAAATGTACACACTGCACATTTCAATAAATAAGTGATTCACAAGTATGAGAATGTATTTAATGTAATGTCTCTGTTTTACTTACTCAGTTGATGGTAACAGATATCTTTCTAGTTGAAAAACATTTTGGTTCATGGTTATAAAGATTGAATCTATTGAACTCATTGTCTGTTAAACCCCTAAAATGGATCCATAGCATAAAAGTAAAATATAAGGAAAGTACGGGAAAGAGTGCACAGTCTAACAGCTGATTTGCTGGTCAGTGGTTAGGAAATTTTTGAAGATAAGAATTCCTATTTGGCCTATTCCGGAGGCGGCTAAATTCCTATTTGGACTACGACAAATACATACCAAATAGTTGATGGACATTAGATTCAGGGCAAGCCTCACTTGTACTCTCTTTTGTGGTCTTTGGTATTTTGAGTAGTTGTCGAATAAAAGTTCTCTAAGTTCTGTTTCTAGTCCTGTGGAATAATCAGGTGGAGGTGGCTTCCCACCACCACCTCCACCACCGCCACCTGGAGGACCGGGCTTGCAAGACGACATCTGAACACCTGGATATTGCAAATAGAGAAAAATAATTCCAACATCTTTATACACATTTCACTCAATTTGACTGGTTGAAGGAAAAGTTTGCACCAACAGAGTCCTACGCAGGAATATTTTAATGACAAAGTTGGCTTTATTTAGTTTGGAAGTGATTCGCCGGGGTTTACACATCGGTAAAATCCGCAAAAAAATAAAATTTAGTCCTATAATAGTAACTTTAATCCTTAAAACGCCAAGAAAACCTGCATCTGAAAATGTCGTCTGTTTATGCCGTCTCTGAAGATTCTTGCAAACTTTTCATACCTGTTTTTACATACAGGCAAACAGTGTGGACCCAGATCAGACTGCTCCTAGAGGAGCAGTCTGATCTGGGTCCTCACTGTTTGCAAAAATGACTTTTAAAATCACAAGCAGATGACAAGGCAGACGACAATTGTTGTGATTGGCAGTTTAAGGGTTAATATTGACAAGTCTCTGAACAGATTCAGCAGATGACAAATTGATGATTTTTTTTCTTCTTATTATTCACAGAAAATAGACATATGAAAAATATTTCAAAATGCCGTCTGCTGAAATTTTACCAAACATGCTGAGCGTTAAATAAATTTGGACAAACATGCACATTTAAAACGCAAAAATCATTGGAATACATGGGATATAGTTTAAATAATAAAATCAATCATTTGTTATAAATTTCAGAAGAGTGACTCCCAGCTATGTTTCTATGTTTTAATGTCTGTACAGGACCTCGGGATAGGGGCAGACAACACCCAGCAGACTTTATTTTGATAGTAACAGAACGTAATTCGTAAAATGATTTTCAGCTATTGTCTCAGCCCCACTCGCGTTCAATGCTGTTGTATAATCATATATTTAAAGCAAAATTTAAATAGGTTATACAGCATTCCTGTGAAATGCCATCTACCAAAAGACTTTAATGTCTTGAACACCAATGGCTCGTTAACCACGGTTAATTCGAACTCGCTTTGACGCCATAGAGAGCACAAGAAAACACTTTTTAGGGATCTTTTAGGGATTTTTTTTTATTTTATCTTGAAAATGTACGTTTTGTGTACTCCTTAGAATCGCCTTATCCAGGCAATTCTAATGAGTAGCCTACACTCAACACACCATTTTTTTTTGAAGATCGAAAAGACATCCCTAAATTATCCTTATTTGTCTCCTGACCGGACGCTGTGATAAACCCTGAGTGGCTCGAACTACGCACATCTATAACAAATGTCCATGGTCCCAAAGGTGTTCGAGTCATTGGAACTCGATTGTATTAGAATGGATAAACTTTCAGAAATTTTATTCCAACGTACTTCATTTAAAAGCTTGCAACAAGAAAACATAATTACAGTCGACTCTCGTTATCTCGAATTCCAAGGGACTCTCTTAAATACTTCGAGATATCCGTACTTCGACATATCAGATTTGCAGAATTGAGGAAAAACTAATTCGATTAACCACATTTAACAAATATACAGTATATATATGTGCGTAATTGGACTCTTGGAGTTTAGAGATCTATTGAAAATATTGTGGAAAAGAGGAGAAATTGCTCCTTTCTCCTCTTTTCCACAATATTTTTGTTACATGTTGTTAGATTTTCATGTTCAGGCAGGGATAAGATTTACTTCGAGATAAGCGGTTATTCGAGATAAGCGAAGTCGAGATAGCGAGAGTCAACTGTATATAATTTTGACCCCCTTAAACCCCACTTTTATATAGTAAAACTGGCATTATTTTGCTTATTTCTGCTCAAAAACATAAATTGTGGGTACTCGTTACAACCGCCTCGCCGAGGCGGTTCTAACGAATACCCACAATCTATGTTTTAAGCTGAAATATGAAAAATATCAGCGTTTTTGTATCTGAAAATTTTCAGTTTTTGGAGGTCAAATATTCTATATATTTGAATAGGCGTGTTTTCGTAATGGTTGCAGCATTTTCAAATCTTCTCCCGTATAGAATAATTTTAATTACAGAAATACCCTATTCGACCTAATTACCGCACCGTGCGCTTAGGTTTTTTTTTGTTTTTGTTTTTTTTTTTTTTTTTTTTTTTTTTTTTTTTTTTTTGTTGTTGTTGTTTTTTTTTTTTTTTTTTGTTTTTTGTTTTTTTTTTTTGTTTTTTTTTTTGTGGTTTGTTTTTTTTTTTTTTTTCAAAATTTCTGGGAAAACTTGTGATAAAATATGAATCCACTTATACTAAGAGTACACTTAAAAAAAGGATAAGCGAAGGGCTTATCTAATGATGCTTATGCGACGGTTTTTTTTCTGTTTTTTTTTTTTTTTTTTTTTTGTTGTTGTTGTTGTTGTTTGGTTTTTTTTTGGGGGGGGGTTTATGATTTTCTTCATAAAAGTATATGTTGTGGGTACTCATTTGAACTGCATCGACAAGTCAGTGCAATTCAAATGGGTACCCACAACGTATGCCATTATAAAGAAGTAGACAAAAAAGTACACTGGCTCTATTCTGAAGACTACAGAACTGCTCGACTGCGCTGATAGGGCGTGTTATGTCGAATACGGTATGTGGGTTTTTAGACCGAATAAACTCACCCACACCATATCGTCGAACTTCAGTGGTTCTAACACCTTTGTGACCAGGGAAATTTGTTCCGGACATGAGTAGTTCGAGCCACGGAACATTAATCATCATAAAGAAAACATGCCTATATAGTTTTGACCCCCTTAAACCCCACTTTTATATAGTAAAACTGGGGTTTACAGGGGTATACATTATTTTTTCTTATTTCTGCTCAAAAGATATTGTGGGTACTCGTTAGAACCGCCTCGGCGAGGCGGTTCTAACGAGTACCCACAATCTATGTTTTGAGCAGAAATATGAAAAAAAAAATCAGAATTTTTTATCTGAAAATTTTCAGTTTTTGGAGGTGAAATTTTCTATATATTTGAATAGGCGTGTCTTCGTAATGTAGCGCCAGGTCAAGAAGCAAACGGGGATACTTTAGAGATGTCTTTTTGACCTTCTGTAAAACAGCGATATGTTGAGTGTACTCATTAAGATCGCCTCGATGAGTGCACACAACATACATTTTTATGATACAGCAAAAACAAATCTCTAAAATATTCCTTAATATTTGTTTTCTTGAGGCAGCGGAAGAATTTCCCAGGGACTCAAAACCGAGTTCGAATCAGCGACGATAATGGAAGGAAGTGTCAAATGTCAATTTTAGATATGTCAGGTCATGTGATTTGGATTTTCCTAGAGAAAAATGGCTAAATTGATTGCAAACAGTGACGACCCTGATCAGATGCTGCATTCTTCGGCGTCTGATCTGCGTTCTGTTTTCCAGTTACCCTTTTGGATATCCTGACAAAGGATTATTATTATTATTATTATTATTAAATAAATAAATAAATTGACTCAGAATAAATAAATGAATAAACAAATTGATTCAGAATAAATAAAAAAAATACTTACAAGCCAGTCCTAGAATTACCACCAAGGCAGGACGCATACTTCCGCAGCTTTATTTTCACTCAGTCATGTAATTTCAATATTGCTTCCCGCAACCACAGACAACTGTTCCTTAATTTCTTTACTTTTGCTGCGTTTAATGGCTTTGAATTCCGCTTCAGTCGAAACAACTTTATTAAAAGAGTTTGTAGCAACTACTATTTTCACAAAGCTTGTTAAACATTAAATTAATGATTATTACTTTAAACCGAACCAATAATATTTACACAATAGATTTCCACGAAACGAATTGAGTCGCGACGTCAGAAAACGTCCTCTGACATGTGCTCCAAACGAAAAATCAAATCAGCCTGCGCATCCGCGCAGTCTGATCAGAGTAATTGTTGTCTTCATGAAGAAATGTTGCGTTCTTTTGCATCCAAAAATGTACCCAGTGAAGATTCTGATCAGATGTCCAGCGTAAATGCGCAGGCTGATCTGAATCTTCGCTGGGAGCACATGTCCGAAGATATGTTTCCTGACATTGCGGTTCAATTTCTTCTTTTGTTAAAACAGACCATTAAACAAACACAGTTCAAACTATATGGCTCTAAATAATAATTATTATTCTTGGAGAGCTATATAACCGCTCCGTGCGAAAAATACCTTTAAGAATAAACCGATAGTCTGTCCAGTCCAGGATTTCATTGATCCCTTACGGACTGTTGACTATATCGGCGAACAGAAAAGGTCCTGATCAGACTGCGCAGGTGCCCAGTCTGGTCAGGACCTTTGCTGGCACCTGTGCAACCTTTGCTGTTCGCTTATGTCGCATTTTTGTTGTACGACCCGTTTGTCGCAAAATAAGAAATTTATGGCGTGTCTTACAGACTTACATGTTTTTGTTTATGATAAAGATATAGAAAGATTAATATGTAACAATACATATTGTATGTTTAATCATGTGAAAGTCGTTAACACTTAAAGTGCGAAGGGAAAACTCAGCAGACGACAAATTGATGATATTTTTTTCCCCAGAAAATAGGATTTGAAATTTCATGCAAACTGTCATTTAGGATGCAATTTGCATGAAAAGTCAAATCTTATTTTCTAGGAAAGGTAAGAAAAATATTTCAAAATGTCGTCGGCGAAAATTTTTACCCAGCATGCTAAGCATTCTTCTTCTTTTTTTTTTTTTCTTTTTTTTTTCATAGAATTTCCTCAACAACAAAGACAAAAATGAGAATGGACACAATCCATCGTATTCAGTATGAACGGCGATTTTGTCCATCAACATCCCTTGAAGTACCTGCAGTACCTGAACACAACTGCAGCAGACATTCTGCTTTTTTTTTTTTTTTTTTTTTTTTAATTTCATTTTCAGAGAAAATAAAAAAAATAAGACCAGTCTGATCGTTAACACTCCTTTATGTGGCAATCACGATTGCAGCAGACGCAATTTTGAGCAATTTAATTGTGAAGTATTTTAATCATTTGTGAATCGATTCACATGAAATGTCAAGGGTTATTTTCTCTTTAAAATTAATAATAATAAAATCGACTCATCGCCCGCTACAATTTTGCTTGCACTTTTAAGGCTTAGCATTTTCAGATAAACAAACTGATATTTTTCGAGGCGGTTCTAACGAGTACCCATAATATATGTTTTTAGCAGAAATAAGAAAAATAATATACACCCCTGTAAACCCCAGTTTTAATATACAAAAGTGGGGTTTAAGGGGGTCAAAATTATAGGCAGGTTTTCGTGATGGACTCAAATCGGTCTGCTCATCCACGAAGTCTGATCAGAGTCTTCGTTGTCCGCAAGAAGAAACTTTGCATTCTTGGCTATCCCAAATGCACTCAGCGAAGATTCAGATCAGACTGCGCGAACGCGCAGACTGATCTGAATCTTCGCTGGGCGCACATGTCCGGAGGTGCATATTCTGACGTTTCGGCTCATATACAGATGGCCCTGGCCTATAACTTTATTTACATTTTTTTTTTTTTTTTTTTTTTATCAATTTACGTATGAAAGTGATAAATAATATTGATTCCGGGTCAGTCAGAACTGTATGATTTGTACTTAAAGTCCTATTAATTAGCCAAAATAGGGATCATATTATATTCTGTGTATACTGGTAAAACATAATAACTATTAGCCAACAGATACAAATAATAAATGAATTAGTTAATAGCTTGACATTAGTGGAAATACATAGATTTTGTCCGATTTAAAAACAACTCAGCGGATACACAACGTTGAAACAACTTCATGACGTTGCCAATTTCAACCTTTTCTTTTTCTCATTTTTCTTTTATTATTATTATTTTTATTTTTTTTTCCGATCTCCCATTATGAGATACGACAGGATCCTGTACCAACCACGCGGACTCTTCCTAAACAATTTCCATTGAAAATGAGCACAAATTGTAGATGAATCCATGAAAGTCTTCAAGGCCTTTTTCCAAACCCCACATTGTGCGCTAATCTCTTAAGTTTGTTTTTGGCCTGGGCTTGGCTTGGCAAGCCTAAGGCCATAGTAGTCGTACCAAAATTTCAACCCCTGCCTAATCATTTACGGAAAAGCCCGAGTAAAAGTGCAAAGTACCGCCTGCAACTACGCTAAAAAAGGGGCTCGTGAAAAAATTATTTATTCGGGTTGAACATAATAATAAGGTTTATGTTTACAACAAACTTCGATATGTGTAGGAAACTGCTTGAGTAAGAATTTTGAGCCCTGATGAACTTATTCATAACTGCAAATTATTACGCTGTACTTGATAGCCGATAGTAGAACGGAAAAGTATGAGTACTTGCGTGTCTGAAAAGCCGAGAAAAAAAAAAGTCAACCGATTTTGATGTTTGAAATCGTATTATGTTAACTTTCAGCTATATTTACTGTTAAGAAAAATAATAATTAAAAGACAGACTGGTACCTGAAAATTTCTCCACGGGTTTTACAAAGAGTACAATAAACAGAGAGTCAATCCTCGGATATATTACAAATGCGTAACCCCACGAGCAAATGACGCTGTTGCATTCAAATCTAAAATCACTTACTAGAGAGCACAAAATTGAGTTTCTCAGACTTAGAGTTCCCGGCCTTGCAGGCAAAGGTGCCTGAACGTCCGTCTGTCCGGCCATCTGTCCATCTGGTTATCTCCTTTACTTATACTTTGGATGTACGCATTATTTATTTATTCATTTTTTTATTTTTTTTTTTTTTTTTTTTTTTTTTATG